>CM074722.1:489188129-489603129 GCA_037306005.1 Rhinophrynus dorsalis | reverse complement strand
ATTGGCCAATTTGTGGGACGAAATTCGCACTTATTTTATTTAGATTTACTAAGGATTATTATATATGTCCGCTACAGGGCACACATCATTCACAGTATATAGAGGAGCGCAGATTTGTTTGCTTGTATATATGTTAAAGAGCTTTCCAGATGAAAAAAAATGGATATTTCCACTGTTGTGACACATGTCATTTAAAAGTTATTGCAGTATTACAGCTTATATTATATTACAGTATCCTTATAATATAATTTGCAAGGATGAGACACTCCCTGTGTGCGTAACACGCACTTGCGCAGTACAGACTGCCCAAACTATGCAGTCACGCACAGTAGTCATGCGCAGAAGAAACTGCCCGAACGTGCTGGACCCCAGTCTGAGGCACGGTTGATCCAGAGCGGGCACCCATAACGGCCCATGGCCCGGGGAAGCAGCCAAGGCCGCGGCACCCTGACCCATGCACACGGGCCTTCAATACTAAGTATTATATATTACAGTATTATTTTTAACCCTGTGAGTGTCAGAGGGCAGTCAGAGTTATAACTTATGTATATTAAAAGTCAGAGATGCTCAACCAGGAACGAGCCTGCCTTCAAAGTGATGAGGCTCTATAGGATAAGTATCCTACCCAGGGTGCAATCTCTTTTAGCTCACTAGTGCCTTTCACCGAGAGGAAATATCCTGAAGCACATCATACTGATCCTACCAAAAGGCAGTCCAGCCACGAAGTGCCAGACAATTCCTCTTTGAACAAAAGAAGCAGCCAACCCCAGACATACGTTTCGGCCTTGATGGGCCTCGTCAGTGCAGTGAAGCTGATCTCTCTAGGCACTATGAGCAAGGGGTCCATGTCTGGATTACCCTGTTACCCTTAGGGTGACTAGTCCCATGGGCAATTTGCATATGCAAAAGAGCTAGTCAGAGACACTCAACTAGGAATAAGCCTGCCCTCAAAGTGATGAGGCTCTATAGGATAAGTGTCCTACCCAGGTTGCAATCTCTTTTAGCTCACTACTGCCTTTCACAGAGAGGAAATATCCCAAAGCATATCATACTGATCCTACCAAAAGGCAGTCCAGCCACAAAGTGCCAGGCAATTCCTCTCTGAACAAGAGAAGCAGCCAACCCCAGACGTATAACTAAAACTGTAGTCAATAGCACCTAATGGTATTCAAAAGGCAGGTTTTTTTAGAATGCCGTTTGGTAGGGCTGAAACGGATAGCAATGTTTCACAAGAAAAGCAGCTCCAATTAATCTTCATAGTATATGGGCCATGGAGAGCGTTATTTCAATATGACCGATTTGTAGTTCAAGTGTAATTGAATGATAAAGTATTCTTCTCTTGCACCCTTTTACTGATGTAACACTGCTCACCTCAGAGCAGCAAGACTGTCCGGATGGATCACAGAGAGAATCAGGAAGGATAAATGTGACAACTGCTTTGCCACTGTACTGATCTAATAAGCTTATTTAGAGTGCAACACACGCACATCAGTAGACCTTCGGACAGTGTTAGTAAAGTTGTGAACATGCCTAATTTAATGGGGCAAGGAATATGTGAACAGGTGTCCAAATTATGGGAATATTGTATTTTACTTTGCTAAAAAGTCTCCATGGTTGTTGAGAACCAGTTTTCCTCCCTTTGTGTCATTTTCAGGAAATTCAGCCACCCATCAAACATTATTGGGGATATCTTGATGGATGGATGTGCAACTTTAGATATATTAGTGAAAAGACAAAAAGTAAAGAAGGAATAATACATTTACAAGGAAAGTATGCTTTGGAGTAGGGACCCCGTTACCAGTGTTACATTTTCTAAAGCACTTGTCACCCTGCATTGTCCAAACCCTTACATAGTTATACAATAAATTAAGTTGAATTAAGACACAAGTCCATCAAGTTCAACCTTTGCCTCATAACCCAGAAAAACAAGAATTATATAAGCTTTCCTGCTGCCAAATAAGTATTAATCTTTACTGGAAAGTCTTGTTTTACCTACTAATACATAGTATAAACCTGTATGTTCCCTCTTGAAAGAAATGCATCTAATCATTTCTTAAATGTATCCATCTTATCACATCCTTGGGCAAGGAATTCCACAATTTAACAGACCTTACTGTAAAAAAAACCCTTCCTCTGCTGAAGTTAAAACCTCCTTTCCTCTTATCTCAAGGGGTGGCCCCTAGTTATTTGATAAACACTTGGAATAAAAAGCTCACAGAGAGATCCTTGTATTAACCTCTCATATACTTGTACATTGTGACAAGATCTCCTCTTAGTCATCTTTTTTCTAGAGTAAACAAACCAAGTTTGTCTAGTCGTTCCTCATACATCAAGTCCTCCAGTCCCTTAATTAATTTTGTTGCTCTTCACTGTACTCTCTTTCCAGTTCTACAATATCCTTCTTCAGAACTGGTGTCCAAAACGGTACTGCATATTCGAGGTGAGGTCTTACCAATGATTTCTACAGTGGCAAATTTATGTTATCCACTCTTGCTTCAATATCCCTTATAATGCAAGACAGGACTTTACAGCATTTGCTTTTGCTACTGCTGTTTGACACTGGTCATTGTTTCCAAGTTCGTAGTTTAAAATGACTCCTAGGTCTTTCTCTAGTAACGAGTCCCCAAAAATGATTCCATTAAGTTCATAAGTTGCATTCGGATTTTTTCTTCCCAAATGCATCACTATACTTTCCCATTACCGCTACCTTGCGGTTTGAACAGATTCCACAGCTGGGGCATTAACCAACTGAGCCATCTCACATTAAACTTCATATTCCATTTGTTTGCCCAATGTGCCATTTATGTAAATCCCAATGTGCCATTTATGTAAATCCCAATGTGCCATTTATGTAAATCCCAATGTGCCATTTATGTAAATCCCAATGTGCCATTTATGTAAATCCGTATGTAGAGAACAAACACCTTGTTCTGAATGTATTACCCTACATAATTTAGTATCATCTGCAATTCTTGAAATTTCACTTTCAATATCTATTCCCAGGTCATTTATAAATATGTTAAAAAGCAGTGGACCAATTACTGAACCCTAAGATACTCCACTCTCCACTTTAACTGTATTGGAGAATTGTCCATTAAATTGTAAAGCTCTGTGTAAACTTGCGGCACTATATAGATAAACATATTCATTCAAGTCAGAAAATGGTAGCTATACGGAAGGAGACAAGGAAATAGATATCTGTCTTAATAATAATTTCTGCTCAGTCTTTCCACAAGACTGAAGAAAGGGATCTCCCATTATGAAGGGGAACCATTAAGGTTAAACCAGTGGACACACACACTAATTTGTTTACAGAGGATGAGGTTTTACAAATGTTATCAAATTTGAAAGTGGTTAAATCAGTTGGACCAGATGACAAACATCCATGAGTATTAAAATAGCTTAAGTATGTGCTTACAGGACCTCCAGCTGAGCTTTTTACCCAACCTCTGTTGACAGAAGTGATTTCAGATGACTGGAAAATTGCCAGTTTAGTGCTACTGCACAAAAAGGGCAGTAGGAAGAACTGAGGCAATTAGAGGCCTGTCAGTCTGATATCAGTAGTTATGAAATTAAAGCCAATGTTATAAAAGGATGAAGTGTTTCATATCTGAAATCTAATGATAGGCAAGATCCGTGACAGCATAGCATTACAACGGGAAGATCTTTCCAAAGAAATGTGGATTCATTTTCTGATTACTCAAGTGATAGACAAGGGTGGAGCAGTAGATGTAGCCTGTTTGGATTTTAGTAAAGCTTGTGACACTATACCACACAGGACACTGATTCATAAGATTCATAGATTAGGATTGTACTCAAATATAGTTTATTGGGTAATGAATTGGCTGAAGGACAGGACTCAGTGTGTCATAATCAATGATATTTATTTAGCGGAAGGATGGGTTACTAGTGGAGTACCACACGGGTAAGTCGTAGTACCTGTTTCCTTCCATATCTTCGTTGGTGATGTTACTGGTGCTGTTCAAGGTGTCTTATTGCAGATGATGACTCTCCAAGTGAGATAAACCAAATGCATGAGGATTTAGGTAAAGTGAGGGAATGAACAAGAAGGTAGGATGTAAAGTTTAATGCTTAAAAGTGCAAGATAATGATTTAGAATGCAAAAATCCAGAAGTGGAATGCAGGTTAATGATACTTTGCTGACAAAAACATCAGAATTAATGTACTTGGGAGTCAGTATTTCAGATGAATTGAAGGAAGGCAAGCAATGCAGAAAAGCAGTGGGAATAGCAAACTGGGTTCTTGGTTATATAGGAAGAGCCATTAGCAGCAGGAAGAGAGCGAGATCCTAATACCACTCTACAGATCACTGGAAAGACCTCACCTGGAGACCACATATCTAGAAGGACATAATAAATTGGAGGCAGTTCAAATAAGAGCCATCAAAATGGTACTGGATCTTAATGAAAAGGGGGACCAGAATAGACTCAAAGAACTTAATATGAAGATCTGGGAAGGAATGAAGGAGAGGGGCAATATGATAAAAATCTTTAAATATATAAAGGGATTTACTATAGTTCAGGATTCAAGCATTTCTTTAGAAAAAGAGAACTACTAGAATAAGAGATCATGATCTAAACATAGAGGGTATGTGTATATGATATTTTACAAAACAAGCAATAGACTCATGGAACAGGTTCACTATCAAACTGATGCCTACTATTGGGCAACCAACTAAAAGGTGCGTTAAACATGTCGCCAGCATGAAAAGGGAGACATGACAATCCCGCCCGCATCAACAGCGGCTTAAAGGAGCAGTAAACTTTTTTTATGAAAACACGTATTTTATAGAGCTTTTCCTGATGAATAAAACAATAAATAACAATAACAATAAATACTGGGATAGATAGTATAGAAAGGGAAGGCGATGTAGTTAATAACCAGGTGGGAGGATCTGGGAGCGGGGTTAGTACAGATGATAGGGAGAAGACTATAAGCCACAACAAAATTAAATCACAAATGGAACACAGCAGTGGCATAAATTGTATGCTTGCAAATGCCAGAAGTTTAACTGGTAAAATAGGGGAACTGGAGCTGGTAGCTGAAATTGAAAACTATGACTTGATAGGCATAACAGAAACATGGTGGGATGACACACATGATTGGGCAATCAATTTAGAGGGCTACATGTTATTTAGAAAAGATAAGTCAAGCAAAAGAGGTGGTGGGGTCTGTCTGTATATCAAACCAGCATTATTGCCTCAATTGCGGGAAGATATATGTGATGACAGTAGTGAACATGTGGAATCCCTGTGGGTTGAAATAGTCACTGGGGATAAAACTGCCCAGAAAATATTAGTGGGTATTTGTTATAAACCACCAAACATTGGTGACCTTGAAGAAACACAGCTATTAATGCAAATAGAAAAGGCTTCCCAAATAGGGAGAACTATAATTATGGGGGATTTTAATTATCCAGAAATAGACTGGAAAAATGGAATAGCTAACTCTGCTAAAAGCAGCAAGTTTCTGAACTTGTTGAATGACAATTTTTTGTCACAACTAGTGCAGACCTCAACCAGAGGGAATGCATGTCTGGATTTGGTAATAACTGACCATGAAGAACTTATCTCTAACATCCAAGTAAGGGAGCACTTGGGGAATAGTGACCATAACATGGTATCGTTTGAGATTAATTCAAAAAAACAAGTTGATATGAGTTCCACCAAAACACTGAATTTTAAAAAGGCCAACTTTAGCAGGTTTAATTCATCCCTTGGTCTCGTTGACTGGGATAAAATATTTTCAGGAAAAAACACAGAAGGTAAGTGGAATGCCTTTAAAATAACATTGCAAAAATACACATATAAATTTATCCCTGTTGGAAACAAATACAAAAGAAGCAAATTGAAACCAATGTGGCTAACCAGTAAAGTAATTCATGAAATAAATAACAAGAAAGCGGCATTTAAACATTACCAAGCTGAGGGATCAGCAGAGGCATTTGCAGAATACAAAAAAGTCAACAAAACCTGTAAAAAGGCTATTAAATTAGCTAGACTGGAGAATGAAAAAAATATTGCTAAGGAGAGCAAAAGCAACCCAAAAAAATTCTTTAAATACATTAATGGCAAAAAATTAAAGTCTGATAATGTTGGGTCCTTGTTAGCTGAAACGGGTGAGATGGTCAAAGGTGACAGAGAGAAGGCAGATATTTTAAATAATTTCTTTTCTTCTGTTTTTACCAAGGAAGACCCATTGGACAAGAATCTGCAAACTACTTTTACAGAACAGTCACAGCAAGCATGGGACTGGCTAACACAAGAAAAAGTGTTAAAACAATTGAATGGTGTCAAGGTAGACAAAGCTCCGGGGCCAGATGGTATACACCCACGGGTACTTAAAGAGCTAAGCCAGACCCTGGCCAGACCGATAGATCTGATTTTCAGGGATTCTTTTATTTCTGGTATGGTGCCCATGGATTGGCGTAAAGCAGATGTGGTGCCCATATTTAAAAAGGGATCAAAGTCCCAGCCAGGAAATTACAGACCCGTAAGCTTGACATCTGTGGTAGGGAAGCTGTTTGAAAGGTTGCTAAGGGAATATATTCAAGAATTCTGCTGGAACAGGAATATCATTAGCAATAGCCAACATGGCTTTGTGAAAGATAGGTCTTGTCAAACGAACTTAATCGCATTTTATGAAAAAGTAAGTAATAATATAGATGAGGGAGAGGCGGTTGACGTGATCTATTTAGACTTTGCCAAGGCATTTGATACGGTTCCACACAAGAGGTTACTGTACAAATTGAATGAAATAGGACTAGGGCAAAATGTTTGTGAGTGGATTGGAAATTGGCTGAAAGATAGAATGCAAAGAGTGGTAGTAAATGGCAAGTTCTCCAGTTGGATAAACGTGATAAGTGGAGTGCCTCAGGGATCTGTCCTGGGTCCTCTTCTTTTTAATTTGTTTATTAATGACCTCCCAGAGGGCATACGAAGCCATGTATCAGTGTTTGCCGATGACACAAAATTAAGTAAGGTAATAAAGTCTGAACTGGATGTGTCTCCATTACAAGAGGACTTGGACAAATTGAGTAACTGGGCAGGCAAATGGCAAATGAGATTCAATATAGACAAGTGTAAAGTTATGCATTTTGGGTATAATAATAAAAATGCAACATATAGTTTAAATGGTGTTTCTCTGGGGAAATCTACTAATGAAAAGGATTTAGGAGTAATGGTAGACAATAGACTTTGCAGTAGCATGCAGTGCCAGCTGGCAGCTGCAAAGGCCAATAAGATATTGGCATGTATTAAAAGGGGTATTGACTCAAGGGAGGAAGATATAATTATGCCTCTTTACAGGTCCATGGTAAGACCCCACCTAGAATATGCTGTTCAATTCTGGGCGCCCTTTCTGAAGAAGGACATTATGGAACTAGAGAGAGTGCAGAGGAGGGCTACAAAACTAGTAAGGGGAATGGAATGTTTTAGTTATGAAGAGAGGCTAGAAAAGTTAAACTTGTACACACTAGAGAAACGGCGTCTTAGAGGGGATATGATAACACTATATAAATATGTTCAAGGCCCATATAAAGGGCTTTCAAAAGACCTGTTCATTAACAGAACAGTACACAGGACAAGGGGCCACCCGCTTAGACTTGAGGAAAGGAGATTTAGTCTACAACAGCGGAGGGATTTCTTTACAGTAAGGACAATAAAGGTATGGAATGCACTTCCGGAGGAGGTGGTGCTATCAAATACATTAGATGCCTTTAAAAGGGGCCTGGATACTTATTTAAAAGAGCATAATATAGAGGGCTATGCACGTTAGTATTGGGATTAATATTTAGTTAGGGCTTGTTGATCCAGGGAGAAATCTGATTGCCATTTGGAGTCAGATGCCTTCTTTTGGGTCAGCGATGGTAAACAGGAATAGGAAAAGGGTTGAACTGGATGGACGCAAGTCTTTTTTCAACCTAAATTACTATGTAACTATGTAAGGTCACTCCCATCGCTGTCAGATGTTTTATTAAAAAATTATAGCAGTTTAAATAACCAGGAAGTGAATTTCCTGTGTTTGCTTCCTGATAGTTCTGACAGGAAGTGAATTTACTGTGTGTTTACTTCCTGGTAGTTCTAACTGACAGGAAGTGACAGGCAGTTTCTATCACATTCTATGGAGAACTGTATGTCACTGACTTTTCTGACTTTCTTCTCCATTAGAATCTAACAGGAAATCTAATTAGAATTTGACCACTAGAGGGAACTGCTAATGTAAAAAAAACATGGGTTTAAACTGTAATAACTCTGGAAATATAAATCTCTCAGCAGTGGGAGTACCCTTATTTTACTAAATAGGAAAATCCCTACAATATATTTTTTTTTCATAAAAACGTTTACTGCTCCTTTAAGCATCTCTGGTTTGCAAGCAATGTAAAGAGACCTTGCGGATGTGTCTGTATTAGCTGTGTGTAGTCCCGATCCCCTTCCCCTCACTGTCCGCAGAACAAAATAATAATAAAAATCATTGTGAGAAGCGCACGTACCAAAGCAACTCCGTAAAAAGGCCCAATGAATGAGCAGAGGTTAAAGCTGGTACAGGGCACGTATGTTTATACATTTGACCAGCTTGCGTTAGATTTAACTTCGGCTTCATTCTTTGGGCCTTTTGCAGAGTTGATCTGTTACACACAATTATTTTTTTTTATTATTTTGAGCCACGTACAGTGAGGGGAAGGTGATCGGGGCTACAGACAGTTAATACAGACACATTAGCAAGGTCTCTTTACATTGCTTGTGAATCAGCGGGTCTTAAGTCAGCGACATGACAATCTCTCCCTTTTGATGCGGGTGAGATTGTCATGTCACCCTTTTCATGCTGGCGACATGTTTAATGCTCCGTTTAGTTGGTCGTCCAATAGTGGGTGACATTTGAAAAGGATACCGGGAGGCCTCTCAGAAAAGCACTGTTAGGGAATTCATAAACGCATGGGATAGACCTAAGTCTATATGAGAATTATGTAAGTATGTGTATTTCAATTAGAAAGGGAAAAGAGCAGACAGGATGGACCAGATGGTTCTTTTATGCTTTCAAAATCTGTTTCAATGTAAAGTCGATAAGGAAGCTGACTATCACTTTAAAATATGCTGCCATGCACACATTCCATTATAACACATCAGCAGCTTTATGCCAACATCATATGTTAATGATCAGTGTCTCTCCCCCTCACCTGGAATCACTAAATTTGGCTGTTTGTGTTTTTTCATCGAGATAAAGTGATCTTATCACATGACCGAAGCAAATCCGCCACCATATTGCACTATCATGGCTTCCTGACTCCTCTACCATAGCAATATTGATAGAGTGCCTCAGAATTCATAGTTTTATATTGTTTGTAAATGACTTAAGATAAGGTAACAGACTTCCTAATTATAAAAGCAGTGTGTCATGCCTCCAACCAGCTGCCCGGGTTGCTGTGGTGCTTGTGTGCTTCCACGGCGGGTTCCGGCCAGCTCTCCTCCTCGCGTCGCATTTACGTCCCGGATTCCTTCTGTCACCTACAGGCCTTGCACACATGTACGCTGCTTCTTCTTCCAGGTGGTGGTACTGCCTCATTGCCATGTACGCCGCATGTGCTTCCAGGTTTGCAGCTATATGGAAGGGATGAGTACAGCACTAGAACACTTTAGGATAGCGTCTCCAGTGCTCCTGTGCAGTTTTGATTCTTCTTGTCTCCTGTGTTTGACCCAGCCTTGCCTCGACTTCTCATTATCCATGTTATTTGTGTATGACCTGCCCTGTATACTGACCTTGCTCTTACTTTCTGTTTCTGGTACTTTTGCAGATATCTACTGTGTATGACCCAGCATGTACTCCTGACTTCGTCTCTGCCAACTCATTCTGTACCAGTTGCTGCGCCCACTTGTCTCTGCCTCCTTATTCTTTACCAGTTCCTGCGCCTACTTGTTTCTGCCTCCCGATTCTGTACCAGTTGCTGCGCCCACTTGTCTCTGCCTCCCGATTCTGTACCAGTTGCTGCGCCCACTTGTCTCTGCCTCCTTATTCTGTACCAGTTGCTGCACCCACTTGTCACTGAGTCCTGATTCTGTACCAGTTGCTGCACCCACTTGTCTCTGCCTCCTTATTCTGTACCAGTTGCTGCACCCACTTGTCACTGCCTCCTGATTCTGTACCAGTTGCTGCGCCCACTTGTCACTGCCTCCTGATTCTGTACCAGTTGCTGCACCCACTTGTCTCTGCCTCCTGATTCTGTACCAGTTGCTGCGCCCACTTGTCTCTGCCTCCTGATTCTGTACCAGTTGCTGCACCCACTTGTCTCTGCCTCCTGATTCTGTACGAGTTGCTGCACCCACTTGTCTCTGCCTCCTGATTCTGTACCAGTTGCTGTGCCCACTTGTCTCTGCCTCCTGATTCTGTACCAGTTGCTGCGCCCACTTGTCACTGCCTCCTGATTCTGTACCAGTTGCTGCACCCACTTGTCTCTGCCTCCTGACTCTGTACGAGTTGCTGCACCCACTTGTCTCTGCCTCCTGATTCTGTACCAGTTGCTGTGCCCACTTGTCTCTGCCTCCTGATTCTGTACCAGTTGCTGCACCCACTTGTCACTGCCTCCTGATTCTGTACCAGTTGCTGCACCCACTTGTCTCTGCCTCCTGATTCTGTACGAGTTGCTGCACCCACTTGTCTCTGCCTCCTGATTCTGTACCAGTTGCTGTGCCCACTTGTCTCTGCCTACCGATTCTGTACCAGTTGCTGCGCCCACTTGTCTCTGCCTCCTTATTCTGTACCAGTTGCTGCACCCACTTGTCACTGAGTCCTGATTCTGTACCAGATGCTGCACCCACTTGTCTCTGCCTCCTTATTCTGTACCAGTTGCTGCGCCCACTTGTCTCTGCCTCCTGATTCTGTACCAGTTGCTGCACCCACTTGTCTCTGCCTCCTGATTCTGTACGAGTTGCTGCACCCACTTGTCTCTGCCTCCTGATTCTGTACCAGTTGCTGCACCCACTTGTCTCTGCCTCCTGATTCTGTACCAGTTGCTGCACCCACTTGTCTCTGCCTCCTGATTCTGTACCAGTTGCTGTGCCCACTTGTCTCTGCCTCCTGATTCTGTACCAGTTGCTGCGCCCACTTGTCACTGCCTCCTGATTCTGTACCAGTTGCTGCACCCACTTGTCTCTGCCTCCTGATTCTGTACCAGTTGCTGCGCCCACTGGTCTCTGCCTCCTGATTCTGTACCAGTTGCTGCTCCCACTTGTCTCTGCCTCCTGATTCTGTTCCAGTTGCTGTGCCCACTTGTTACTACCTCCTGATTCTGTACCAGTCACTGTGCCCACTTGTCACTGCCTCCTGATTCTGTACCAGTTGCTGTGCCCACTTGTCTCTGCCTCCTGATTCTGTACCAGTTGCTGCGCCCACTTGTCTCTGCCTCCTGATTCTGTACCAGTTGCTGTGCCCACTTGTCTCTGCCTCCTGATTCTGTGCGAGTTGCTGCGCCCACTTGTCTCTGCCTCCTGATTCTGTACCAGTTGCTGCTCCCACTTGTCTCTGCCTCCTGATTCTGTACCAGTTGCTGCGCCCACTTGTCACTGCCTCATGATTCTGTACCAGTTGCTGCTCCCACTTGTCTCTGCCTCCTGATTCTGTACCAGTTCCTATGCCCACTTGTCTCTACCTCCTGATTCTGTACCAGTTGCTGTGCCCACTTGTCTCTGCCTCCTGATTCTGTACCAGTTGCTATGCCCACTTGTCTCTGCCTCCTGATTCTGTACCAGTTGCTGTGCCCACTTGTCTCTGCCTCCTGATTCTGTACCAGTTGCTATGCCCACTTGTCTCTGCCTCCTGATTCTGTACCAGTTGGTGCGCCTACTTATCTCTGCCTCCTGATTCTGTACCAGTTGCTGCGCCCACTTGTCTCTGCCTCCGATTCTGTACCAGTTGCTGTGCCCACTTGTCTCTGCCTCCTGATTCTGTACCAGTTGCTGTGCCCACTTGTCTCTGCCTCCTGATTCTGTACCAGTTGCTGCGCCCACTTGTCTCTGCCTCCTGATTCTGTTCCAGTTGTTTTGCCCACTTGTCTCTGCCTCCTGATTCTGTTCCCGTTGTTTTGCCCACTTGTCACTGCCTCCTGATTCTGTACCAGTTGCTGCGCCCACTTGTCTCTGCCTCCGATTCTGTACCAGTTGCTGTGCCCACTTGTCTCTGCCTCCTGATTCTGTATCAGTTGCTGTGCCCACTTGTCTTTGCCTCCTGATTCTGTACCAGTTGCTGTGCCCACTTGTCTCTGCCTCCTGATTCTGTTCCAGTTGTTTTGCCCACTTGTCTCTGCCTCCTGATTCTGTTCCCGTTGTTTTGCCCACTTGTCACTGCCTCCTGATTCTGTACCAGTTGCTGTGCCCACTTGTCTCTGCCTCCTGATTCTGTACCAGTTGCTGTGCCCACTTGTCTCTGCCTCCTGATTCTGTACCAGTCGCTGTGCCCACTTGTCTCTACCTCCTGATTCTGTACCAGTTGCTGCGCCCACTTGTCTCTGCCTCCTGATTCTGTACCAGTTGCTGTGCCCACTTGTCTCTGCCTCCTGATTCTGTACCAGTTGCTGTGCCCACTTGTCTCTGCCTCCTGATTCTGTACGAGTTGCTGCGCCCACTTGTCTCTGCCTCCTGATTCTGTACCAGTTGCTGTGCCCACTTGTCTCTGCCTCCTGATTCTGTACCAGTTGCTGCTCCCACTTGTCTCTGCCTCCTGATTCTGTTCCAGTTGCTGTGCCCACTTGTCTCTGCCTCCTGATTCTGTACCAGTTGCTGTGCCCACTTGTCTCTGCCTCCTGATTCTGTACCAGTTGCTGTGCCCACTTGTCTCTGCCTCCTGATTCTGTACCAGTTGCTGCACCCACTTGTCTCTGCCTCCTGATTCTGTTCCAGTTGCTTTGCCCACTTGTCTCTGCCTCCTGATTCTGTACCAGTTGCTGCACCCACTTGTCACTGCCTCATGATTCTGTACCAGTTGCTGCGCCCACTTGTCTCTGCCTCCTGATTCTGTACCAGTTGCTATGCCCACTTGTCTCTGCCTCCTGATTCTGTACCAGTTGGTGCGCCCACTTATCTCTGCCTCCTGATTCTGTACCAGTTGCTGTGCCCACTTATCTCTGCCGCCTGATTCTGTACCAGTTGGTGCGCCCACTTGTCTCTGCCTCCCGATTCTGTAACAGTCGCTGTGCCCACTTGTCTCTGCCTCCTGATTCTGTACCAGTTGCTGTGCCCACTTATCTCTGCCTCCTGATTCTGTACCATTTGCTGCGCCCACTTATCTCTGCCTCCTGATTCTGTACCAGTTGCTGTGCCCACTTGTCTCTGCCTCCCGATTCTGTACCAGTCGCTGTGCCCACTTGTCTCTGCCTCCTGATTCTGTACCAGTTGCTGCGCCCACTTGTCTCTGCCTCCTGATTCTGTACCAGTTGCTGTGCCCACTTGTCTCTGCCTCCTGATTCTGTACCAGTTGCTGCACCCACTTGTCTCTGCCTCCTGATTCTGTACCAGTTGCTGTGCCCACTTATCTCTGCCTCCTGATTCTGTACTAGTTGCTGCGCCCACTTGTCTCTGCCTCCTGATTCTGTACTAGTTGCTGTGCCCACTTGTCACTGCCTCCTGATTCTGTACTAGTTGCTGCGCCCACTTGTCTCTGCCTCCTGATTCTGTTCCAGTTGCTGTGCCCACTGGTCTCTGCCTCCTGATTCTGTACCAGTTGCTGCGCCCACTTGTCTCTGCCTCCTGATTCTGTTCCAGTTGCTGTGCCCACTTGTCACTGCCTCCTGATTCTGTACCAGTTGCTGCGCCCACTTGTCTCTGCCTCCTGATTCTGTACCAGTTGCTGTGCCCACTTGTCTCTGCCTCCTGATTCTGTTCCAGTTGCTTTGCCCACTTGTCTCTGCCTCCTGATTCTGTACCAGTTGCTGCGCCCACTTGTCTCTGCCTCCTGATTCTGTACCAGTTGCTGCGCCCACTTGTCTCTGCCTCCTGATTCTGTACCAGTTACTGCGCCCACTTGTCTCTGCCTCCTGATTCTGTACCAGTTGCTGTGCCCACTTGTCTCTGCCTCCTGATTCTGTTCCAGTTGCTTTGCCCACTTGTCACTCCCTCCTGATTCTGTACTAGTTGCTGCGCCCACTTGTCTCTGCCTCCTGATTCTGTACGAGTTGCTGCGCCCACTTGTCTCTGCCTCCTGATTCTGTACGAGTTGCTGTGCCCACTTGTCTCTGCCTCATGATTCTGTACCAGTTGCTGCGCCCACTTGTCTCTGCCTCCTGATTCTGTACCAGTTGCTGTGCCCACTTGTCTCTGCCTCTTGATTCTGTACCAGTTGCTGTGCCCACTTGTCTCTGCCTCCTGATTCTGTACCAGTTGCTGCGCCCACTTGTCACTGCGCCCACTTGTCACTGCCTCCTGATTCTGTACCAGTTGGTGTGCCCACTTGTCTCTGCCTCCTGATTATGTACCAGTTGCTGCGCCCACTTATCTCTGCCTCCTGATTCTGTACCAGTCGCTGCGCCCACTTGTCTCTGCCTCCTGATTCTGTACCAGTTGCTGCTCCCACTTGTCTCTGCCTCCTGATTCTGTACCAGTTGCTGCACCCACTTGTCTCTGCCCCCTGGTTCTGTACCATTTGCTGCACCCACTTGTCTCTGCCTCCTGATTCTGTACCAGTTGCTGCGCCCACTTGTCTCTGCCTCCTGATTCTGTACCAGTTGCTGCACCCACTTGTCTCTGCCTCCTGATTCTGTACCAGTTGCTGTGCCCACTTGTCTCTGCCTCCTGATTCTGTACTAGTTGCTGCGCCCACTTGTCTCTGCCTCCTGATTCTGTACCAGTTGCTGTGCCCACTTGTCTCTGCCTCCTGATTCTGTACCAGTTGCTGCGCCCACTTGTCTCTGCCTCCTGATTCTGTACCAGTTGCTGCGCCCACTTGTCTCTGCCTCCTGATTCTGTACCAGTTGCTGCGCCCACTTGTCTCTGCCTCCTGATTCTGTACCAGTTGCTGCGCCCACTTGTCTCTACCTCCTGATTCTGTACCAGTTGCTGCGCCCACTTGTCTCTGCCTCCTGATTCTGTACCAGTTGCTGCGCCCACTTGTCTCTGCCTCCTGATTCTGTACCAGTTGCTGCGCCCACTTGTCTCTGCCTCCTGATTCTGTACCAGTTGCTGCGCCCACTTATCTCTGCATCCTGATTCTGTAGCAGTTGCTGCGCCCACTTATCTCTGCATCCTGATTCTGTACCAGTTGCTGCGCCCACTTGTCTCTGCCGCCTGATTCTGTATCAGTTGCTGCGCCCACTTGTCTCTGCCTCCTGATTCTGTACCAGTTGCTGCGCCCACTTGTCTCTGCCTCCTGATTCTGTACCAGTTGCTGCGCCCACTTGTCTCTGCCTCCTGATTCTGTACCAGTTGCTGCGCCCACTTATCTCTGCATCCTGATTCTGTACCAGTTGCTGCGCCCACTTATCTCTGCATCCTGATTCTGTACCAGTTGCTGCACCCACTTGTCACTGCCTCCTGATTCTGTACCAGTTGCTGCACCCACTTGTCTCTGCCTCCTGATTCTGTACCAGTTGCTTCACCCACTTGTCTCTGCCTCCTGATTCTGTACCAGTTGCTGCGCCCACTTGTCTCTGCCTCCTGATTCTGTACCAGTTGCTGCGCCCACTTGTCTCTGCCTCCTGATTCTGTACCAGTTGCTACGCCCACTTGTCTCTGCCTCCTGATTCTGTACCAGTTGCTGCGCCCACTTGTCTCTGCCTCCTGATTCTGTACCAGTTGCTGCGCCCACTTGTCTCTGCCTCCTGATTCTGTACCAGTTGCTTCACCCACTTGTCTCTGCCTCCTGATTCTGTACCAGTTGCTGTGCCCACTTGTCACTGCCTCCTGATTCTGTACCAGTTGCTGCGCCCACTTGTCTCTGCCTCCTGATTCTGTACCAGTTGCTGTGCCCACTTGTCTCTGCCTCCTGATTCTGTACCAGTTGGTGCACCCAGCCATGTATGACCCTGCCTGGATTCCTGCATCTTGTGCTACTATTTCTTGTTGGAGGAGTCTGATCTTCATACTATACTCCTCAGTGGGTTGGGGGTTCTAGTAGGGCCCTTAGGCTATAAGGTATCCATTCTTTACACAGTGGCAATTTATCTAAAAAAATTCCACTGAAACCAACAGTAGAGATTTGATAAAAACATCCTATTGGATGTTGACCTACAACATACAGTGCATGCAGTGGCATAAAATAGGGGTTGCAGAGGTCACACCTGTGAACGGGCCTGTCACTCCAGGGGCCCGGCCGCCCCCTGCAACCCCACTGCCTGGTGCCCGCAACATTCTGATAGCTGATCTCCCTCGGCGCTCTAGTAATGCAGAGCGCTAGGAAATGACATCATCTCCCAGCGCTCTGCATTATGAGAGGACCGCAAAGGAGCTCCATCTGTATAGAGGTCTATGTGGAAGGAGGCATAGACTTCTCCTGCCAGTCAGCTGGACTGCCAGGGAGGTATAAGATGGGCAATGTGATGGCAATGTGGAGATGGGGGGCAGTATGGTGGCAATGTGGAGATGGGGGGCAATTAGGAGATGGGGGGCAATGTGATGGCAATGTGGAGATGGGGGGCAATGTGATGGCAATGTGGAGATTGGGGACAATGTGGAGATGGGGCAGTGTGGTGGCAATGTGGAGATGGGGCGCAATGTGATGGCAATGTGGAGATGGGGGCAGTGTGGTGGCAAAATGTAGAGATGGGGGCAATGTGGAGCCAATATGGAGATTGGGGACAATGTGGAGGTGGCCAATGCGGGGGGTCAATGTGGTTGAGGGGGCGCAATGTCGTATATCTGTATTGTTTTCCCATCATTGCGTCCTTGAAAAAAGACCAGTGAAATGTTGGGCCAGCAGTGAACAAAAATATAGAAAATTTAGGGGCCCATGGCAATTCTTGCACCAGAGCCCTGTGGCTTCTAGTTACGCCTCTGAGTGCATCAACTTCCCATGTGGACAGTCTCACACGATACATAGGGCCGCCTGTATAAAAGCAAACTGCATCTTTACTGGGGCAAACCATCTGAACTACAGGGGGCAAATAAAATAATCCCCATTGATCTAAAAGGGGCTTTTAACCACTTAGTGACCGGCCGCTTGCGCACGCGGCCGGCACTTAACGCCCGCTGAACTTTTTTTTTTTCATTCTACTGAATGACTTGTGGGACGTACATGTACGTCCTCAGGTGTTAAGGGGTTAATCTCTTAAATGCTATAGAGGTCTCCAATGCATAGCAGAGCCCCATTTAACCCCTTAACAGCTGTCTGCACGGCTGGCAGTTAAGGACCATATACCATAGCATTTTTATTTATTTTTTGCTCCAGTGGATTTAGGGGTCCCCCGAATGGCATGCAGCCGCGCAGGAACCCCAGAATTCCATGACGTATAGAGCCATCATGGGTCCGTAAGGGGTTAAACAAATGCAAAATTTGGGATTTTTTCTTTGTTCCCCTATGGTGCAATTGGCGTCTTCTAGAATTGCTCCAGTTTGCTTTTATACGTAAAGTTTATTGTTGTCTAATGAATGCATTTTACTTAGGCTTTCAAAACGCTGCAATAAAGTCACCAGTACAAACCTACCCTTAACCCTTTTAGTGCCAGAGAGATATCCAATGCATTGCAGCACAATGTGTTGGAAATCTCTCTGTCACGCAAAGGGTTTATGCTTCCTATGATGTAGTTAGTTTGTCCCAGAATTTATCCACTTTTTTCTCCATAGATGTAGCCCAAAATGTTTCCTTTGCGTATCTCTCTGCCCCCCCCCCTTCCTGGTGCAAATACAATCAGAATCCACCGACCAATTTATGAACTATCAGCATTTTCAGATTGTAGAAAATATAGTGCTAATTTATTCCACTGGATGTGTTCTGATATCAGCCTTTTTTTTCTGTGAAACAATAAAACCTGAGATTACCTTTGTTGCAAATGCATATTGTTTCTTCAGTGCCCCAGTACAAGTCATACATTGTACAGAGTCTATTGTTTCACAGTCATTTTCAAGGAAATCAGTGTTCTTGATTAGACTTTTGTCAGACGGACTGTGATGAGCCCTGCACCTTGAACGCATATTTATTTCCCAAGTTCTGCATCCTTGCTGGGTTCCAAACAAGGCTTATTTTCTCTCTTGATCCAATTAGGTTTCCAAGCTGGATGGGAAGAACTGTCAAGATGTGAAGCCAAACATTCAGTGGCGTAACTATAGGGGTCGCAGGGGTCGCACCCGTGACCGGGCCCGTCGCTCCAGGGGGCCTGGCCGCCCCCTGCGACCCCTCTGCCTGCCGCCCGCGATCTCCGTCTGACACTGGAGTAATGCAGAGCGCTGGGAGATGACATCATCTCCCAGCGCTCTGCATTACTGAAGAGGACCGCGCGGGAGATCGACACACCTCTCCTGGCTCCTGCCACTCCAGGGAGGTAGGAGATGGGGGCATTTTGGAGAGGGCAAATATAGTCGAGGGGGGGCCCATGGCGCTTCTTGCACCAGGGCCCGGAGGCTTTAAGTTACGCCTCTGCAAACATTAAGGGGATAGCAATACTTAAAGCGGAACTGTCACCTTTCAGCCTCCCCCACCCAACTGGTTTATCACCCCCCAAAAGGCTTAAAGGGTCAGTAATGTCTCCTAAAAAATATTTAGAGTTAGGTAGAGGTTGAAAAAAGAAACTAACTGCCACAAACCCTATCTCTCAAACCGCTGTGGTTTGAGAGATATAGGAATTGAAAGTTACCCCCTCCCTCCCCTTCTCCTGATGTCAGTGTCTAGCTGACAGCAGGAGATCCCGGACCGGGAACCAGCAGGCGGCTCTGCAGCAGAGCCAAAATTGCGTTATTTAAAAAGAATTCATTCATTGGAAAGGTCTACAAAGTGTGCTTGCAAACCAGGCACACTTTGCAGACCTTTCCAATGAATGAATTATTTTGCAATAACGAGATCTCAGCTCTGCTGTAGAGCCTCCTCCAGTCATACGACTCGAAACTCCTGCTGTCAGCTTTACAGCTGACATCAGGAGAAGGGGAGGGAGGGGGGAACTTTGAATCCCTATATCTCTCAAACAGTAGTGGTTTGAGAGATAGGGTTTGTGGCAATTAGTTTATTTTTTCAACCTCTACCTAACTCTAAATATTTTTTATGGGACATTACTGTCCCTTTAAAAATGTGCATTTAACTGTTATAATTTCCCCCTGTTGTGTATATATATATATATATATATATATATATATATATATATATATCCTATATAATAATTCACTAAAACGTGTGTAACGCCCCAAAATGCGCAGTAGACACTGCTGCGCGTGCTGCAGTCATGCGCAGTAGAGACTGCCCGCGCCATGGCTGATACAGAGCTGGGCGCTATGAAGGAGCATCCAGCTCTGTATCAGCCATGGCGTGGGCAGTCTCTGCTGCGCGTAATTGTCCCACGACCGGGTGGCAGTGGCACTGTGGCCCGTGTAACGGGCTGTTCAACTAGTATATATATATATATATATATATATATATATATATATATACACATTGTTATTTTTCAAAAGCTACAGGGAGAGCGCTGCCATCTTGAAGCTCTCCCTCTGTCAGTCTTCCTCCGTAAACCCCACCCAAGTGTTGTATCGGGGCCGTACGCCCCTTTCATCTCATGCGGCAGCCAAGATCAGCTGGCAAGAGCAGCAGGCACAGTGCAGTGCTCTTGGGGAGGCTGCTGGGAACTTTTCTTTTAAATGCGGGCTCAGACTACAGCCAGTGTATGTATATTTTTTTAAAACATACAATGCAAGGAGCGCGCTCACTCCAAGAGAGATGTGGCATGGGAGGTGGGAGGATAATATGGGAAGAGAACGTCCTGTAGAAAGCTGTACTGCAGCCAAAGGGACAGATGACGTCACTAGGGGATGTTTAAATCCTCAAGAGAAAAATATTTCTCAAGAAATACTGTGGATTTTAAAAAATTAATTATCCAAACTATAGGTGATTTTATGAGATCCATCGATTCAAGTAAAATTCCCCTTTAGAAAACAATATGTTGTAGTATTTATCTTCTTGTGTAAAACAAGGGTGCACCCACTGCTGAAAGGTGTTTTATTCAAGTTATTGCAGCTCAAATGTGATTTTTTTAGGTGCAGTATCACAGCAGCCTGAAATTATACAGTGGCGCTGTTCCTACACCATCCTATGGACAGCTCTGGTCAGTTGACAATAAATCTCCATAGGATGGTGTGGCAACAGCTCCACTGTACAATTTCAGGCCACAATGATACTGCACCTAAAAAAAATTCAAGTTTGAGCTATAATAACTTTTGAATAAAACACCACTAAGCAGTGGGAGTTGCCTTTTTTTACTCAGGGGGATAAACACTACAATATATTTATTTTTACATTTTAAGTGTTACTATACCTTTAAAGGAATAGTAATACTTCATTTTAACTTTATTTTATTTTGTAGGCATTAAAAAACATGAAGAATGATATAAGTCTTATCTCTCAAACCTTTATGGTTTATGAGATATTCACAAACAAAGTATCCCCCCCTGTTCAACCAGATCAGAAGGGAGGTGCCCAGGTAGACTGCAGAGAGGGACAATCTTCAATTAAGATAAGGGAAAAAACTGAAAAACGTGTCAAGGGGGGCAGGGCTTTCATTGTTCTCATAGGAAGAAGATTATCCCCTGCTGTTATGTGTCTGGTCTATGGACTGCATTCCACATCTGAGAAGAGATGGCTTACACTAGGTAAAAGGGGCGGGGAGGGGGATACTTTGTTTGTGAATATCTCTTAAACCATAAAGGTTTCAGAGATAAGACTTATATCATTCTTCATGTTTTGCTAATGCCTACAAAATAAAATAAAGTTAAAACGAAGTATTACTATCCCTTTAAGTATTGGGTCTATTTTGAAAGGAAACTAACATTTCTCAACAATAAATCTCTATTTACCTTACTAAGGCCAGAAAATCTTAATGGCCCCTTTGTGTTCTGCCAGTGTCTCCTTGCTCAAGAGATAACATGTTCAGTCAGTCCTAGATATCGTGTCCAGGGAGGTGCAGGTACACACGACCTCAGCCTCTGCTTTCTGTACATGGTAATAACTGTTTCACCCTTTAGGGACACACATAGTAACATTCTCAAGGTTGGCAAAGTGGACTTGAAATCCAACCTTCTAAATCTGTTGAGGTTGTGATTACAACCTTGTCCCTAAACTTTCTGTTCGGGGAGAAGCTTCAGACAGACTGTGTCTACACTTCAGGGCCAGCTCTTAACCCCTTAATGACATGTGACGTACTATGACCGTCACGGTCCTTGAAATACTCAAGGACCGATGACGGTCATAGTACGTCACGTACTTTTTACTTACAGCGCTCTACCGGGAGAGCTGTAAGTAAAAATAGGGCCTGAAATTGACCGCTCCAACATTGGAGCGATCTCTATCAGGCCCCATAGTGACACGCCGATACACACGACAGGTCACGTGTACCGGCGCGTCCATGGGGTTCTATGCGGTCCTTATGGGACGGAAACGTCCCAGGACCGCCGGTCGTTAAGGGGTTAAACATTACAACTCATATGATAGCTCAGATGACCACTGGAGCAAACATGTGAGTTGATCTAAACGTAGGGTGGGATCCATAGATCCTGCATTAAATACACAGTGAAAAACATTAATACCCCAGTGGGAATGATAATCTGAAAATCTTCTAATGACCCGCCCCCTCCCATGTTGACTTATCTAACCTCTATGGTTACCAGTGCAGTGGGACAATGTTGGAGGTCAGAATGTGAGGTCTATGGTTACCAGTGCAGTGGTAGAAGGATGGGTGTCAGTACATGTGGCTACCAGTGGAACAAGGTTGGGGGTCAGTATGTGTGATTCTTTGTCTTCCAGCAGGACAAGGCTGGACGGTCAGTAGGTGTGTTTCTATGGCTACCATTGGGACAAGGCATGGGTCAGAATGTGTCGTTCTATGGCTACCAGTGGGATAAGGCTGGAAGTCTGTATATGTTGTTCTCTGCTGCCAGCTCGACGTGATGGGATGCCCATGCTTTCAGAAGCTTTATCTCTCTCTCGCTTCAAGTACAGACTGACAATGTGGCAAACTGAAAATCCTTTTAAACTGAGCTAAGGTGGGAATACATGGGGAAACTCTAAATGTGGACGTGCATTATAAAATTAGCATTGGTTTCCATACATGAAAAGAAGCAGAAAAATGCACTTTTCTTGGGAATTCCAAAGCAAGGAAATGTTTACTTGTTGGTGTCAATTTGTAAAAGACAAGCACAGTCAGTCCTGCGAGGTATTGTCTTTGGTCCCGTGAAGGGCTAACCCATAAGACATTAACAGCAGACATACATATCTGATAACCTCACTATGTGGGGGAATATTATTACAATGTCCAGTAGGTGGCAGGCCTCTGTTCCTCTAGCACTGGAGGAGTTAATAAGCAGTCAGACTGTGACAATATTAAATCCGACAAATCTGGAACGACATAGGTTTTCTGCCACATGAGGTAGGGAATGTTGGTTCCTCAGCAATTCAAGAGTTTGTGTGATTACAGTGGAAAGTAGGTGACCGATTTCTGCCAGCACTGCAGGAATTAATTTGGTTACAGACTGCGGCTATATTAACTACTTCCATGCCTGATGGATTTGAGAAATACTACTCAGCATGAATCTTCTTGCTGTGTAACAATAACCATGTAGTGATCTACTAGTAGATCATTATCAACCTATTGGGCACGCTTTCTCTAATGACAATTTAATTTTAAACTGTGGCTGGGTGACCTGACAGACATATATTTCATCAGAAAATATTTCTAAGTGGGATCTCTTGAGCCAGACAGAAATGTAATCACTTTTTCCACACTTATTTAAAGGTATAGTAATGCTTCACAAAAAAGCAGCTCTGATTAATCTTCATAGTATTTGGGCCATGAAGAGTGTTATTTCAATACTGTCAGAGTTGTAGTTCAAAAGCAATTGAATGATAAATTATAATGATGAGCGAGCACCTCGATGCTCGGGTGCTCGGGTGCTCTGACCGAGCACCCCCTGAGGCTCGAGTGCTCGGCCGAGCACCCGAGCCCCATTGAAAAGCATGGGAGCACTCGAGCATTAAACCAGGCACCCCCTGCTCTGATGAGCGGAGGGTGCCTGGTCAATGTCCCCCTTCATCTCCGCTATGCCCCTCTTCCACAATGTCCCCCTTCATCTCCTATGCCATAGAGGAGATGAAGGGGGACATTGTGGAAGAGGGGCATAGCGGAGATGAAGGGGGACATTGTGGAAGAGGGGAATAGACTCTATGCCCCTCTTCCACAATGTCCCCCTTCATCTCCGCTATGCCCCTCTTCCACAATGTCCCCCTTCATCTCCTCTATGGCATAGGAGATGAAGGGGGACATTGTGGAAGAGGGGCATAGCGGAGATGAAGGGGGACATTGTGGAAGAGGGGCATAGCGGAGATGAAGGGGGACATTGTGGAAGAGGGGCATAGAGTCTATGCCCCTCTTCCACAATGTCCCCCTTCATCTCCGCAATGCCCCCTTCATCTCCGCAATGCCCCCGTACCTCCAGTCCCTGGTGGTCCAGCGGAGTCTTCGGATCTGTGCCTCTTCCGGCACAGATCCCCTTCACCCGAACATGTCGGGCGAGCACATGGCGGTACTCGTACGAGTACCGCCATGTGCCGAGCAGAGCGATGCTCGAGCCGATCCGAGCATCGGCCGAGCACGCTCGCTCAACACTAATAAATTATCCTCCTCCCGCCCCTTCCACTGATATAACACTGCTCACCTCAGAGCAGCAATACTGCCTGGAGGGATCTCAGAGAGGGACAATCTTCAGAGAGCATAAGGGAAAAACGTGAAAAATCTGTCGGGGGGGCAGGGATTTCCTTATGATCACAGTATGAAGATTGTCCCTTGCTGCCACTTGTCCTGTCAAGAGACCAGATTCCACATGTGAGGAAAGGTGTCTTACACTAGGTAAAAGTGGCAGGAGGGAGATATGTTATCATTCAATTACTCTTGAATTACAACTCTGACACTATTGAAATAACACTCTCCATGGTCCAAATACTATGTAGATTAATCAGAGATTTTTTTGGCGGGGGAAAACATTGCTATCCCTTTAAGATAAGTGAGTCCTTGTTTTTTACCACTTCTGAAATGTATACAGCCACCAAAACACTTGAGACCACTCAGGAATTTGAGCATCTATAAGTGTGCAGAGTGCTCCCTTCAGATAGATAGATAGATAGATAGATAGATAGATAGATAGATAGATACAGTGCTTTGCATTCAGACTTGTGACCAATCAAAAATGGTGCATTGCAATATCATTCTGTATGATATTTTATTTTTAAAACACAGAAACTCAAAATTAAGAATTATAAGGTGACACTGGTTTTATGTTGTGAAATATTTTTAAGAAAAATACAAGACATAAATGTTTCTTGTATAAATTGCGGTATTGTATTGTAAAGTATAGTATTAAAAGTCAGACCTTGTGGTGGGGCATCAGGACCGCTCCTGATGCTTCCCCCCACAGCTACTGATCTCCCAGCCAATACAACTCAGGGAGCTCATCAAATCCTCCCTAAGAAGCTACAACCAGAACTGGATTCACTCATAGCAACTAGTGCCTACATGGGCACCTTCTATATGCTTCCCAAAATCCACAAAGTAAATAACCCTGGCAGGCTTATAATTACAGGAATGGGAACACTTACAGAACAAATCTCAGGACTTGTAGAAAATATCCTAAAACCTCTTGTCACCAACACCAACAGCTTCATAAAAGATACCACTGATTTCCTCAACAAACTCACCCAAATCAACAACCTCCCTGCCAACACCATCCTAGCAACATGGATGTGGAATCTCCGTACAGCAACATTCCACATAAAGATGGCATCAACGCTTGCTTCAATTTTCTCTCCTACACTGATGACCAAAAATATAGCCTCACACATAATTTTTTCAGTTTTAACAATGAGGTCTACCTATAAACCATGGGCACAGCTATGGGTACTAAGATGGCACCCCAATATGCTAATCTTTTGATGGCAGACCTAGAACAGAGATTCGTAGACATACAACATACCAAATCATACATACAAGTATTACCAATACATCGATGATATTTTCATCATCTGGACCGAGAGTGAGGAAAAACTCATACAGTTCCATGATTCTTTTAACTCATTCCACCCTTCAATCAAACTAAAAATGGAATACTCTACAAAATCTGTAAACTTTCTGGACACAACAGTGGGATGTACCAGTGGCACAATCCACACCTCGCTCTACAAGAAGCCCACAGACAGATGCAGCTACCTTCACAGCTCCAAGTTCCACCGCTACCATACTAAACAGGGCATCATCTACATCCAAGCAACTAGGTACCATTAAATCTACTCTGACCCTAATGACCGTAACTCACACCTAAATGTACTCTCCCAGTCTATGAGACAGAAAGGCTACAAATCTAGGATTAATACCAAACAAATCCACTCTTCTCTAAAAACACCATGCACGCACCTGCTGCAGTACAGGAAGAAAAAATCTCTACACGGGTACCACTTGTAGTCAACTACAACCCAGCTCTTCAAGAAATACGGAACATTATTAAAGATCTACAACAACGCTAGCATAAGATGATACTCTGAAAAATATCTTCTCTGAAACCCCCATTTTGGCCTTTAGACAACCACCAAACCTTCAACAAAAACTAATCAGCAGGAAACTACACACTGATGACAAGAATACAATAAAAGGTACCAGACAATGCAAGAAACCTTGCTGCAATCTATGCCAGCACATATGCCCAGACAACAAAGCCACCCACATCAACAAAAGCTACAGTATTAAAGGATCATACTCCTGCACATCTAGCAATGTGGTATATATGATACACTGCACCAAATGCCACCTAGGGTGCTACATTGGGGAAACCACCCAGCAATTAAATGGCAGAATGAACATGCACAGACACTCTATCATACTTCACAAAGAAGGATCCTACTGCACCCATGTGGGACACCATTTTACCCAGCCTGACCACTCAATTGAGGACCTAAAAATCGAAGTGTTCAAAGGGAACTTTAGAAATACCCAATAAAGAAAAACTTTTGAATCCAGAATGATTCTATTTTTTAACAGCAAGAACAGAGGACTAAATGTTGATTTGGGTTTCCTATCCCACTATCAAAGTTTTACATGACCCCTCTATCAGTATCTTACTCCTCACATGTATCCACATGTTAAATTACATTGTAATGACAGGTTCTATATTATTATTAACATATTACGTATACGTACTGACATGTGCTTTCCCATACTCTTACACATGCAGGCGTATATATATGTGGGTGGTCTATTCTATATGTATATATGGGTTTATGTGCACATATGTACATGTAGGTATGCATGCATGTATGTATGTGTTTATGTATGTATACTTATATGTATATGTACTAGTACATATATATAGGTACTTGTGTATAGATCTATGTTTTAGTATGCATTGCTGCATATTGTGTATACATATTTAGGTATATGCATTTATGTATATATATGTGTCCATATGTATGTGTTTATAAGTATATGTGTATATGCTATATACACGTATATTTGTGTGTGTGTGTGTGTGTATAGATATATTGTATGGGTATGTGTATATGCATGTATATGTGTGTGAATATATGTATGTGTGTATGTAAATGTATGCGTGTGTATATGTATATGTGCATGTATGTGTGTATGTATATATATATATATATATATATATATATATATATGTGTGTGTGTGTCTATGTATGTGGGTATATGTATGTATGTGTATGTGCATGTATGTGCATATGTGTGTGCAATATATATATATATGTGTGTGTGTGTGTATGTGTGTGTGTGTTTATATATATATATGTGTGTATGTATTTGTGTGTATATATCTGCCTATATGGGCATATATGGGAACAAGTTGTATATAGGCCTGCATGCCCATACTGGATTGTTGACATTGCAGGTTCTTAATATGTGCAATTTTTTTTTTTTTTTTTTAACGCTGTCCCCTCCCGTACCATCTCCTGTATTTTTCTTCTCTCCCCCCCACACCACACTCTGCCTTGTACAAGAAGAGTGTGGATTTTCTCTTGGTCCCTGTCTTATCAGCAGTCCCGCTGTGTTAACCCCAGCAAACAGCACAGCTTTGAATTCAGTGAATTAACTGTCTTAACTGTATTAACTGTGACTTCTGTGTCCTTGTGCTCCGAAATGCTTTAGACTTGAGAAAGGGAGTTTATCCCGAAAGCTTGTCAGTCTATAATTCTGTTAGTCCAATAAAAAAGGTATTACAAGATATTAATTTTGTTTGTTATTTTACACACACACACACACATATATATATATATATATATATATATATATATAAATATATATAAAAGGTAATGATGGGCACTCCAAAACTTAATGTGCCTTGGTGCTCCTGCTGAAATTCCGTGGAAATATGCAAAGGTGATATCATATATAATGATAACTGGTGCAGGCACTCATAGGACTTTGCAATTAAAAGATTATTTATTAAGTGTCGACATTTCGACCCAGACGTGGGTCTTCCTCAAGTTATATATATATAATGATGTATTATGGAGTAAATACAGGAAAATATACTGCATATTTTAAATATCATTTAATATATATTCAGATTACATTTTTAATGTGTTATTTGGATTGTATGAAAAATAAATGTTATAGAGCTTTTCCTTCAAAGTAAAACAAGTGTACACCTATTACTAGGATATTTTTCATGGTATTAGCAACAGCACCATCTAGAGTCTAAAATTCTAAATTCTTTATAGATAGATGTGGTAGCGTTTCAGTCACACTGGCTAGCACACGATATAGTAAGCGATAGCAACAATATCTTCTTGTGACTACAAATGGCATTGCCATTTAATATTAAAAGACTAGAATATGATCTGCAATTACTTTCAAACTAAACATTTCTGAGCAGTGGAGTTTTCTTGCCTTACTCCGCAGGAAACACCTATAACATATATATTTATTTTCCTAAAATACATTTACTGCTCCTTTAGAGCACAAACACTCAATCCTTTCTGGTCTGTTAACAGACGAAAATAATACTATGTAATAATAATCATTTAATGAAGAGAACAGAGCGCGGTTGCTTGCATCAGCATCCTGCAGTTTGGAGAACGCATTTCTTGCCTCTAACAGCAGTCTATACAAATACCTACCAAACATGCATGAAAGAACCTGGTATCACGCATAAACCACCAAGCAGCTTAGAACATTATAATGTAACTGCAAATATTTCAATATTTGTTTTTTAATTGCTAGGAAAAATTTGGCTCAAGTTGCAGAGAGACAATGTAATTGCTCTTCACAGTGTGAGTGGCGATACAGAAGGAATGGTCGGGCAAAGCATCCCCCCCAGGACTCTACAGGATTAGCTTTAATAGACGATGACACAAACAGTTCCAGATATCTTTTAAAAGAGTGTTTGCAATTACTCAGAGCATTGGGATGGTCAGATGAGACCAATTAAGTTGACTTAAGGTACCATTAAAATATCTGACTATGATAGTGACATTCTTTGAGTCATATGGAAGTTAAAGGAGCTGTAAACATATATACGAAAATATATGTTACAGTGATTTTGCTTTTGAGTAAAAAGGCTACTACCAGTGCTGGAAGATTGCTCATTCAAAAGTTATTAAAGCTGTAACTTATTTTACATTAAACTGTAATTTACCTTGTTGTCACCAGGTGGTGCTGCTCATATAGTTCTTGTTAAAGGCATAGTAATACTTCGTTTTAACTTTATTTTATTTTGTAGGCATAAAAAAAACATGAAGAATGATATAAGTCTTATCTCTCAAACCTTTATGGTTTAAGAGATATTCACAAACAAAATATCCCCCCCCTGTTCAGCCAGCTCAGAAGGGAGGTGCCCAGGTAGACTGCAGAGAGGGACAATCTTCAATTAAGATAAGGGAAAAAGCTGAAAAACTTGTCAAGGGGGGAAGGGCTTTCATTGTTTTCATACAAAGAAAATTGTCCCCTTCTGTTATCTGTCTGGTCTATAGACTGCATTCCACATCTGAGAAGAGATGGCTTACACTAGGAAAAAGGGGCGGAAGGGGAAACTTTGCTTGTGAATATCTCATAAACCATAAAGGTTTGAGAGATAAGACTTATATCATTCTTCATGTTTTTTTAATGCCTACAAAATAAAATAAAGTTAAAACGAAGTATTACTATCCCTTTAAGTATATAACTTTAATCAAGGTATACAGGAAAGTAACTCCCCAAAATACCCATAGACTACCCCAGTGGCATCCACTTGGCGAAAGTGACTTAAAGGGATAGTAATACTTTGTTTTATCTTTATTTTATTTTGTAGGCATTAAAAAAAAACATGAAGAACGATATAAGTCTTATCTCTCAAACCTTTATGGTTTGAGAGATAGTCACAAGCAAAGTTTCCCCTCCCGCCCCTTTTACCTAGTGTAAGCCATCTCTTCTCAGATGTGGAATCCAGTCCATAGACCAGACAGATAACAGCAGGGAACAATCTTCTTCCTATGAGAACAATGAAAGCCCTGCCCCCCTTGACAAGTTTTTCAGGTTTTTGCCTTATCTTAATTGAAGATTGTTCCTCTCTGCAGTCTACCTGGGCACCTCCCTTCTGATCTGGCTGAACAGTGTTACATCAGTAAAAGGGGCGGGAGTGGGATACTTTATCATTGAATTACTCTTGTACTACAACTCTGACAGAATTGAAATAACACTCTTTAAAGTCCAAATACTATGATGATTAATTAGAGCTGCTTCTATTATGAAACATTACTATCCCTTTAAAGAGATAGTACCACTTAATATGTAAAAAAAAAATAGATTTTAGGGTTTATCTTCCCAAGTAAAATAAGGGTACTCCCATTGCGAAGAGGTATTTTACTCAAAGGTTATTGCAGCTTAAACTAATTTTTATAAGTGCAGTATCACAATGATCTGAAATTTTACAGTGGCGCTGTTGTTACGTCATTGTACGGTCAGCTCTGGCCAGTTGACCATAAACCTCCATAGGATGGTGTAACAACAGCGCCACTGTACAAATTCAGGCCATTGAGATATTGCACCTAAAAAATTAAAGTTTTAGCTACAATAACTTTTGAATAAAACACCACCTGGCAGTGGGAGTACCTTTGTTTTACTCAGGAGGATAAACCCTATCCTATATAATAATTCGCTAAGTTGTGTGTAACGCCGGACATGCGCAGTAGACACTGCTGCACGTGCGGCAGTCATGCACAGTACAGACTGCCCGCGCCGCGGCTGATACAGAGCTGGGCGCTCTGAAGGAGCGTCCAGCTCTGTATCAGCAATGGCGCGGGCAGTCTCCACCGCGGGTGATTGCCCCGCGACCGGCTGCCAGAGGCACTGTGGCCCGTATAACGGGCGTTCAACTAGTAATATATATTTCATTATGTATGAAGTGTTACTGTCCCTTTAAAGGGGAGAATATTCAGTTAAGTAGCTTTTAAAAAGGAGAAGGGCCATAAAATGGATTCCACGTTGGATTGAGAGCGGAATCACTCTGGAACATTCACCTCAGGGTTCTTCTGATCCTTTCCTGACACATTTAAGTCATAGAGACTTTTTATACATTGCAGGTAGGGGGCACTAATCACCGAAAGTGGATGGAAGAAAGGTTATGAAATAATTAACAAGTACATAGAATCAGTGGTGTAACTAATCATTGGTGGATCCTGGTGCCACCATTTTTCTGGTGCCCCCATCATAATTTTTTTTTCACAGAGGGCATAATTAGAACTAATTGGACCGTCGGTCATGTGGGGTCCTGTTGGATGCTGTGCCCCAGTGCACTTCACCCTCTGAAACCCCCAGTACTTACTCCCCTGCATAGAATAATACAAAAACAAAAGGCAGCATAGAAAACGTATTACTACTATAATTATATATCATAATAACACATTATACTCAATGCATGAGAAACCTCATAACATCGGAAAGGGTTAATGATTTTATAACTCAAAGATTGCAAGTTACAGAAGTTTACATCACATCAAATCTAACAATCCTGGAAGCCCATATGAACAAATTACAATGTTTAAAGGAGCAGTAAACTTTTTTTATGAAAAAATATATATTGTAGGGATTTTCCTATTGAGTAAAATAGAGGTACTCCCACTGCCGAGAGATTTATATTTCCAGAGTTATTACAATTTAAACCCATGTTTTTTTGCATTAGCAGTGCCCTCTAGTGGTCAAATTCTAATTAGATTTCCTGCTAGATTCTAATGGAGAGGAAAGTCAGAGAAGTCAGAGACATACAGTTCTCCACAGAATGTGATAGAAACTGCCTGTCACTTCCTGTCAGTTAGAACTATCAGGAAGTAAACACACAGTAAATTCACTTCCTGTCAGTTAGATCTATCAGGAAGTAAACACAGTAAATTCACTTCCTGATTATTTAGGACTCGTTCCAAATGTTGGTATTGACAGAAAAAACTGGTGACAGTGGTTTTGTACTGCCAGTAAGCAATGCAAATGTACCCACTAGTAAGAAATAACGGCAGTTCTGAAACACACGTCACCCGTCACCAGAACAGCAAGATCTCGCCCATAGAGGATAATGTACAAGCGAAGCCAAGAGCCATTCAAATGTTGGAGTTAGGGCTAACGCGAGTTAAATTGCAACATTTCACTCCAGAAATCTAATGCCTAATTTTTTTGGAGAACATCACACAAGTCAGAGTAGAAAACCACCGTTGGGGAAAATAAAACAGAGAGTTAGGGATAACATGAGTCTGCGCTTCCCTACCCAGCCAGTAGGGGAACACAGAGATGGCTTTCAGCACCATGGACAGCTTTGAATGCCATAGGGATGAGCACTGCTCACCCCTGTGGCATTCAAAGGGTTACAATAAAGAAAACTAGTACACCAAGCACTACACAATGCCCCCCTTTGACACCCCCCCCCCCTTAGTATGTCACATATATTGCATATATGCAACATACTAACTCCATCAACATCCACCTCAGGGACTTCCATGTAATGGACAAATCTGTCTGATGTTCAACACTTAACTCTTTGAGTACCAGAGAGGTAGGAAAGCATTGCTTAGCATGTTTCCTATCCCTCTGGTACCCAAAGGGTTAATAGGCAAGGTATGGACTACATACCTTGTCTGTATATATGTGTGTGTGTGTGTGTGTGTGTGTTAAATATTTTATTATTAAAATACTATTATTAAACATATATTTACTTAGATTCATTCATTTGTAATGCCCTACCTCCTGTGTCCCATTGCTATTAGTACTTTTGCTCCACTCTCCTTCAAACGGAGAGTGGAGCAAAAGTACTAATAGCAATGGGACACAGGAGGTAGGGCATTACAAATGAATGAATCTAAGTAAATATATGTTTAATAATAGTATCCTATATAATAATTCACTAAATTGTGTGTAACGCCGCAACATGCGCAGTACACACTGCTGCGCGTGCTGCAGTCTTGCGCAAGAGACTGCCCACACCACGGCTCATACAGAGCTGGGAGCTCCGAAGGAGTGTCCAGCTCTGTATCAGCCGTGGCACGGGCAGTCTCCGTGACTGGGTGGCAGTTGCACTGTGGCCCGTGTAACGGGCTGTTCAACTAGTTTTAATAATAAAATGTTTAAAACACACACACATATATACAGGCAAGGTACGTAGTCCATAACTTGCCTATTAACCCTTTGGGTACCAGAGGGGTAGGAAACATGCTAAGCAATGCTTTCCTACCTCTCTGGTACTCAAAGACTTAAGTGTTGAATATCAGACAGATTTGTGGACTACATGGAAGTCCCTGAGGTGGATGTGGATGGGGTTAGTATGTCACATATATGCAATATATGTGACATACTAAGGGGGGGGGGTGTCGAAGGGGGGCATTGTGTAGTGCTTGGTGTACTAGTTTTCTTTATTGTAACCCTTTGAATGCCACAGGGGTGAGCAGTGCACATCCCTATGGCATTTAAAGCTGTCCATGGTGCTGAAAGCCATCTCTGTGTTCCCCTACTGGCTGGGTAGGGAAAAGCACAGAGAATGTTGTTCAGAACTGGTTTTGGATTTTCTGACTGAACTTTCTACTATGGAGTGCTGTGATTGGCTGTGGTGCTAGGTAACATTTTTATCATGTGTTTTTAGGTAAGATTTTCTATGTGACGCAGGTTTAAGGTGAACATGTATTTTGTTGGTCATCGCTCGTTAGTCTTTCTGGATAAGGAAGATTTGAATCTCACGTTACCCGGTCTTGGTTAACTCGCGAAGGCAGTTTTTTTCCTCACGTTGGTTTTAACGCCAACATTTGGATCGAGCCCTTAAACTGCTATAATTTTTTTAATAAAACATCTGACAGCGATGGGAGTGACCTTGTTTTATTGAGCAGGAAACGCTTTATAAAATATGCGTTTTCGTAAAAAAAGTTTACTGCTCCTTTAATGGGCACATACAATCTTACTCACAAAACACAAAATGAAAGCAACAAACTCAATAGATTGACATTAAAAATGGAAATTGCCTGTGTAGAATTCATCTGGCCACCTTTATTTCATAAGGGATATTAAGGTATCCAAAAAGACAATAGAAATTTTAATAAGCCATATAAATTCTTCATTATAAAAACATTATTCTTTTTACTGACAAATAATGTAAGGCTGTTTATGAGTAAGCTCCATGAGAACCAAACGAGTCAGACAGATGCCTTTCTACACCTTAACTGCTGACCCCATCCATTCCCATACGCACAGTTGTTTTTATACAAGAGAAGAATAAAGATTTGTTTTGTTTCTTGGTCAGGAGCAGAATGTTTGTTTCACAGAATTGAATGTGTTAAAGGGATAGTAATACTTAAAAATTACTATTCCCCATGTTGTAGCCAGTAAAAAACAGAGTTAAATGAGACCAGCTGCATCTCTCAAACCTTTATGGGTGCAATATGGGTGCAATGTGGATGCAATATGGGTGCAATAATGGCACAAATTGGGTGCAATATGGGTGAAATATGGGTGCAATAATGGTGCAATATGGATTCAATATGGGTGTAATATGGGTGCAATAATGATGCAAATTGGGTGCAATATTGGTGAATTAATGATGCAATATGGGTTTTGGGTTTGGTTTTTATGTTGCTTTTGGGTTGGGTTTCGTGGGTTTTGGGTTGGTTTTGGTGGGTTTTCGGTTTAGTTTTGGGTTGGATTTTGTTGGTTTAGAGTTGGTTTTGGGTTGGGTTTAGTGGGTTTTGGGTTGGTATTGGGTTGGGTTTTGTGGGTTCTGGGTATGTTTTGGTGGGTTTTGGGTTGGTTTTTGTACAAATATTGCACCAATGTTGCACCCATATTGCATCCATATTGAACCAATATTGCACCCAAATTGCAACAGTATAGCACCCATATTGCATCCTTAATGTGTCCTTATTGCACCAATATTGCACCCAAATTGCATCATTATTGCACCCATATTGCACCAATATTGCACCAATATTGCACCCAAATTGCATCAGTATAGCACCCATATTGCATCCATATTGCACCAATATTGCACCCAAATTGCAACAGTATAGCACCCATATTGCATTCTTAATATGTCCTTATTGCACCAATATTGCACCCATATTGCACCAATAGTGCACCCAATTTGCATCATTATTGCACCCATATTGCACCAATATTGCACCCAAATTGCATCAGTATAGCATCCATATTGCATCCTTAATGTGTCCTTATTGCACCAATATTGCACCCAAATTACACCAAATTTGCATCATTATTGCACCAATATTGCACCCAATTTACGTAATTATTGCACCCATATTGCACCAATATTGCCCCATATTGCTTCCATATTGCACCCATATTGCACCAATATTGCACCCAATTTGTGTCATTATTGCACCCATATTGCACCAATATTGCACCAATATTGCACCCAAATTGCATCAGTATAGCACCCATATTGCATCCATATTGCACCAATATTGCACCCAAATTGCAACAGTATAGCACCCATATTGCATTCTTAATATGTCCTTATTGCACCAATATTGCACCCATATTGCACCAATAGTGCACCCAATTTGCATCATTATTGCACCCATATTGCATCAATATTGCACCCAAATTGCATCAGTATAGCATCCATATTGCATCCTTAATGTGTCCTTATTGCACCAATATTGCACCCAAATTACACCAAATTTGCATCATTATTGCACCAATATTGCACCCAATTTACGTAATTATTGCACCCATATTGCACCAATATTGCCCCATATTGCTTCCATATTGCACCCATATTGCACCAATATTGCACCCAATTTGTGTCATTATTGCACCAATATTGCACCCATATTGCACCAATATTGCACCCAAATTGCATCAGTATAGCACCCATATTGCACCAATATTGCACCCAATTTGTGTCATTATTGCACCAATATTGCACCCATATTGCACCAATATTGCACCCAAATTGCATCAGTATAGCACCCATATTGCATCCTTAATGTGTCCTTATTGCACCAATATGCGTCATTATTACACCATACTGCACCCATATTGCACCATTATTGCACTAATATTGCACCCATATTGCACCATTATTGCACCAATATTACATCAATATTGCTCCCATACTGCATCCATATTGAACCCATATTGCTTCCATATTGCACCATTTTCACACCAATATTGCACCCATATTGCACCATTATTACACCCATATTGCATCCATATTGCACCCTTAATGTGTCCTTATTGCACCCATATTGGTTCCATATTGCACCTTTATTGCACCCATATTGCACCCAATTTGCTATCGGTGCGGCGCGGTAAGTTAAGGACCACGGAGCATTTTTTTTTCTTTCCTCCTCTTTCAGACTCCCCAAAAGGCGTGCAGCAGCAGGGGGAGCCCGGAATTCCATGAGGTCATAGTACGTCATGGGTCGTTCAGTCAGATCGACCCTTGATGTACTATGATCATCAAGGGTCGTTAAGGGGTTAATGCTGAGACATGTTAACACACGATATGGTGAATGCGCCATTCGGAACGACGCAAAATGTAGAATTTGCGACACTTTAAGACGCATAACTTTAATTGCGACACGAATAGATGCTCCATTTTATGACGCGAAACTTTCCATGCATCACTTTGATAGTAAACCGAAGTTTTGCAGGGGTGCACTTGCCAGCAGCCTACACGGGGCTATTGTAAGAGATGTCACCCATAAACTGATGCAACAACAGGTCCAACATAAAAATGGATGTTTTATTTATCACTAAATACTGCTTTAGTATAAATTTGCAACTCTTGGTTTGAAGCAACCTTATAAGGCAGCAACATGAGAATCTTGCGCATTTGATGCGGGTGAGATTCTCATGTCTCCCTTTTCATCACAGCTACATGGTTAATGCACTGTTTAGTTGCACGTACTTTGTGTGTGACATTTTCAAAGTGAACAGTGTCAAACACCAAGTGTGCGCTGAAAAACACAGTGACCCTCCCAAATAATAACCCTACCCTTTGCCCTACACTACCCCTAACAAACAATAAAGTGGGCCCATACTAGCCCTTACACTGTCCTTTCACCCATAGTTACAATACGAGTATCTACCTGTCATCCTGATGTCCACTCATCTGTACATTTCTTAGGGCCCCATATCAATACATCCAGTGGTCACTAAGCTTTTTTTCTCATCTTTTTCTTACACTTCACTTCCATGGCTGTGGTTTCTAACACGCGTTAGGGGACTCAACACCAAATTTTTGAGAAGCAGATTTCTGGAGATAAATAGTTGTTGCTACCCAACACTTGGAATTGAGTTGCAAATTTATTTCCCATTGCTTCCTATAGGTAGAAACTTAAAAATTCTCAGTAATGCCCTGCCCACCAGCCATGCCCCCAGCAACGTCCCCTAAAACACAAGTGTCCCTCTTTGGCAATTTGAAATGTTGGGTCGTATGGTTAATGTAGCACTTCTCCACTGCTGTCTATGGAGAGCTCTTGACTGCATATTGATGCTCTCCATACACTTCATCAGCACCAACTGGTAACCAGACTACAAAAATTGCAGATGTAAAAAAATAGGTTTAATAACTTTCGCATCAAGTGTCTCCTAGAAGTATGTCTTGGTTTACACAACTGGATTAGCCTACTACAAAATATATATTTTTGCATAATAAAACATTTCTACTCCTTTAACCCATAATAAAACACCATGCAGTGTTTTATCCACAGCAGAGGATTCTGGGTAATGACCTGCCTTTAGCCGTTATCACACACAAAAGTAATAATATGCTGCACATTCCCCTCAGTTTGGAGATATAATGGAAAGAAAATGTTCTTATGTTTTCCTTTTGCCATTTCTTCTTTCTAAGGATGTCTTTTGAAGACGGCTAACAGCGGGCCACTACTGCCCGTATTTTATCTGAAAGGAATGCAAATGCACACTTCTGTGAATGAGGGAATACAAATGAATTAATGGAACTTGTGTGCTACATTTTGTTAAGATGACAGCTTAAATATCTGAAAGACTGGAATAGACACACTTAACAAAACAGAATTCCCTGTGGGAGGACTTTCATTCAAAGTCTTAACCAATTCTTATATTTAAGTACAGGTTAAAGGGATAGTAATACTTAAGTATTGCTAATCCCTATATTAAAGTCCTATTAAAAATAAATGTATTACCCCCAGTGTCATCTCCCAAACCTTTATGGTTTGAGAGATAATCACTCCTAAAGTTGCCCTCTCTCTCCCCCTTCCCCGAAGTCAGCATTACAATGCCTCGTCTACTCACTGACACAACCCTTTCAGCGCTAGGGAAGGTGAATAATGTATTTCTGAGCAGTGTCAGTGAGTGGGGAAGTAATGTAGGGATAAGACAGGAAGTCAGTGCTGGGGGGGTGTGGGCAGTGCATTAATGAGCAGTGTCAGTGCGTGGGGAAGGTAATGTAGGGATAAGACAGGAAGTCAGTGCTAGGGGAGGTGGGCAATGCATTGCTGAGCAATGTCAGTGAGTGGTGGAGGTAATGTAGGGACAAGACAGGAAGTCAGTTCTAGGAGAGGTGGACAATGTATTGCTGAGCAGTGTCAGTGAGTGGGGAGGTGATGTAGGGATAAGACAGGAAGTCAGTGCTAGGGGAGGTGGGCAATGTATTGCTGAGCAGTGTCATTGAGTGGTAAGGTAATATAGCAATAAGACAGGAAGTCATTTCTAGGAGAGGTGGGCAATGTATTGCTGAGCAGTGTCATTGAGTGGGGAGGTAATGTAGGGATAACGCAGGAAGTCAGTGCTACGGGAAGAAGATAATTCATTTCTGAGCAGTGTCAGTGAGTGGGGGGAGGTAATGTAGGGATAAGACAGGAAGTCAGTGCTAGGGGATGTGGACAATGTATTGCTGAGCAGTGTCAGTGAGGGGGGGAGATAATGTAGGGATAAGACAGGAAGTCAGTGCTAGGGGAGGTGGGCAATGTATTGCTGAGCAGTGTCAATGAGTGGGGGAGGTATTGTAGGGATAAGACAGGAAGTCAGTGCCAGGAGAGGTGGGTAATGTATTGGTGAGTGGTGTCAGTGAGTGGTGGAAGAAATGTAAGGATAAGACAGGAAGTCAGTGCTAGGGGAAGTGGGCAATGCATTGGTGAGTGGTATCAGTGAGTGGGGGAGGTATTGTAGGAATAAGACAGGAAGTCAGTGCTAGGGGAGGTAAGCAATGGATTGCTGAGTAGTGTCAGTGAGTAGGGTTGCCACCCAGTCGGTATTTTACCCGCAGGCCGGTAAAAAATTGGCTTCTGTCCAATGTTAAGTCTATGAAGAGAATGCCATGGCCGGTATTTTTTTGAAGAAAAGGTGGCAACCCTATTGCCTATTGCTGAGCAGTGTCAGTGAGTGGAGAGGTAATGTAGGGATAAGACAGGAAGTCAGCGCTAGGGGAGGTGGGCAATGCATTGCTGAGCCGTGTCAGTGAGTGGAGAGGTAATGTAGGGATAAGACAGGAAGTCAGTACTAGGGGAGGTGGGAAATGCATTGCTGAGCAGTGTCAGTGAGTGGGCATACCTCCCAACATTTCAAATGGCCAAAGAGGGACACTTGTGTTTTAGGTGGTGTTTCTGGGTGCATGGCTGGTGAGCGGGGTATTACAGAGAATTTTTAGGTTACTTTGTGACTTACTGACACCTCTTTATGTAACTGAATAAAAGATACAGAGCAAGACCAAAAGAGGATTTTAGTCTACCTGTTAAATCCTTTTCTCTTAGTGCATATAGGTAACTCTGGGTAGGCGATCCTCCCCTAAGGAACAAATAAAGTGTCAACGAACACTGAACAGGGTAACAACACCCCAGGAACTGTTACACAGCACACTGAACTAGAACCAACAGGGCTCAAATGTGAGGGAGCACTGAAAAACCGAAGATCCTAGACAGACAAGACTGCCTCCAGGATCTTCCTCCCAAAGCTGGTATCAGCCGATGCCAGCCCATCACAAAAAGCACCTGGATACTGAGCTAGCAACATCTAAGTGCATTGTCAGTTATGGTAATCCGCCTAATGGTGGTATTCCATATCTAACAGAAAAATAAAAAATTAGCTAAAACTATAGCAGAACTGTTCTCTTGCCTATATCTTCATCCAAGGAACAAATCTTACTGGAGCTGACTGGCTAGCTGCAGCCAAGGAGGGATGGTAGGCTCCACCCCTGCATTCACTTCTAGAATTGTTCCTGCCTAGCCAAAGTTACCAGTAACCCGTATTGGACGACAGAGAAAGTATTTTATTTACACAGATTCATTTACATACACATATACTGAAGATTAACTGAATATTAATGTAGGGGTCAGACAGGAAATCAGTGCTAGGGGAGGTGGTAATACATTGCTGAGCAGTGTCAGTGAGTGGGGGAGTTAATGTAGGGATAAGGCAGGAAGTACTAGGGCAGGTGGGAAATGCATTGTCATACCTCCCAAGTGTCCCTCTTTTTAGGAGATCAGACTGTGTGATGTGTATATAAGTGCATCACATTGCTCCACAGCAATAAAACTCACAATATTGTTTGTTTAAAGTTAGTATATGTGTTTATAAATTAGCCTGTATAAATAAAAAACTATGGTCTTGTCATAAGTCATTTATTAGGCTATACAACGAGGTGTGAATAGGTCATGAAACAGCCTAAAAATTCTCGGTAATGCCCTGCCCAACAGCCACGCCCCCAGCAACACCCCCTAAAACACAAGTGTCCCTCTTTCGCAATTTGAAATGTTGGGAGATGTGCATTGCTGAGCAGTGTCAGTGAGTGGGGGAGGTAATGTAGGGATAAGACAGGACGTCAGTACTATCGGAGGTGGGCAATGTATTGCTGAGCAGTGTCAGTGAGTGGGGGAGGTAATGTAGGGATAAGACAGGGTGTCAGTGCTAAAGGAGGTGAACAACATACCTCCCAAGTGTCCCTCTTTAGGAGGGACAATCCCTCTTTTAGACCCAAATCCCTCTGTCCATCTTTCCCACTCTGATGTCCCTATTTTTAGGAGATCAGACTGAGTGGTGTGTAGATAAGTGTATCATATTGTTCTACAGTAATATAACTTGCATTATTGTTTGTTTAAATGTCAGTATATGTTTATAAATTAGTCTGTGTAATTAAAATACTTTGGTTTTATTATAAGTCATTTATTAGGTTACACAAGGAGGTACGAATAGGTCATGATATAGCCTAAAAATCCCCGTAATGCCCCGCCCAACAGCCCCTATAACACAAGTGTCCCTCATTGGCAATTTAAAATGTTGGGAGGTATGGAGCAATGCATTGGTGAGTGTTGTCAGTGAGTGGGGAGGTATTGTAGGCATAAGACAGGAAGTCAGTGCTAGGGGAGGAGGGCAATGCATTGCTGAGCAGTGTCAGTGAGTGGGGAGGTAATGTAGGGATAAGACAGGAAGTCAGTGCTAGGGGAGGAGGGCAATGCATTGCTGAGCAGTGTCAGTCAGTGAGGGAGGTAATCTAGGGATAAGACAGGAAGTCAGTGCTAGGGGAGGTGGGCAATGCATTGGTGAGCAGTGTCAGTCAGTGAGGGAGGTAATCTAGGGATAAGACAGGAAGTCAGTGCTAGGGGAGGAGGGCAATGCATTGCTGAGCAGTGTCAGTCAGTGAGGGAGGTAATCTAGGGATAAGACAGGAAGTCAGTGCTAGGGGAGGTGGGCAATGCATTGGTGAGCAGTGTCAGTCAGTGAGGGAGGTAATCTAGGGATAAGACAGGAAGTCAGTGCTAGGGGAGGAGGGCAATGCATTGCTGAGCAGTGTCAGTCAGTGAGGGAGGTAATCTAGGGATAAGACAGGAAGTCAGTGCTAGGGGAGGTGGGCAATGCATTGGTGAGTGGTGTCAGTGAGTGGTGGAAGAAATGTAAGGATAAGACAGGAAGTCAGTGCTAGGGGAGGTGGACAATGCATTGGTGAGTGGTATCAGTGAGTGGGGAGGTATTGTAGGGATAAGACAGGAAGTCAGTGGTAGGGGAGGTAAGCAATGGGTTGTTGAGTAGTGTCAGTGAGTGGGGAGATAAGACAGGAAGTGCCTGTACAAAGTGTAGAGAATGCCTTAACTAGTTTAATATATGAACCTAAATAAGTAAACATAGGATATCCATGGATGTGGACATGACTCTTGCTAGCAGGACTCCTGGACTCAAAACTCCGCTGAATCTGCAATAGCTGGGATTCTGTTTTGGGTTATTAAAGGGTAGGTATCCTTGAGTGTCTTTGGTGTCTTTCTTGCAGCTAACTGGAAGATATACAGTGATCAGAGAAAAGTGTCACTGACACTCACAGCTGCTGAACTCTGACACACTAGCATAGAGAAGGGCAACCTTTGGTTCTCCAACCCTTGCCTGGTTGGGAATGATGGGAGTTGTAGCTTCAAAGAGCTGGAGAGCCAATGGCTGCCAAGTCCTGGATTAATACAAAAAACACAAGAAAGTGCACTACTCTGTGTGTTATATCTTTATTAAAGGGATAGTAATGTTTCATAATAAAATCAACTCCAATTAATCATCATAGTATTTGGACCTTGGAGAGTGTTATTTCAATTCTGTCAGAGTTGTAGTTCAAGAGTAATTCAATGACAAAGTATCCCCCTCCCGCCCCTTTTACTAATGTAACACTGCTCAGCCAGAGCAGAAGGGAGGTGCCCAGGTAGATTGCAGAGAGGGACAATCTTCAATTAAGATAAGGGAAAAACCTGAACAACTTGTCAAGGGGGGCAGGGCTTTCATTGTTCTCATAGGAAGAAGATTGTCCCCTTCTGTTATCTGTCTGGTCTATGGACTGGATTTCACATCTGAGAAGAGATGGCTTACACTAGGTAAAAGGGGCAGGAGGGGAAACTTTGCTTGTGAATATCTCTCAAACCATAAAGGTTTGAGAGATAAGACTTATATTGTCTTCATGATTTTTTAATGCCTACAAATAAAATAAAGATAAAACAAAGTATTACTATCCCTTTAAGAAGCAAATTATGCATCAAAATGGTTAGTCACAAGTATAAAGTTCATATTTCACATCAAACAGGAAACCTATTTTATTAATTCTTTTTATTTGTTTTCTTTCATCCGTGGCATTATTTATTGGTTTTGTTGTGCAGCATCATTCTTATGGACTGCTGGGCTTCTGTCAGACCGCACTTTGACTGGGATCACGATCATGTTGTTGAAGCAGGAGAAGGTCAGAGGGCAGCGGAAGAGTGACCATTTTCTAAAGAGACAATTTCATGTGCTGTAATCTTCTTTATACGTGTGAGTAGTCATCTGTGATTCCCTTTAAATGAAGATATAGGGCACAGGATAGTGTGCTTTCTTGTGTTTTATAGCAATTACTGTTCTGGATACTCATTCTGAGGATTTTGGTTTTTTTGAGCGCAAACACCTACCCATCTCTATTTTATTGGATTTTGGACATTTTATCTAGGCAGTTTTAAGAACCCCTGAGGCTCCTGGTGGAATTGTGAATGGAAGCTCCAAAATATAGATTAACACTCAGTAATCTGTTAGTTGCACCCTTATTTTTCTTCCCTTCCTATTTCTGAGAAAAGCAGCCACTTATCTACGTGCTGCGCACCCGGAACAGCTTTCCTCCTTCCTGTCCTGCAACTGGTTCCATTCTGCTACATTGGGGGCTGTTTATTATTATTATTATTAATCTTTATTTATATATCGGCAAATAATTCAACAGCGCTGTGCAATAGAGAATAGACATACAGAGATATTAATTAGTACATATCAGATGTGGAGAACAGAAGAATCAGAGGGTTCTGATCATTAGAGCTTACAGTCTACAGGAAGGTGGGTTGGATGCAGAAGGAGTAAGTGGAAGTGCTATGGGGTGTAGATATCTCCTGCCACATGAACTGCCAGTCAGTGGGTGGGAGTGAGAAGTGCTGTTGAGTGCAGCAGTCCGTCAAGGGGTGAATCTTGGTGATAATGGTTATGGAGGCAGGTGATAGGCTTCCCTGAAGAGGTCAGTTTTCAGGGAGCATCTGAAGATCTGAAGACTAGGGGAGAGTCTGATTGGGCGGGAGAGGGAATTCCAGAGCTGAGGTGCAGCACAGGAGAAGTCCTGTAGGTGGGAGAAGTCCTGTAGGCGGGAATGTGAGAAGTCCTGTAGGCAGGAGTGGGAGAAGTCCTGTAGGTGGGAGAAGTCCTGTAGGCGGGAGTGGAAGAAGTCCTGTAGGCGGGAGTGGGAGGATGTGATAAGAGCTGTGGAGAGGAGAAGGTCGTGTGCAGAGAGAAGACGGCGGATGGGAGTGTATTTGGAAATGAGAGATGAAATATAGAGGGGGTTCTCTGTTAGTAAGAGCTCTATAAGTTAGGGTGACCAGTCCTCACCTTTAATCGGGGACGCATATGAAAAATGCATACTGCAGGGCTGCTTTGATTTTGGTGCACTCCTGAAATATGCCTATTTCCTATGTGTCCCCTATTAAAGGTGAGGTCTGGTCAGCCTACTATAAATTAGTACCAGAATTTTGAATTTAATTCTGTATGCTAATGGGAGCCAGTGTAGGGACTGACAGAGGGGTTTGGTGTTAGAGAAGCGATGAGTGAGGTAGATTAGTCTTGCAGCAGAGTTCATTACAGTCTGTAGTGGGGTTAGTCGGGTGAGAGGAAGGCCAAGGTTGAACACAATAAACAGGAGGCCCCTGATGAATGAAGGATATGCCCACGCATTAACCTTGTGAGTGCCAGAGGATTGTGCAACACATAGCTCTGCAAAGCATTGCACACCCCTCTTGCACTCACAGGGTTAAATGTCCCTGCATTTTAATGTGCACACATACAGTTCCTGTTTCTGTGTTAGGGAGGATTTCCATCCAATTTTATCATTTTGGGATTTATAGGACACTGATGATGTTATAAAATTCCTTGGTTATAAAACCTTCAGTGCAAAACAATAATAATGTTAACCCCTTAAAGACCAGCGGTCCCAGAGTGTGTGGTCCTTTAAGGACCAGATAGGGAAGTTTGACGTGCCGCCCCATGTGACTGATCACGTGTGCCGGCATGCCGAATGAGGGACTGAAAGAGATCGCTCTGGTCTTGGAAAGATCAGCTTCAGTCCCCGGTATTACTCATTGCGCACCTGCAGGAGCACGGTGAGTAAAAGTACGTGACGAACCAGGACCATCACTGGTCCTTAAGTGCAGGACTAGAGTGATGTTCCGGGTACGTCATCGGACGCGAAAGGGTTAATCCATTGAATCTCTGTAATAGTGGTATCACTGTATAATATTTAGTAATATCTTGGATTGTTTGTAACCGATTCTGCCATCTCTGCAAAGGGAAAAAGCTGACCTTAAAAGTGGGTGTGGTTTAATCTACCATCATATTGTAAGGTATTTATCGAAAAAAATATGTGTTTCAACGTCTCTTTTTTTGTCTGATTAATGTCATTTTTTCCCAACAAAATAAAAGTGGTCTAAACTTGGAGAAGACAAATGAAAGTACTGTTACCAGGAGTGAGAATCAATTTGTCGTTTCAAAGACAAAAACGTCTTGGTTTCTTTGAAAAATTTTCCTTTCAAAGACAAAATCAAAGACATTTTAACATCAGAATTTTTAAGGGCAACGTTCTTCAAAATCTTACCGTCATTTATAATTCTTTAGACACATTTTCAAACATGATGGATTTACTTCTGAAAATATTCTTTTATCACCAACTCATGATCTGACACTTTTTTTTATTACGATGACTTCTTGAACATCTCGCCCTAAATGTACCTATTTAAAGTGATTCTACCTAGTTCTTTTTGCTTTTCAATCAGTGTAGTGGTTTTAGAGATGTTTAGTTTAATAGTTAGGGACTATTTAACTTCAGCAGAGCTGAGTTTTCTGACCCATATGGCACAACCTGCAAATTGACTTATTCACCTATCCTGAAATTGTCTTCCTCCTCCTCAATCCTTCCTCTGAGGTTACCGGAAGAGATGCAGTGGCGTAACAAGACCTGGCCGATCACTCCAGGGGCCTGGCCGCCCCCTGCGACCCCCTCACCCGCAGCAGTCACTTAGCTGATCTCCCACTCGGCGCGCTGCTTTAGTAATACAGAGCGCTGGGAGATGACATCATCTTCCAGCCTCTGCATTACTAGAGCGGCGCGTGGGAGTTTCAGTTGTACAGATCTGTCAAGCCACGCCGCTAGACCACCAGGGACTGGAGGTAGGCCACTAGGGACTGGAGGTAGGACCAGGGGTATTGCGGAAGGGGCAATATGGAGATGAAGGGGAAGTGTGAAGATAGGGGCATTGTGGAAGGGGAAATGTGGAGATGAATTGGAGATGGGGGCATTGTGGAGATGAAGGGGGCATTGTGGAAGGGGCAATGTGGAGATGAAGGGGGGCATTGTGGAAGGGGCAATGTGGAGATGAAGGGGGGCATTGTGGAGATGAAGGGGGCATTGTGGAAGGGGCAATGTGGAGATGAAGGGGGCATTGTGGAAGGGGCAATGTAGAGATGAAGGGGGGCATTGTGGAGATGAAGGGGGCATTGTGGAAGGGGCAATGTGGAGATGAAGGGGGCATTGTGGAGATGAAGGGGGCATTGTGGAAGGGGCAATGTGGAGATGAAGGGGGCATTGTGGAGATGAAGGGGGCATTGTGTGGATGAAGGGGGGGCATTGTGGAGATTGGGGGGGAATGTTGAGGTGGCCAATGTGGATGAGGGGGCCAATGTGGTCGGGGGGGCCCATGGTAATTCTTGCACCAGGGCCTGGTGGCTTCTAGTTACGCCTCTGAAGAGATGGTCCCATTGAGAGGCAAATTAGGAAGTGTGACTTATAAATACATATATATGTTAATAAAATAATAAGGTTGGCAAACTTTGGCTCTCCAGCTGTTAGGGACTAAAACTGCCATCACCCACAACTGGAAAGTCAATGTTTGTCTAACCTTGAGCGAGTGTACCAGAGTACAGTAATGTTTTACAAGTGTCAGTGACAATTTTCTTTCTGAATCTCCTGCCTCTCAGCTGCTGTAGAGGCAACTGGGAAATTATGAATTAAACTGATAATAAGGAAATTTCTACACACATCTGTTAGTTTTTTTAATGGGCTCTTTTATGTAAGTGCAATTTGCCCTTAAGCATTATTATCCAATTATACAACAAGGTTCAAATTGTCATGTAGAAGCAAATTAGGATCAACTGCCTCGATGATAAATGGAACTGGTTCTAATTTATAAGACAGTTTTACTGTTCAGCCCTGCGTTGAGCAAGGCCTATTATAAATTCATCCAAGACAAAAAGCGATAGATATCAAGACAGTGTCAATTCCACCATAAAGCTGCACTAACTGGCAACACCAACTGGTGACATTTTAAAGTGCAGAAGTTGACGTAACACCGTTCTGAAATGCTGACTTACATTTTTTCTCTCAAGGACAAGGAATCAACAGAAGACATAAGACTAATGGTACCCAGACACAATTGTTTCAAGTTTGAACAGGGCTGTAATTTACTTTTTTTAAACCTTTGGATCTGAGTGATGTCTCTAGCACAGGACCGTACGTACAAAAGAAAAGAGGATCAATTCTGGGCAATGGTTAATGCTTTGGTATTCGTAGAGTAAATGTATATTGTTTCAGATGCATTTTTTTTTTTTTTGAACATTTTTATTGATGACCAAAAGAAAAACAATCCACATATACATATAAAGTAAAAATATACAAGTTACAAATTAACCGAATCGAAATATATGGGATTACAGAGGGAAAGGCAATACAAGTAATATGCACAATTTACATTAATTAGACCCTTCAGCCTCATACCAGTCTGGTGAAAGAAGAAAGGAGAAAGGACGAGAATATTTAGAGCAGAAATGGAAAAGAGGTAGAGAGAAGGAAAGATGAAGAAGAGAGGGGGATGAAGAGGAGAGGGGGATGGGCAGGGATGCAGGTAAAATACGTAAGGGGTAATAGCATCATGAATTCAAGAGAATATGGGTTAGGAGTAACCTCAAGTAGACAGAAAGGTCTGCCATTTATAAATGTAAAATGTAGGATTGAAAGTCCCTGATTTCGAGATATAATACATACGTTCCATTTCAAATATCCACTTGAGACGCAACTTCCAGCCAGTAGTTGAGCCCCACAATGCAGGTACACAAGCTCTGGCGGCCGTCATCAACAGTAGCCACGATCAGATGCATTTTTAATAAGTGCATTTTTACCCTTTTGTGAGTGCCTTAATCTTTATAGTATTGAAAACATATTTTATATACACAATTCAAAAAGATGAAGAGTCAGCGCTAATCCAAAGACCAAGGAAGCCCTACAGGGACATATATGAAAAGGCAGACAGTATGTAATTGAATTCACACACACAATGTTTCAGATAGTCAAAGCAGTGCAGGAAGGGAAACAGCATGTAGCAAATTCACACGCGGACATGCGCATATATGAATATATCAAAAGAAAAAACGCTCATACTAAAATGTTTCAATTATAGTAATCAATTTATTGAAAAACTTCAAATACTTAGATTAAATATGAATAAAATTCACATTAATAAACATCAAACATCGAATACATTAGATATTCATCACAGTAGAGAACATGTAACTGTATTGCTCCCTTGGTGGTCTTTGGATTAGAGCTGACTCCTGATCTTTTTTGAATTGTGGAATTGCTACTTAAGAGTGGTTAGACCAGTGGTTCTCAACTCCTGTCCTCAGGACCCACTAACAGGCCAGGATTTGATGATTTCCTTGTTAGAGCACAGGTGAGTTAATCAGTGTGAATGAGACTCTGATCACATGATTTCCTTGTTAGAACACAGGTGAGTTAATCATTGTGAATGAGCCTCTGATCACATGATTTCCTTGTTAGAGCACAGGTGAGTTAATCCATGTGAATGAGCCTCTGATCACATGATTTCCTTGTTAGAGCGCAGGTGAGTTAATCAATGTGAATGAGCCTCTAATCACCACACCTGTGCTCTAGCAGAGAAATCTCTAAGTCCTGGCCTGTTAGTGGATCCTGAGGACAGGAGTTGAGAAACACTGGGTTAGACTCTGACTGGAGTAACGGCTGCAGGATCTGCACCTTGGAGAGAGAACTTGGGGACAAAGATCCATTGACAGCTATTAAGAAAGATCCCTTTAAATAACAGCTCCTTCCTTTTTTACCTCTGATATTTTAAATACTAGTAGCAATGTGGGACGGCATTCCCCATCATGTTATGACCGTTGGTACAAGTACATGTCTGAAATGTAGACACACTGATAAACACAGAAAATGCAACACACAGGCAGACATGTACACACAGTGAGTGGCAGAAACATGCAAAACACATGCGCACACACACCGGAGACACACACATGTAGACACAAATGTAACAGATGCACACACATGCAACAGACATGCGCAGACAAGTTCACACACAGGCAGTAGACATACACACACGCAACAGACATGCACACACACATGCAACAGACATACACACACACACACAAACATAAGTGACACTGACACAGTGATAGCCTCCCCCGTGTGTGGAGGTTCTGGCTTTTGCTGGTCCCCCAGATCTGTAGGTTCTGAGTGTAGAAGTGTGGACTGTGGTCACCCTGGGATTTGTGTAGGAGCTTTACAGTGCTGTGTAGGTAACAATCTTGTATTTATCTGCAGTATTCAGAGCGTCAGAAGCAAAATGTAGCCCTCTATGGATGGGAGACATTGCTTCACAATGTGCTGCCGTCCCCCGTCTGTTCCTGGAACAGTTAAATCAGTGGTGTTTGTCATTTCCTTTACGTTCGGACAGAATTGCAGTATTATGCCTCTGTGTGCTTGGCGTGTAGAAGTGGAAAGCAGAAAATAAAAGGAGATTATGTGAGAGATACTTATACCAGCATGCTAAGCTATAGAATGTCATGCAGTATACAGCAGTATGTCATGTCAGAGTTAACCATTGAGCGCTGGAAAGGCATCCAGTTCATTGTGGTGCAATGCATTAGTTACCTTTCTGTCCTCAAATGGTTAAATTGAGTGCTGTTAATGTATGAAGAACTTGCCCCAGTGACATAAATAATGTAGATTTAATGCCCTACGTTACTGTCCCAGGTATAGTGGAGACACTCTTCTCCCCACGGAGGAAAACGTCAAGAGTATATATGTTTTACGTTTGTCCCACTTCCTAATGCAGAGCCCTCTTTTGGGCTGATGAGGAGCGGATTCCCACTCATCAGTTTAGGGCAAATGTCGCCATTGGTGAGGACCTTGGTCCCACTCACCAGGGCAGGGGTCTCACAGGGGCTGGTGAGGAGTGTACTCCCACTCACCAGTTCAAAGGCACCAACACAGGGGCTGCTGGTGAGGACCTGAGACTCACTCACCGCAGCAGGGTTAGCAGGCAAAGGGACAACATGCCCGTCAGCAATGACGTCTGTCCCACTCCCTAATGCAGAGGCTGTAAGCACTTGCACTTACCTTTTTCAGAGGAGATACGGCCGCCCTGGTGCTCATCTGAGCAGCCAGATCCCTCTGCCTGCAGCCTAGTGGGTCATGCCGCATTCTATGCTTCCAGGGGAGCCGGACGCACTGGTGCTCGTCTGGGCAGCCGGCTCAACTCCAGGTTGTGACCTTTATGTTGGATACTTTCCTGTGTCCCAGCCCCAATCATTACGTTGAATCCCTCCTTGGTCCCAGCCCCAGTCATTATGTTGAATCCCTCCTGGGTCCCAGCCCCAGTCATTATGTTGAATCCCTCCTGGGTCCCAGCCCAGTCATTATGTTGAATCTCTCGTGGGTCCCAGTCCCAGCTGGTGCTATTGCACAGTTTCCTGTAGTGAGTCTACTCAGATGCAGTGTCCTATTTCTGGTAGGAACCGCTTGCTTCTTGTCTTACTCTCTACCCCATCCAGTATCCATTGTGTTTACACATTGATTGTCTACATTGTTCAATAAAGGTGGTGTTTCATATACTGTACTGACTCTTGTCCATTCCTTTGGCTCCGTGACAGGGGCATTACTAACCTGGATGAGGAGCGAATTCCCACTCACCAGGCTGGGGTCAACAAATTCAGGGGCATCAACACAGAGGCTGCTGGTGAGGACCTGAGTCCCACTCACTGCAGCAGGGTTAGCAGGTAAAGGGTCCATATAGCCACGGATGAGGACCTTGGGCCCACTCACCAGGGCAGGTGGCTCACAAGGGCTGATGAGGAGCACACTCCCACTCACCAGTTCAGGGGCAACAGGGTCAGCAGTACTGTATTGCTTCAGTCCGCTGAGGTCATGCATCATTTCTTGTAATCTCCCCTCCAGCGGGTCACCGAACTCCTCCCTAAGGATTTGCATTTCAGGGTCAGAGTCTCCATTGATCTCAGTCCCTGGCATATCCGATTGCCACAGGGACCAAGGCTTGGACTCTGCCTGTAGTTGGGCTGACAAATCGGTCGCCCAACCCTCCTCGTCTATTCGGTATTCCTGAATTCTTTGTAGCAGACTGGCGTACATTTGCTCGACATCCCACTCCCAGCCTGCTAGGTCACTTAGGTTCTCCTGTAGGCTCAAGGGAATGTACTGCCCAAGCCTTTCTTGTCTCCTGGCTCTAATCTCCCAGTAGCAGCTGAAGACCTGACAGCGAAAGTTAGCATCCCAAGGAAACAAATCCCAAATTAGTCCTTGAGCGCCTCATCCCCAGAGAGGTGGGAGAAGGGTGCTGGGTGACCCAGGGAAACACTCCTTGTCCATTTTCCCAAAGACAGACCAGTCTCCGTCATGTAGCATCATCTCCTCTTTGATGCAGTCATCCAGCTCTAGTTTCCATTCTTACAGGGGTTGCTCGCCCAGCAGTGGTTCCTACAATATCCATAAGTCCTCATAGAGCTGTGGGTAAAATGTGTAGGGGTTCATGGCCTCCCGTTACCCCATTCCTGCCATGTCCCACCGGTAAAATCCAAGTTGGTGAGGGAGATAATCCCTCCGCTGCCACCAGTGTAAAGGGAGCTGAAGAGGAGGCACCCTGGATCGCCCCCTCCCTGCAACGGGAGCTTCAAGGACACCGGGTCTCCCTCTGCGGTCGTTCTGGGTCTCTCCCTCTAGATGCCAGATGGGCGCCGTCGGATGCACTGGTCGAAGGATAGCCGGACCAGTCGTCGACTCGGAAGTAGTCGAAAAATGCTGGGGTCGACTCCTCGTCGAACAAGGCGAGCCAAGGAAGGTCGACGAGTCTCCAGATGCGGCGTCGACTTGCGGACTGGGCCCACGGGACGTAGAGAGTGAATGGCTCTACTCCCGGTCGAAAGAGTCGAGCTGAGCCCACGTCGACAAGTCAGCATACAAATCCCAAAGTCCCAGCTCAGATTCAGATCCGCAGATAGCTGGCAGCAGACAATCGACATTACAGGATACTTCGCATGGATGGGCATCAGAGTGGACCCTTTCAGCCACCCAAGAATAAAGACACCAGGACTCCTTAGTTCAGAACAACTATCTCCACTTTATTTGAAACCACATTTTATTTATACAGTTAACTTGGGGCAGTGCAGGAGACATAATTCAATCACAGGACATGGTGAAGACATAACACAATGGGTGTATTCACATGGATAATGCAATCACAACACATAATACAAAGACCCAACAACAGATGGCTCAGGAATGCACAATAGGGTAGACATGATTACATTAATACACAAAGGACTTGGGCTAGGGTAGACAATAGACAGCAAGGCTTGAGGGGCTGGAATACACATATTGATACAATGGCCAGGGGTTGAAGCAATTCCTCGACTAGTTTGAATATTCCGCTTCAACCCTGGCCAATCAGATGCTACAGTGGGTCCGTTGGTCGGCCAATCCCTGAGCCACCTACGTTTCTCCATGTTAAGTCTATGGAAGACCTTTAACTGTCCTGCTCAAAGATTCAACCAATCCTGCTGCCCACTGTCCCCACCACCAAGTGTTCAATTCTGTGTCGACGATTCGAACACCAAGGTGGAAATCTCTGACTGGCAGTCGGCGAGATGTGTAGACCTTAGTGTATTCCCCAGCCAGACAGCCCTGAAAGTTCAGTCTCTGTGGCAGTGGCCGCTCCGAGCGTCGTCAACACTCTTAAACAAGGTAAATTGCCTTAAAGTTCTCACCCGTCCGTAATAAGGGCCTGAAAGTTCGTACGTCCAGATAAAGGTTTTCAGTAACACACTATCATCCATTACATTTGTGTGCTGTCACCTGCTATCCCATTATATATATATATACTAGCAGTTTGGGACAGCGTTGCCCGTCATGTTATGCAGGAAATGTTTCTTTTTTTTTAAATAAATGTTATGATAGTGAATTATAGCGTAGGGTGTACGTGTCAGAAAGGTACACACAGTGATAGACAGAGACACATGCGACACACACATATACACACACATGCACTGACAACACAAACAGTGACACACAGCTGCAAATCAGAACATAAATACATACAGTGTGAGCAGTGTAAGTAACATACCTCCCAACATTTCATATGGCCAAAGAGGGACACTTGTGTTTTCGGTGGTGTTACTGGGGGCGTGGCTGGTGGTGTATTTTAGAGAATTTTTAACCCTTTGAGTGCCAGGGGGTAAGCAATGCATTGCATCCCCTCTGGCATTGAAATGGTTAAGTTACTCTTTCTGTAAGTGAATGATTTAGAAGAAGATGAAAGTATTTTTTTTACACAGACTAATTTAACAGATATATACAGAAGTTTATTCCCACATTACTGTGGGTTTTATTGATGTGGAGCAATCTGATACACTGGTATATACACCACACAATGTGATCTCCTAAATAGAGGAGCAGAGGGATTTGGGTGTCAAACAGGGACTGTCCCTCCTATACTGTATAGTGCCAGTCCTTATACACAGACACATGCAGACTGTATACTATACAGCAGAGGTTCTCAGCCCATGCCCTCAGTGGCCACTAACAGGCCAGGACTTAGGAATTTCACTGCTAGAACACAAGTGTGTTGATCAGAGGCTCAGTCATATTGATTAATTCACCTGTGCTCTTAAAAGGAAAATCTAAAATCCTGGCCTGTTAATAGCCACTGAGGGCACAGATTGAGAACCACTGCTATACAGTGCCAGACCATTGTAGAGAATTTTTAACCCTTTGAGTGCCAGGGGGTAAGCAATGCATCTCCTCTGGCACTGAAATGGTTAAGTTACTCTTTCTGTAAGTGAATGATTTAGAAGAAGATGAAAGTATTTTTTTACACAGACTAATTTAACAGATATATACAGAAGTTTATACCCACATTACCGTGGGTTTTACTGATGTGGAGCAATCTGATACACTTGTACATTAGGCTGACCAGACCTCACCTTTAACCAGTGACACATATGAAAAATGCATACTGCAGGGCTGCTTTGATTTTGGTGCACTCCTGAAATATGCTTATTTCCTATGTGTCCCCGGTTAAAGGTGAGGTCTGGTCAGCCTACTGTATATACACCACACCGTGTGATCTCCTAAATAGAGGAGCAGAGGGATTTGGGTGTCAAACAGGGACTGTCCCTCCTATACTGTATAGTGCCAGTCCTTATACACAGACACATGCAGACTGTATACTATACAGCAGAGGTTCTCAGCCCATGCCCTCAGTGGCCACTAACAGGCCAGGACTTAGGAATTTCACTGCTAGAACACAAGTGTGTTGATCAGAGGCTCAGTCATATTGATTAAGTCACCTGTGCTCTTAAAAGGAAATTCTAAAATCCTGGCCTGTTAATAGCCACTGAGGGCACAGATTGAGAACCACTGCTATACAGTGCCAGACCATTGTAGAGAATTTTTAACCCTTTGAGTGCCAGGGGGTAAGCAATGCATTGCATCTCCTCTGGCACTGAAATGGTTAAGTTACTCTTTCTGTAAGTGAATGATTTAGAAGAAGATGAAAGTATTTTTTTACACAGACTAATTTAACAGATATATACAGAAGTTTATACCCACATTACCGTGGGTTTTACTGATGTGGAGCAATCTGATACACTTGTACATTAGGCTGACCAGACCTCACCTTTAACCAGTGACACATATGAAAAATGCATACTGCAGGGCTGCTTTGATTTTGGTGCACTCCTGAAATATGCTTATTTCCTATGTGTCCCCGGTTAAAGGTGAGGTCTGGTCAGCCTACTGTATATACACCACACCGTGTGATCTCCTAAATAGAGGAGCAGAGGGATTTGGGTGTCAAACAGGGACTGTCCCTCCTATACTGTATAGTGCCAGTCCTTATACACAGACACATGCAGACTGTATACTATACAGCAGAGGTTCTCAGCCCGTGCCCTCAGTGGCCACTAACAGGCCAGGACTTAGGAATTTCACTGCTAGAACACAAGTGTGTTGATCAGAGGCTCAGTCATATTGATTAAGTCACCTGTGCTCTTAAAAGGAAATTCTAAAATCCTGGCCTGTTAATAGCCACTGAGGGCACAGATTGAGAACCACTGCTATACAGTGCCAGACCATTGTAGAGAATTTTTAACCCTTTGAGTGCCAGGGGGTAAGCAATGCATTGCATCTCCTCTGGCACTGAAATGGTTAAGTTACTCTTTCTGTAAGTGAATGATTTAGAAGAAGATGAAAGTATTTTTTTACACAGACTAATTTAACAGATATATACAGAAGTTTATACCCACATTACCGTGGGTTTTACTGATGTGGAGCAATCTGATACACTTGTACATTAGGCTGACCAGACCTCACCTTTAACCAGTGACACATATGAAAAATGCATACTGCAGGGCTGCTTTGATTTTGGTGCACTCCTGAAATATGCTTATTTCCTATGTGTCCCCGGTTAAAGGTGAGGTCTGGTCAGCCTACTGTATATACACCACACCGTGTGATCTCCTAAATAGAGGAGCAGAGGGATTTGGGTGTCAAACAGGGACTGTCCCTCCTATACTGTATAGTGCCAGTCCTTATACACAGACTGTATACTATACAATGCCAGACCATATATAAATAGTTTGTCATACATGCTATACAGTGAGCTATGTACAGCATGGAGATGATTGCAGGAACTGGCACCTCTACTTACAGACAGACTGACAAACAACCTGCTCTCTTTCTCTCTCTTTGTGCAATATATAAATACAGTCACATCCATGTCTCTGCCATTTACCAGCTCAGCTGAAGCCTTGCTCTGCACTGCCTGATCACCTCTCTGCCGTTGTTTCCACTTTCTCAGCAAGCCAGTATCCTCCTGCTGATTGTTTAGAAATCAGCTCACTTGTAGTAATTAGCAGAGCTGTGTAGGCTCAAAGACAGGGAATGAAGAAGCTGCATAATACAGATTGGACCATGGCCTTCCAGCTGTAGCTTGAACATTGTTCCCATCATCCTCAGCGTGCGTGTGTGTGTGTATATGTGTGTATGTGTCTGCTAGTGTGTGTGTGGGAGGGCATGTGCATGTGTCTGTGGTGTAGGAGTGTGTGGCAGCCATTTTTTTTTTCAGCCTTAGATAGTGGTGGGCGGGCTGGATAGTGGGGGCAGGCCAAAAATCACACTCCCACAGAATCACCCAATGGCAGCAGTAATCCTTTTTACTGCCGCCCCTGGGTGTGTTTTGCCAGGCACAAAGTCTTCTTTTATATATATAGAAGATATATAATAGATATAGCTGTGAACTCTACGGATTTGCCCAGGAGACTCCGGTTTTCATACTGTATTACTGGGTCTCCGGGGCAGGGGCTGAGTGTCCGGATGTGGGGAGGTTCTACTGAAACTCCACCCACTTCTGCTCTTTCACAGTCTTTCCTCCTACTACCCGCCGACTTCTCCTCCTTCCCCTATTTTTTCCTCTTTTTTTTCTAGCCTGTTAAGCCCTGCCCCCACTCACTGTTAAGCCACACCCCCTTTTGATGGGAATTGCGGCATTTTTCTCCCCCCAGCGGCACCTCTGGACTCCCCTCTGGGGAAAGCACACATCAAAGTTCTCAGGTATGATTAGATAGATAGATAGATAGATAGATAGATAGATAGATAGATATGAGATAGATAGATAGATAGATAGATAGATAGATAGATATGAGATAGATAGATAGATAGATAGATAGATAGATAGATAGACACAGTGATATATATATAGATAGATAGATAGATAGATAGATAGATAGATAGATAGATAGATACAGTGACAGATAAATAGATAGATAGATAGATAGATAGATAGATAGATAGATAGATAGATAGATAGATAGATAGATATGAGAGAGAGAGAGAGAGAGAGATTAGATAGATAGATAGATAGATAGATAGATAGATAGATAGATAGATAAATAGATAGACAGACAGATAGATAGATAGATAGATAGATAGATAGATAGATAGATAGATACACAGACATTAAACAGATATAGCCCACCTTGCACTAATACGATTCAGCATTACTTACAGCTCACATTTAGAATATTACTCAAAAATATAAAAAAACACAAATTAAAAAAAAAAATAGATAGCTGGCATCTACTGTGATGTATCATTACGCTAATTGATGTTCAGTAAATGTGACTAAATAGTAAAATTCAGAAAATGTGTGTGTGGGTTTCGTTTTAGCTTTATCAAACTCAGATTACCTGGTATTTGCAAGATTACATAATCGTAAATGGCCTTTTTAGCGCATAGATATTAAAAAAGACATTAATGTTTCTTTTAATAAGCAATTTGATATGCAAACAGAGCATTTTTTATTAAAAAATGCTATTCTGTTTAATAAATGTGAACAAAGGCATTTGTGTGTAAAAAACACCAGCTAGTATGACCTTGGTAAATTTACTAAACTGTATATGCTTAAAATTATTCTGTTTATATACCATTTGTGCCAGGGGGTATTGGCGACCTCTCTATCATTCTAGCTTATTTAACCCTATGAATGTCAAAGGGGTGTCCAATGCATGATGTGCTAGCTCGGGAAGGCACCACCCACAAATCCAGACATGGCAGCTACATGGGAGAGGACTCTGCTACTAGACATGCCTTTCCCAACCCCCCCCCCCACCTTCCACTGGCAGCTCTCTACTTCATTCCTAATGTTGTGAATGGCAAAAACCTTGCCCTGCAGATCACTAGCACTGGAGGCAGTGTCCATCCAGTGATCTAAACCACAACCGTCTAGTATGCCACACCAGTCCATTGCCTAGGAAAGAAAAATCAATATCATCATGCTGCAACAAACAGTTGGGTTTACTTTTAAATCCTAACCCATTACCATTACCGCCACCACCTTATTTTCTCACACCTAAGAAGAGGAAACGCCCTCTACCTTGCTCCAGCTTCCCACCAATCATGGTACGCAGACTGCTTTTTTTTGTTCTTGGGTCTGCCCTCCGCCACCATGGGGAAGTCGGCAATAGGATCGTCTACCTTATGTGGTCTCCAGTGGATTCTCACCTTCGGCCATCTTAGGACACTATCTAAAAATCCTCCCCAGGGAATTATCCTACAGGCAAAGATTGATTTCCTAAGGACAGACTTCAGTTGGTGCAAAGTCACCTTCATAGCCACCTGACAAAGCCAAATCTGTGTTTTCAAATCCTCCAGCTTGTCCAAAGGAAGATGGCACCCCAAAGCCAAGGAGTTCATTCTAAGCCAAAAAATTCCAAAAGTACTTTTGCTAATCTCACCCTAAAAACTACTATCCAGAATTGGCAATCTCCTGACTCAGGAAGTCCAACACACAAGAAGTCATCCAAATTATGCAGCACACAAAGAAAGACAGCATCTAGATGCATCACTTACTCCAAAAATGTGCATAACATTGCAAAATAAGCATATGAAATGGAACATCCCAGTGGGAAGACAAAGATCCAAGTGGCAGTAACCACAGGTCACAGCTGAAAAGTTGACCCTATATCAGCCTTGGCCATCAGAGCACCCCTACCTAAAACATTTGCTATCTCAGCAGCTTAATCAAAAAAGGTGTACTGCACTGGGGGCAATGTGGAGATGTGGTGGCAATGTAGAGATTGGGGGTAAGGTGGACATTGGGAGCAATGTGGAGGCAGTGTGGAGATGTGGTGGTAATATAGAGATTGTGGGTAAGGTGGACATTGGGAGCAATATGGAGGCAATGTGGAGATGTGGTGGTAAAGTAGAGACTGGGGGTAAGGTGGACATTGGGAGCAATGTGGAGGCAGTGTGGAGATGTGGTGGTAATGTAGAGACTGGGGGTAAGGTGGACATTGGGAGCAATGTGGAGGCAGTGTGGAGATGCGGTGGTAATGTAGAGATTGGGGGTAAGGTGGACATTGGGAGCAATATGGAGGCAATGTGGAGATGTGTTGGTAAAGTAGAGATTGTGGGTAAGGTGGACATTGGGAGCAATGTGGAGGCAGTGTGGAGATGTGGTAATGTAGAGATTGGGGGTAAGGTGGACATTGGGAGCAATGTGGAGGCAGTGTGGAGATGCGGTGGTAATGTAGAGATTGGGGGTAAGGTGGATATTGGGAGCAATGTGGAGGCAGTGTGGAGATGCAGTGGTAATGTAGAGATTGGGGGTAAGGTGGACATTGGGAGCAATGTGGAGGGAGTGTGGAGATGTGGTGGTAATGTAGAGATTGGGGGTAAGGTGGACATTGGGAGCAATGTGGAGGCAATGTGGAGATGTGGTGGTAATATAGAGATTGTGGGTAAGGTGGACATTGGGAGCAATGTGGAGGCAGTGTGGCGATGCGGTGGTAATGTAGAGATTAGGGGTAAGGTGGACATTGGGAGCAATGTGGAGGCAGTATTGAGATTGGGTGGGATGTGGAGATTGGGTGGCAAGGTGGAGATTGGGGCAATGTGGAGGCAGTGTGGAGATTGAGGGGCAATGTGGAGATTGTAGGGGCAATGTGGAGATTGAGGGCGCAGTGTGGATATTGGTGGCAGTGAGGGGGAAATCTGGAGACTGGGGGCAATGGGAGGGCAATGTAGACGTGGGGGGCATGGTAGTTTCTGCACCAGGGTCCGGTGGTTGGAGATGTCTCTATCATTCAAGGTGTTTAAATCCCCATTTAAATCACTAAGCTTTGGGGAATTTGAGTTTGTCCCCTGTGGCATACTTGGTTTGCTTCAGAATTGTTCCAGTTTGCATTTGATGACACTGCCCTAATTAGATGCAGAATTATTCCTACCCTTTTCATGGAAAACAAATCAAAATGTGCCTCCAACCAAGTCGTTACAATACACAATGCATCCTATTATTTAGAGCATTTAAAATGTAAATAATACACTTATGATTACTTGGTGTTTCAATACATTAAACTAATAATTATTGGTTCTTTTTTACAAAGAACATAAATTCCAATGCAGTGAAAATGTGCTGGGAAACAGGATTGTAAAAATCTACCTTTTAATCATTTTCCTGTTTCCTAGCATTGCTGAGTAGACTATTAATGAAACAAGTTAATAAATGTCCTTTCTTTTGTACGCTTATGAGCTGTAAGCCATGTTTGTATGTGTTATTAATATTTTTATTGATGGGGAGACAGCAACAAAATAAAATTATTATAGGAATAAAGAAGATGAAAGTTTCGCCATGAAAGGTAAAATGTTGCTCAGAGATTCAGATACTTTGAGAAAACTTGCGGAGAGAAAACTTATACATAGACCTGCTGTGAAATTTATCTTATTGTAATGATTTCTTTTCATAGGAAGAATTATTGATCCTCGGGCTAGCTGATGCCGGCATCTCTATTTTGGCTTTTGTACATTTACTTCTACTACAGTATCTTAATGTTTCTGGACCCGGAGCGTCAAAGTGTATTATGCATTTTATAGCCAAAGTGTTAATGAATTATCAAAGATTATAGCTTGTGTGAAGAATGCAATCTCAACTTGTCCTTGTCAGAAAACTTTCCGCATGCATTAAAATTTATGTTGCGTACACAAAAGGACTCGTTTTAATTGAAAAAACTTGCTTAAATTACAATGATTTTTTTGTTATATTCATAATATACGGAGGATGTCAGAGCAAGGAAAATAAGATGTGAAATAACTGTAACCTTATAGTGTAATCTCAAATGATTTACACTTGAATTGTAATTGTATAACTCAATAAGAACGCCTTTATTGGTGTACCTTGTGCACAAATTGAAAAGAAAGAGGAAATATATTGAGTTTATTAGGAAAATCATTCAGTCAGCATTTAAATTTAGTGGTGTGGGGTAGATATAATCAGCAATATTTTTATGCTCTTAGAAATCAGGATATATTTTCTAAATACTAGTTGGTAAGAACAGAAGAAGGGTTTGTACATTAGATATATTCAGAATAAGGGTGAAGAACCTTCTGTTGCCCACCTACTGTTGGATTGCAGCTCTCATCATCCTAAACCATTGCCTGACTGAAGATGATAAGACTTGAAGTCCAGATACAGCTGGAGACCCATATTTATTTCATCCCTGATCTAAAACACAGTGAAAATAACATAGGGGGAGATTCACTAAGTGATATCACTTCTCCAGTTCCTATGTTATTCTATAGAGCCTATTCACTAAGATCTCCAAAGTTGAAGAAATCTTAGTGCATAAGCTCCATATAATAACAGTGGAATTGGAGAAGTGATAAACTGGAGAAGACACCTCGGGGGAGATTCACTAAGCAGTGATAAAGATGTGATAAAGTGGAGATGACTTCTCCAGTGATATCACTTCTCCGGTTCCTATGTTATTCTATGGAGCCAATGCACTAAGATTTCATCAGCTTTGGAGATCTTAGCGCACATGCTGTATAGAATAACATAGGAACTGGAGAAGTGATAAACTGCAGACATCATCTCCACCTTTTAATCTCTTTATCACCGCTTAGTGAATCTTCTCCCTCCACTTTATCACCTCTTCATCACCTCTTAGTGAATCTCCCCATAGTGTTCTAGATCAGGAATGGGACAACAATGACTACATTAGTCATCCTCAGCAAACACATGGCTGGCAGAGTATGATGGAAGTCATAATACAAAAACAGCTGGACACCTGCATATCAGTTTTCCTTGTCATAGATGTATCTATTGTGCTAATCCAGGTAGCCAGCCCTGGTTCTCAAGACAAACCAACAGCGCATGTTTCAAGACATCCCTGGTAAAGCACATGTATATTAATTTAAGTGATCGAGCAAATAAATTATCACCTGTGCTTCAGCTGAAAACATGCACTGTTGGTAGGTCTTGAGGACCAGGGTTGGCTGCCCTGTGCTAATCCTTCTTCGGTTCTTAGCAGTAAGTAGATTTCTACAGTAAGGTGTGGCACACTTTGATCACTTATTGCTGTCACCATATACAGTAGAGGTCAATATGACTTTCATGTTTGCACAGGACACAGTTATAGGTAATCTCTGGAGTGTCACTACTGAAGAGTACATCTTGCTCTCAAGGTGTTGTTCAACTGCAACTCACAATATCCTCAGCAATCCATTGCTGGGCTGAGAATGATGCTGTACTCCAACCATCAAACAATGGCTTGACTACCCCTGAGCCAGATGATCTGTTCCACTCTTTCTCCCCTATCCGTAGTGAATGGACATTTTTAATATACGTCTTCAACAAGACTGGTTTTATAAGTGAATTAGTCAATCAAAGCAATTCTTGTTTGGAGGTTCTTGAAGTCAGTTTTAAAAAAAGTTATAATTAGAATATACCCATATACCCATCATAGACCTTAGTGACCTTTCCAAGCCAGAATTAAGTCTAAAGAGGCTGCTTGCTCGTCCAGTAAAGTTTCAAACTGGGTGCCACATACTCTCAGGCTGTGTTCCGGCTGCCAGATGGGGAAGTCACTTTTAGGACCCTCCAAACAGTTGACAATAGCCATTGTGGGGATGCACAGAGCAGATTTATTAAAACATGATACAGCCTACCAGCAGAAGTGGTAAAGGTTAATTCAGTGACAGAATTTAAGCATGCATGGGATAGGCATAAGGCTGTCCTTAACTTAAGAAAAGACCAAGGACGGACCAAAAAAGGTTTGAGGTTCTTACAGTAGGAAAATGGGCAACTAGATGGGCCGAATGGTTCGTATCTGACGTCAAATTCTATGTTTCTATGATAGATGCCTTTTACTGTCCATAGACTATCACAAGAGTTGGAGACTAAAGATGAATTAATAATGTGTTATGTTGAAGATTTTTATGAATCTCACTGTTTCGCTGATATCAAAATCCTTTACTTATACATCTGATTAATTTTCATTCCCAGTGCTATATTAAATCAGAGATTTGCGTTTGTATGAAAATCCTTTGTTCTATTTTTAGTAACCCTTTGAGTGCCATTGAGGGTATCTAACACACTGCAAAAACAATGCACTGGATAACCCTCTCACAATCGAAGATGGAAGGGAACCAATAGACAAATAAAACCCCACACCAAACTAAACCTGACTTCCAGAAAGCCAACTCCCAAGAAAAACAGCCCCACATTATCCATTTTTGCCTACAGAGGACTTCTGAGTGCAGATCATTGTTGGCTATTGAAACTGTAATTCTGCAAGTGAAATCCATAAATAATGAAGATTCCTTGTAAAGCAAGGCCTATTAATGTGAAGAATTCCATAGCTTTATAGCATGTTTAACATCTGGTGTCAAGAACCTCCTAGGGCAGTGGTTCTGAATCTTTTTTTGTTCGGGGCACCCCAAACATGTAATCTAGAACATTCAGGGCACCCCTAACATATTTAATGTCATTTATCAAGGGCATAATGAAGGGTACAGTACATAAATAGACAGTTACTGTTAGGTCTTCCAATCATAATAACAAAAGGAAACATAATGTGCATAACAATTTCTATAAATCTTTATTTAAAAGTCAATTTTTTGTTAGTCTTCATAGAAAACACGGGGCACCCCAGGCCGATGTCTGAGGCACACCAAAGTGCCATGGCACCCTGGATAAGAATCACTGTCCTAGGGGTGAGTCTAAGTGTTTAAAAAACATGGAGATGTGCTTAATGATACCTGAAGTAAACTGGTGTAGTCAAATGTAGCAGCTATCTTATTACTAGGAAGAGCAGATATATAGGATCAAGCTGGATTTGCAAACCAAACACATTTGCAGACCATTCTAGTGAAGTAACTCTCTTTAGGTCTTTTGGTCTCTGCTCTGCTGAAGAGCCTCCGATGGTCCCAGGACCAGATTCCCCTGCTGTCAGCTAGACTCTGACGTCAGGGAAAGGGAAGGGAGGGAGAATCTTTTTGGTGCTATTATCTCTCAAACCATAAAGGTTTGAGAGATGGGACTGGGGGCATTTACATTAGATTTTTAATAGCTACAAGATTTTGTGTTATTATTTTCTGACAATCATATCCCTTTAAGAGAAATCAGTTAGCATTGCTGTTGGCTTGCATGCCATTAGTCCCAGGCTCAGATTTTGACACCTTGTATGTTAAAGGCATCTGAAAGATATTTCAAAGCAAAATACTGGTGAAGTCAGCAGCTTTGAAGGTGTTAATCCTTCTTTTGAAATGTAATAGAGACATTCAATTGCAACCTACTACTCATTTTGAAAATATTTGAATGTTCGATAAATAGATTAGAATTGTATCCATAAAAATTGTGTATTGATTTGAAATACCCAGAATATTTAAACATTTCCACATTGCCCACCAGTTTGCATTTTATAGGTATATACAGCAGAAGGCAGAAGAGAGGGCGGGGGAAATAAAAGACTAATGCTTAAATACTAAGAGTATGGTAGGAGTAACCACCCAACCTGCAATGCTAAAGAGGGGAGATTCACTAAAGATCAAAGAGGGCTCTTTGTCCTGTTGGAGCATTGTCGAAGGTACATCGACAGTATGAACTAAAGTGTCTTCTACATCATATCCCCATCAGTCTGACAAAAATCTGACATGCCTTCACCAAGTTTACGTATTTTCACTCATCACATCGACAATGGCCTATTTCCATATGGAAATGAGATTTTCTACATTATTCTCCACAATTCCAACTAGACTATAAACAGATATCTATTTGGTGTGCTTTTTTAACCATTTGAGTGCCACAGGGGTGAGTATTGCACATCCTTATGGTATTCAAAGGTATATGGGAGTGATGCTGTTTATGGTGCTGAATGTATCCTCTCCACTCTCCTACTGGCCAAGTGGGGAAGCAGAGAGAATGCTCTCTGACTTCAGGATTTGTTGTACCTCTGGTGATGTGTACTGAAGGGCAACCCTTCCACATTGCCAGCAGCTTGACAAACCCTGTATGCTAATGGGTACCTTCTCCTCCCCTCCCCTTGCATCCATAAATTTTAGTGCATATGGCGATATATGTCTACATCGAAAAGCTGAAGTGCGTTGAACACACCAACAAAATCATATCGCCACAGCATCGACCTTTAGTGAATCTCCCCATAGATATTGTAAAACTACAACTCTCATCATCCGCAGCTGACCAAAACGTTAATATTTGTTACCCACCCAATAACTAGTACATATCCCTGTTGCAGAGACTATTTTATAGAGCTTTTACTAAACTAGTCTCCGTCCTGATTAAAAAAAAAAATTAAAAAACAAACTGAACTTTTCAATGATAAATCATTTTCCTTCATACAAGTATATGGTTGTGCACAAGTGTGTATATGCGTGCGTGGGTGTGTGCGGGCACTTGTGTATGTATGTATGTATGTATATCTTTATTTATATGGCACCACACAGTGTACGCGGCCCCTTACAATAGACATATGTTACAATAAATAAGAGGGGATGAAATAAGTGCAACATTCACAGAAACAATGGGAGAGAGGTCCCTGCCCCAAGGAGCTTACAGTCTAAGTGGGTAAAAGGAGACAGACAGTGGGGTAAGAGGGTGTCAAGTGCTTCAGTAATCCTATATAATAATTCGCTAAAATGTGCGTAACGCCACAGACATGCGCAGTAGAGACTGCCAGTGACAAGGCTGATACAGAGCGGGGCGATCTGAAAGGAGAGTCCTGCTCTGTATCAGCCGCGGTGCGGGCAGTCTCTACTGCGCATGACTGCCCCACTACCGGCTGGCACTGTATCAGCCACGGCACGGGCAGTCTCTACTGTGCATGAGTGCCCCGCGACTGGCTGCCAGTGGCACTGTGGCCCGTGTAACGGGCTGTTCAACTAGTTATGAATAAAGACCAGTTTGTTATGAATACAGGCCTGCTTCACTGGCCAAAGCTGATAATAAATTACAGAACCTTGGATTTATGGAAAGAAATTGTATCTAAAATAAAATTGAGTACTGATAAATAAAAGAAGTGAAATCAAAGAGCTCAGACACTGAATAGACAGAGAATAATTAAATGAAATAATAAATACTTTAAAAATGATAGTAATTATATAATAAAATAATAATCCATAGACCTAAAGATAAAATTCAGGAAGAATAACAATGAGGATCAGTAATGGTGATAATGGTTTCCAGAGTTGTTCTGCTCCTTTGAAGAAAGTACCGTAAAATCTCAGGTATAATACGCACCTATGTATAATACGCAGGTGCAAATTATACCCAAGATTTTTGCTGAAATGGTAGTTCCTATGTATAATATGCATCCCCTACTTGTCTGCAATTAGAAGCCTCCTGAAGTCCAGCAACCCCCATCTGGAGGTAGCAGGCGGCATCCCTGTGCTCACCGCCCGCTTCCTCTGTGCAGCAATATTGCAAAAAACATTAAAAGCCCATCTTAATACCCAGGATTCCCCCTCTGTATTACAGGCAGCCATGAAACAGGGGCAGCGGGCAGCATTCTTGCACTAGCCGCCCGCTTCTCCCTCTCCCGGAACTCCTCTGAGAAGCCCTGTCAGGACCTACCATTCATTCAATGTGCACACGTTCAAGAATGCCGCCCGCTGCCCCTGTTTCACAGCTGCCTGTAATACAGAGGGGGAATCCTGGTTATTAAGATGGGCTTTTAATGTTTTTTGCAATATTGCTGCACAGAGAAGCGGGCGGTGAGCACAGGGATGCTGCCCGCTGCCTCCAGATGGAGGTTGCTGGACTTCAGGGGCAGACAAGTAGGGATATTAAAGCAGTTGTATTTTTTTTTTTTTTGATTTTACGGTACTCATCCCCACCATTCCCAAATGCTGCAGCCCAAAAAGAAAATAGAGCGTGCACACTGTAAATGTAGGAGTAACTGGATCAGATGCTATTCCTCCATCACAACGCATCCTATTCCATGTATACTCACTTAATAGAGAGGCATAAAACATCATCTTGTTTCAAGAGCGGATACTGGTTTACATCCCGGATATTTATGTCATAAATAACATTTATTGGCTTCACAATACTGGATCCCCCATGGTTTGAGAACAGAATGTACATGGAAAGCAAAGCATTTGGGTGGACCAATAAAAACGAATGAGCCACTGATTAACTCATCTGTGCTTAACCAGAGAAATCTTCAGATCTTGGCCTGTTGATGGCCCTTGAGGATCAAACTTGGACACTACTGGAATAGATCCACACTTAAATAAATGCATAAAAAATAAATAATAAGAGAAAAATCAACGGAAAAAAAGTTGAAAAGGACATTCAGCTATAAACAGAATAACATTTTATAGAAAAAAAGAAATGAAATCACAAATAAAATGACTCTTTTCTTTTTTTTCCAGTCTGTGATGAAGTAGCTTTAGCAATGAAACTCTTTGGGTGTATATAATCATATTTAAATTGTTGATTTGATTTTTTTCATTTTTTTTTTAATGTTGTTTATCTAGATGTGGATCTAATCAATTGTGTACGTTTAGCTTTGGAGGAGTAAACAAGTCTTCTTGGTTGTTCACCAGCCCTGGGTTGTAAGTCAGTGTCTGTGCTTCCCAGAATGACAAATAAACACACAAGAGGGCACCCAACTGTGCCTGTAAATGGCTAAGATTTGATCATCCAACAATGATAACGATACTCACTATTTATGGTGATTGTAAGGGGCATATACCACTTAATTTGGAGCTTTCACCCAAATAAAAATATATTTCATTTGATGGCTTTCAGTTTACTATTTATCTATTAAAATTAGCTTTATTTAAAGGGTTATTTAATGTAAACAAATTGATGACGTAGTTCCAATGCGCACTGCGGTACACTCTGTACCACATGGTTCTCCAGCCCGTCCCCTTGCAGGCCAGAGCCTGCCCATAACAATTACCGCTCCCCTAATTCAGTGAGTCTCTCCCTTCATATGCACATGTCCTACACATGCAGTGCCATTCCCGTTGCAGGAGAGAAAGGTTATCATTGCAGAATGCCATTTGTTTGGAGGGAGAGCACTGTGAATCAAGTGATTCAACATCAACATGGTTGTGCTCTCGTTTTGCAGATCAGCTACTTTATCAAGTTAAATGGCAGCTGCACACTTCAAACAACAAAGACAAAAGCTTTACCGCGTGAGGTGGTTTTGCAGTGGCGTAACTATAGGGATCGCAACAGCGACCGGGCCCGTCACTCCAGGGGCCGGCTGCCTCCTGAGACCCCCTCCTTCTGGCGCCGCAATCTCCCTCCGGCGCTCTAATAATGCAGAGCGCTGGGAGATGACATCATCAGCCAGCGCTCTGCATTACAGAAGAGGACCGCGCGGGAGCACATCGCACCAGCCCGCCTCTCCTGCCACTCCACTGGACCACCAGGGATTGGGAGGTAGGAAATGGAGGCATTGTGGAGGGCCCAGGGGCCAATGTGTTCGGGGGTTGGGGGGGTCCATGGCACTTCTTGCACCAGGGCCCTGGAGCGTTCTAGTTATGCCTCTGAGGTTTTGTTTCCCTAACATGTGTGTTTACAAGACTCTCCCCTCTGTGCTATAATAAGGTGAAGGTTTTTTAAATTATAGTTACATTACTACACTTAGAGAGTGTATGCTTTACTCTCCATGTCCATCTTATGCTCAAGCCATGGTGGGTCTACTTTTGTGAAGCTGACAAACATTTATTTATGGGTATTCTATGTCTCTTGATTAAGTGAGTATACATTAAAGAGAGCATATTATGGTGGAGGTATAACACCTGATTCAGTTATTGCTATTTTTCTCTTTAAAGGGATAGTAATGTTTCATAATAAAAGCAGCCCTAATTAATCGTCATAGTATTTGGACTTTGGAGAGTGTTATTTCAATTCTGTCAGAGTTGTAGTACAAGAGTAATTCAATGACAAAGTGTCCCCCTCCCGCCCCTTTTACTGATGTAACACTGCTCAGCCAGAGCAGAAGGGAGGTGCCCAGGTAGACTGCAGAGAGGGACAATCTTCAATTAAGATAAGGGAAAAACCTAAAAAACTTGTCAAGGGGGGCAGGGCTTTCATTGTTCTCATAGGAAGAAGATTGTCCCCTGCTGTTATCTGTCTGGTCTATGGACTGGATTCCACATCTGAGAAGAGATGGCTTACACTAGGTAAAAGGGGCGGGAGGGGAAACTTTGCTTGTGAATATCTCTCAAACCATAAAGGTTTGAGAGATAAGACTTAAATCTTTCTTCATGTTTTTTTAATGCCTACAAAATAAAATGAAACAAAATTATTACTATCCTTTTAAAATAAAACTGAACTGTTAGAGCGCTATTCTGTTCATCATGAGATAAAAAGCGCAGTGAGCATGTGCAGTAATTGTCCTCATTGTTTTTGGTTTTATGGAAAAGAAGTCTATGTAAAACACAAATTAACTGTCCATGCTTACTTAAGTTCATATAGAAATAAAAATCACAATGAGTATGTGCAGCAATCCCTCAAGCGATTTTATGGAAAGTACATAAATGTATATAAAATAGAAATTAACTGTCCATGCTCATTTGAGTTTCTACAACGAAAGAAGTAGATTTATAAAATAGGAATGAACTTTCTGTATCCATCCTAGTTTATCTGGAGATAGGAAGCATAAGGGTATGTGCAGTAATCCTGCTTTTCTTCGGTTTATAGAAAGAAAGTATTTATAAACAGGCCCGGACTGGGACAAAAAAATTGACCCGGGCATTTAAGGCTGAGCAGCCCGTTTTTATGTCGCAGGTTTGGGCTGTCGCCGACGGTGATTGTGGGCGGAGCTTATAATCACGGGCGGTGCGCCGCACTGCCACACTTTGATTGCCCGTCCACCAGGAAACTTGTAACGAGGTGGCCATCTTTCAGAAAGTGAAAGATGGCCCAAACTCGTTTAAAGGGATAGTAATACTTAAAATGTAAAAAAAACTATGTTGTAGGGTTTATCCCCCTGAGTAAAACAAGGGTACTCCCACTGCTGAAAGGTGTTTCATTCAAAAGTTATTAATTTTCAAAGTTGAATTTTTTAGGTGCAATATCACAGTGGCCTGAAATTGTACAGTGGCGCTGTTGCTACACGATCCTATGGACAGCTCTGGTCAATTGACCATAAATCTCCATAGGATGGTGTAGCAACAGCGCCACTGTACAATTTCAGGCCACTGTGATATTGCACCTAAAAAATTCAACTTTGAAAATGAATAACTTTTGAATTAAACACCTTTCAGCAGTGGGAGTGCCCTTGTTTTACTCAGGGGGATAAACTCTACAACATATTTTTTTTTACATTTTAAGTATTACTATCCCTTTAATGATTAATTTTCTTTTAAAAGCCCGGACCAGCCCACCGGGCAAATGCCCGGTATGCCCGATGGCCAGTCTGGGCCTGTTTATAAGATAGGAATGGATTGACTGTGTTCATTTTCATTCATCTAGAGATAAAAAGAATATGCAGTAATCCATCTCATCCTGAGTTCATTCAAAGGAATTATATATAAAATAGAAGCTAACTGTCCAAGCTTGTTTCAGTGTGTAGAGAAGGAAATGTGTGCGGTGTGAACGTGTGTGTGTCTTTGCTCATTTCATCTAAAGATCAAAAGCCCAGTGAGCATGTGCAATAATCCTCCTTTTCTTATGTTTCCGCATCTAAAGTATCTTTAAAATGAGAATGGCAAATGCACAGCCATGTATTTGTTACCTTCGCCAAAAAGGTAGCAGGCCTTTATTACTAATTTGTAGCTGGTCGTCAGTATTACAAAATTATATGCACTGGTTTCATACACACACACTCAATACACTTTTGTGAATTTCAGTTAATATTTGACAATAGATTAAAATATTTGCTAGAGAACTGGACACTTGCTGCTAATTCACCAATCTTTGCTTCCTACTAAGGAAGTGTATCTGGAATCAACAATACATACCCTGTCCTATAACACCCCCTGCTGTGCTCACAGAGAATAGCAGTATACAATAAAAAATTCAAATGCCTGCAGGGGATAGTGTAAGATGTACTCATGTCTTTCAATTAACATAATGATTTTGAAATTAGAAGCATTTTGTTTCTGAATTCTGTAATACATATTTCTTCGTTTTGCTCCAGAATTGCTCCACTGTTCTTTCATGCGTAATTTTATATCCCTCCATATTGCTTCTTCGATTGCCTTCTCTCTAATGATTTCATATTTGTCTCATCAGCTGTTTTATATGCTTTTATCTCAGTTGCTTCCAGCGCTTGATAAGTATTGATTTCTTTCATACAATAGCCGATGGTTTCTCCTCCAGTCCAGAGCGCACTGAGATGATTGACTCTTTCATATACTCATTTCTGTTCTACATTACATGGCTTCATCCCTGGTGTACAGCTGAGACATCGGATACGGGATTATAGGTCTATCTGACCATTGTTGCGGCACTAATATTTGCTGTTCTAGGAAAATTTTTAACCCTTCTGGCCTGGTGTTCAAATAAAAGTATAGTAAGTCTGGTACATCACAAAATGACCACAACTTCCATTGATTTTAAAGATGGTGACGTATGGGTAGTTCACCTGAAGCCACATAACATGGAGGCCAGTTTATGAGGCCAGGTCCTGGAACAAAAAGAAGAGGCCTGGCCTTCACAATTGGTGGGAATTCGGGGAGGGGGAGAGGTTACCTTTCTGCCTCATATCCCCTTTAGGGGGAGACAGGAAATAAGGCAAGGGTTTGTGTTTGTATAAAAAGGGAACTCACATGTATTGCAGTTAAAGGGAATTACTGGTTATGTGGCCAGGGTGCTCTGCAGGGCATAGGGTTTTCTCCAATAACAATACCAGTGGGCATGAAGTGATGAGCCACTGTGGATGGTGGGAAGTTGGACTATGAACGTTTAGTAAAAGGCCTCACTCCTAGGTATCTGCCCTGGCTGTAGGTTTGCTGGTAGTGCAGTGTCCTTGCCAGGACACCATGGTACAGGAGGGTTCCAAGTGATTAAATAGTTAAATAGGCCTTAAATAAACCATGACTTCCATTTTCCCACCAAAACTGTGGTGTTTTTATTTCAAGTTTGGTTTTAATCAACTATGGTCTCTTACTAAGCAGGAGATATGCGGGCACTGCAAATCAGTCCTAGTAAGGAGAGAACGGAAGGTAGGGCATATACACCTTATGGGTCTTTTATCCCCTTGAATTATACAGATACACCTGACTGCTGTATGATGGACTCCTACCTAGGTAAGTGCTTCTGTTGCACACAGTAATTATATAGATACACCTGACTGCTGTATGATGTACTCCTACCTAGGTAAGTGCTTCTGTTACACACAGTAATTATATAGATACACCTGACTGCTGTATGATGGACTCCTACCTAGGTAAATGCTTCTGTTACACACAGTAATTATATAGATACACCTGACTGCTGTATGATGGACTCCTACCTAGGTAAGTACTTCTGTTACACACAGTAATTATATAGATACACATGACTGCTGTGTGATGGACTCCTACCTAGGTAAGTGCTTCTGTTACACGCAGTAATTATAGAGATACACCTGACTGCTGTATGATGGACTCCTACCTAGGTAAGTGCTTCTGTTACACACAGTAATTATATAGATACACATGACTGCTGTGTGATGGACTCCTACCTAGGTAAGTGCTTCTGTTACACGCAGTAATTATATAGATACGCCTGACCGCTGTGTGATGGACTCCTACCTAGGTAAGTGCTTCTGTTACACACAGTAATTATATAGATACACCTGACTGCTGTGTGATGGACTCCTACCTAGGTAAGTGCTTCTGTTGCACACAGTAATTATATAGACACACCTGACTGCTGTGTGATGGACTTCTACCTAGGTAAGTGCTTCTGTTACACACAGTAATTATATATATATACACCTGACTGCTGTATGATGGACTCCTACCTAGGTAAGTGCTTCTGTTACACACAGTAATTATATAGACACACCTGACTGCTGTGTGATGGACTTCTACCTAGGTAAGTGCTTCTGTTACACACAGTAATTAAATAGATACACCTGACCGCTGTATGATGGACTCCTACCTAGGTAAGTGCTTCTGTTACACACAGTAATTATACAGATACACCTGACTGCTGTATGATGGACTCCTACCTAGGTAAGTGCTTCTGTTACACACAGTAATTATACAGATACACCTGACTACTGTATGACGGACTCCTACCTAGGTAAGTGCTTCTGTTACACATAGTAATTATACAGAAACACCTGACTGCTGTGTGATGGACTCCTACCTAGGTAAGTGCTTCTGTTACACACAGTAATTATATAGACACACCTGACTGCTGTGTGACGGACTCCTACCTAGGTAAGTGCTTCTGTTACACACAGTAATTATACAGATACACCTGACTGCTGTGTGACGGACTCCAACCTAGGTAAGTGCTTCTGTTACACATAGTAATTATACAGAAACACCTGACTGCTGTGTGATGGACTCCTACCTAGGTAAGTGCTTCTGTTACACACAGTAATTATATAGACACACCTGACTGCTGTGTGACGGACTCCTACCTAGGTAAGTGCTTCTGTTACACACAGTAATTATATAGATACACCTGACTGCTGTGTGATGGACTCCTGCCTAGGTAAGTGCTTCTGTTACACACAGTAATTATATAGATACACCTGACTGCTGTGTGACGGACTCCTGCCTAGGTAAGTGCTTCTGTCACACACAGTAATTATACAGATACACCTGACTGCTGTGTGATGGACTCCTACCTAGGTAAGTGCTTCTGTCACACACAGTAATTATACAGATACACCTGACTGCTGTGTGGTGGACTCCTGCCTAGGTAAGTGCTTCTGTCACACACAGTAATTATATAGATACACCTGACTGCTGTGTGATGGACTCCTGCCTAGGTAAGTGCTTCTGTCACACACAGTAATTATACATATACACCTGACTGCTGTATGGTGGACTCCTGCCTAGGTAAGTGCTTTTGTCACACACAGTAATTATACAGATACACCTGACTGCTGTATGGTGGACTCCTGCCTAGGTAAGTGCTTCTGTCACACACAGTAATTATACAGATACACCTGACTGCTGTATGGTGGACTCCTGCCTAGGTAAGTTCTTCTGTCACACACAGTAATTATACAGATACACCTGACTGCTGTATTGCTGTGTGATGGACTCCTACCTAGGTAAGTGCTTCTGTTACACACAGTAATTATAGAGATACACCTGACTGCTGTGTGATGGACCTCCTACCTAGGTAAGTGCTTCTGTTACACACAGTAATTATACAGATACGCCTGAATGCTGTGTGATGGACTCCTACCTAGGTAAGTGCTTCTGTTACACACAGTAATTATACAGATACGCCTGACTGCTGTGTGATGGACTCCTACCTAGGTAAGTCCTCCTGTTACACACAGTAATTATATAGATACACCTGACTGCTGTGTGATGGACCTCCTACCTAGGTAAGTGCTTCTGTTACACACAGTAATTATACAGATACGCCTGAATGCTGTGTGATGGACTCCTACCTAGGTAAGTGCTTCTGTTACACACAGTAATTATACAGATACGCCTGACTGCTGTGTGATGGACTCCTACCTAGGTAAGTCCTTCTGTTACACACAGTAATTATACAGATACGCCTGACTGCTGTGTGATGGACTCCTACCTAGGTAAGTCCTTCTGTTACACACAGTAATTATATAGATATGCCTGACTGCTGTATGATGGACACCGACCTAGGTAAATAATACTGTTACACGCAGTAATTATATAGACACGCCTGACTGATATACACACAGTAATTATAGAGATACACCTGACTGCTGTATGATGGACTCCTACCTAGGTAAGTGCTTCTGTTACACACAGTAATTATACAGATACACCTGACTGCTGTGTGATGGACTCCTACCTAGGTAAGTCCTCCTGTTACACACAGTAATTATATAGATACACCTGACTGCTGTATGATGGACTCCTGCCTAGGTAAGTGCTTCTGTTACACACAGTAATTATATACATACACCTGACTGCTGTATCATGGACTCCTACCTAGGTAAGTGCATCTATTACACACAGTAATTGTATACATACACCTGACTGCTGTATTATGGACTCCTACCCAGGTAAGTGATTCTGTTACACACAGTAATTATACAGATACACCTGACTGCTGTATCATGTACTCCTACCTAGGTAAGTGCTTCTGTTATACACAGTAATTACATAGATATACCTGACTGCTGTTTGAACGACACCTGCCTAGGTAAGTAATTCTGTTACACACCGTAATTATATAGGCACGCCTGACTGATGTATGATGGACTCCTACCTAGGTAATTCCTTCTGTTACACACAGTAATTATATAGATACTCCTCACTGCTGTATGATGCACTCCTACCTAGGTAAGTCCTTCTGTTACACACAGTAATTATATACATACTCCTCACTGCTGTATGATGGCCTCCTACCCAGGTAAGTGCTTCTGCTACACACAGTAATTATATAGATACACCTGACTGCTGTATGATGGACTACTACCTAGGTAAGTCCTTCTGTTACACACAGTAATATAGATACACCTGACTGCTGTATGATGGACTCATACCCAGGTAAGTGCTTCTGCTTCACACAGTAATTATATAGATACACCTGACTGCTGTATGATGGACTCCTACCCAGGTAAGTGCTTCTGCTACACACAGTAATTATACAGGGGTGCAGCCAGTGTTTCATCCTCTTTCTTTGATGCTACCCTCAGCTAAGTACAGTGTTTTTTGTTGGTGTGCATTTTGTTTGATTGCTGGTATCCTTTATTTTATATGGTGATCTCCCTGTGAAGTTTAGTTAAGAGTGTGCCGAAAGAGTGTGTTTGTGTGGGATTGTTCACCCCGTTGTCCGTTTTGTGTGTCTTTTATCTGTTTTACACAATGCAAACGGCAGCACTGATTTCCTTCTGAGGTTACATTTATAACACTCACCAGGCTTTGCTATCATTCTCCCGGTGCCGTCCAGAGAGATGGCCACTCTCCAACACTGGAACAAACAAAAAGAAAGCACTCTTGGAAGGAACTGACTTGAATAAAACCACTTCTTTATTTCGCTACAAGCACAGACAGCAGACTATAGAGAACATGAACCCTATGTCTCACGCGTTTCGTACTAAACGTACTTAATCATAGACATGTTTGATTAACTCACATGTGATGTTTTTTGAACTTTGCAATCAACATACGTCATTAACTCCCAAACCAATAATGAGTGAAATCTATTTTCATCACATTCTGATTTAAAGGGAATGTTTACATTAAACACTAGACATGTGCGAATTCATTCGGAGACATTCGGATTTCGTCGAAAATGGGGTCATTCGGAGACATTGAAGGACAGGCATGGGGTTTCGATGTTCGAACATATGCTAAATTGAATGACAGGCATGGGTTCTCGATGTTCGACGTTTGCATTGTGACTGGCATCCCATGCTGGAGTAGAGGTGACATGCACAGACTGGCAATGTACGACAATGTCCGCTTTTGGGATGGATCTTTTTCTAAATGCACACCCTGTCTGCAAATAATGATAGCAGCGTGCACAGAGGCGCACTGCTATAATTTAACCCATGTTAAATTCGGCCGAATAATTCAGAATGGATCAGAATTTCATCCAAATCGAATAGGCCCGGTCCGAAATTAGGATCATCCGAATTAGAGAAAAAAAAATTTGTCCGAATTCGAATTTTACCGAAAATTTTGCTCGTGCACAAGTCTATTAAACACTTTTCTCAATAGCACGTCAATGATGGAGAAAGTGAGTCTTTTGGAAAGTTGCAATTGACGTGCTATTGAGAAAAGTGTTTAGAACGTTTAGTACGAAACGCGTGAGACATAGGGTTCATGTTCTCTATAGTCTGCTGTCTCTGCTTGTAGCGAAATAAAGAAGTGATTTTATTCAAGTCAGTTCCTTCCAAGAGTGCGTCCTTTTTGTTTTATCTGTTTTATACACATTTAATTTCTTGCTTTATTGAAATTGATTTTCTATGTTCGCCTTATGTGGCTGATACCCTTGTTTACTTTTGCATGGCTAGGAGTTTTGCCCATTAGTTATTTGCCCTGCGTTTCGTTCCTTTTTTTTGTATCTGCAGGCACGTCTACTGTTGTTGCTTGCTCCTGTGCATTGGAGGTTCAGGTTCGGACCTCTGCGCTTGGGCGGTGTCTCTGGCGTGCTTTTCTTCTGCATTAGTAGGTAGAACATGAGTTGTGGCCTCTTGACGTCCATTGGTGGGTTGGGGATGCTCACTGCTCATGCGTGGCCTGTTCCTCATGTGCGCAGTTTGTGTTGTCTCTGCAGTCTGTCCGAGACGGTCTATGACTGAGGAGAGGAGCTTCAGTATCTTTCTCATACTATTATTGTGTACTAGTATTTTACTTTATAAACCCTACTAATCCCATTCAGCCCTATTAACTGGGTCTATGGTTTAAAGTTGGGACAGCCTGTTTAACTCTTTGAGTGCCAGAGTGCGTTGCGTTGCGTACCACTCTGGCACTCAGAGGGTTAAATTCTGCCTATTGCCCTATTCAGCTGGTATATTTAATTATTATTGTGCCTGATTTGCAGACTCTTCGTATTCTGCTTAATGGTGTCTGACTGTCAGAATCTGCCTGGGGATAGATTTGGTAGTATTCTTCCTTTCAGTTATTATTGAGCTCTTATATATAAAAGATCCCTATCTGGTTTGCCTGGGTTCTTTTGTTATTGCCATGTCTATGTCAGGGGAGGAAAGTGACAGCCCTAACATGTCAGGCCCTAGAGATGATGGGGATGAACTAGACACAGACTTTAGAACTATGTCGGGGGATATGCACATCAATGCCCAAGCAATGCAATTTTTGAAACTTATGGAGGCCTCCGTATCTAATACAATGAATTTAGTCATGAATTCAACGTATAAAAAATTGTCAGAGTCATTTTTTTAATCATTTGCACTGTCTATGCAAAGTAAGACCCCAGGTATGGGGATTAATACCTTGTTTATGATCCCTATCAGGGGAACTGTTGAAACTAATGACCCTACAGGCCAAGCGGATCTCTCTTGTTCTGCAGAGAAGTCTCAGTCAGCCAGGAAGGTTTCCAGGGAGAAAACAGGAGATAAACATTCTCACAAAAGAAAACGTGGCTCCTGAGGCTATGGAATATGATATCAATGTACGTAACACAATGCCTATGACTTTGCCATCTAAGGGAAATCCTGACCTGTGGGGCATGGTGTCACGGTTTTCCAGCAAAGAAGGACAGACACAAAGATAAAATGTAACCACCTTTATTTGAAATATCCTATATAATAATGCGCTAAAACGTGTGTAACGACCAGTCATGCACAGTAGAGACTGCTGCCCGCGCCGCAACTGATACAGAGCTGGACACTCATTCGAGCGTCCAGCTCTGTATCAGCCACGGCACGGGCAGTCTCTACTGCGCATGACTGCCCCGCAACCGGCTGGCAGTGGCGCTGTGGCCCATGTAACGGGCTCTTCAACTAGTACAGCAATAATGTATTGACCCACACAACCCCAGACACAGGATGATAGGAGCCAGACTCGTCTCCGGAGCTGCACACTGTGCTGTGCACTGCATTACTGCAGCTAGGCAGCCAAAGCCACAGGTCAGACTACTGGGGACTACACAGAGCGAGTTAGTAACCAGAGCCAGAGGTCAGGCAAACTGGGGACTACACAGAGCAATATCGCAGCCAGAACCAGAAGTAGGCAAACCGGGGACTACAAGGAGCGAGTAGTGGCCAGAACCAGAGGTCAGACAAACTGGGGACTACACAGAGTGATATCGCAGCCAGAGCCAGAGGTAGGCAAACCAGGGACTAGACAGAGCGAGTAATGGCCAGAGCCAAAGACCAGGACCTCTGTGGGTAGTCAGACAAGCCAGGGTCATATACGGAGCGGATTCTCAGATAGGGCATGGGTCACAATGGAGCGCAAGACAAGCTATCAGAAACACCACGCAAGGGCAATGACTTCAAGCCCCAAGGAGGTTAATAAAGGAGCAGAAGAGGACGGGACCCAATTAGGTAAAACAGAATAGGCCCATAAACAGGCGTCCGTGCCAGTGCCTGCTACATGATATCAGCCATGCGGAAGTAACCGCAATCATGCCGGACGACACAGCACAAAGAAAGGAAGCACAGGAACTCTAAGGCTTCCTTAGGGGGACTGTGATACTTGGACTCAAACATAAGACCCCAGTCTCAAGGGGATGATAAATTGAGACATAGCAGAGCTAAATGGGCTAAGCTCGATTAATTTTGCTCATCTGACTTTGATGACACTGAGGATGAGGATTGGGTCCAACCATGCTCTGAGGAAGAATCTTGTACTGAGGATTCTGAGACATCTAAAAATAGACATACTATTGAAGCGGATTCTTTAAAAGAGCCGTCAAAAATTCTGAACAGCCAGGGCAATATTTTGTTTGATCCGGATGACATTAAGCATCCACGGTCGTCTCAATGGTCCCCCATTGATTATGTGGGAAAATATATAGAAATGTGGGTGAGAAAGTCATTGACTATAAATGGCAGAAATAAATTGAGAACAGAATGCCCTAGTCTCATGATTGCTAATAAGGCACACAAGGCTCCTGATTTGGATCCAAAATTAATCCAGTTTCTGGGAGAATCTGGCAAAGACCCAAGAAAAGGGAACAAGTCTTTAAAGGGATAGTAATACTTCATTTTAACTTTATTTTATTTTGTAGGCATTAAAAAAACATGAAGAACGATATAAGTCTTATCTCTCAAACCTTTATGGTGTGAGAGATATTCACAAGCAAAGTTTCCCCTCCCGCCCCTTTTACCTAGTGTAAGCCATCTCTTCTCAGATGTGGAATGCAGTCCATAGACCAGACAGATAACAGCAGGGGACAATCTTCTTCCTATGAGAACAATGAAAGCCCTGTCCCCCTTGACAAGCTTTTCAGGTTTTTCCCTTATCTTAAATGAAGATTGTCCCTCTCTGCAGTCTACCTGGGCACCTCCCTTCTGATCTGGCTGAACAGTGTTACATCAGTAAAAGGGGCGGGAGGGGGATACTTTGTCATTGAATTACTCTTGAACTACAACTCTGACAGAACTGAAATAACACTCTCCAAAGTCCAAATACTATGATGATTAATTAGAGCTGCTTTTATTATAAAACATTACTATCCCTTTAAAGGCTTGCCAATATAAATTACTGGATGTTTTGGGCCAGTTGACAAACATTTTTGAATTGGCTGAGGGCGCCTTATCCAATGACTCTCAAAATGATGTGCAGGTTTTATGTGGATGGGTCCAGAAGACAATATGTCTGCTGGGAAACGCTAATACAGCTCTGGCGTCTGAATAACGGAGAGCTGTTTTGTTAAAAATCAATCCTAAATTGGCCACCTCAGCTCAGGGCCAACTTTTTGGTGATTCATTTAAAAAAGAATTCAGAAAGTTCATAAGTTCGTTTACGGCTTTGGAGAAGGCACAATCTTCCCTGAAGAAAGTTTTTCACGGCAGAATTTTTGGCAGCGCCGGGAGAGGAAGGGATTTTTAATCTGGCTGCCCAGGTCAGTCAGGCAGACATTTTCAGGGCCCCATTGTCCCCATGATTAGGGCTCAAGCATATCAGGACAACAGGAGCCAAGGTCCTTTCTTTCCCCAGAGAGGTAAACCATGGAGAGCCAGAAGTCACAGAGGTCAGTTCTGGTCTAGTAGTTACACAGGTAAGTGTGTCTCAATTAACCGTTTCTTTTCAGGGAAAAGTGGGAGGCAGACTCTCCCATTTCTTCCACTAGTGGTCCAAAATTTCTTCAGACTAGTGGGTTTTACAGACTGTTCAAAGATCCCTAATAGAGTTTTGCAATCAACCCCACCAGCCTGTTCTACCGAATCCATTCAATTACTCAAGGGAGGAGAAAAATTTGGTAAATTCAGAGGTAATAGAGTCATTTCAAAACGGTGATACTATTCTTGTTCCTGTAGATTGCCCAGGATTTATCAGCAATATTTTCCCGATAAGGAAGAAAGGTTCAGGTAACATAGTAACATAGCAACATAGTAAATTAGGTTGAATAAAGACACAAGTCCATCAAGTTCAACCTTCTCCTCATACCCCAGTAACTGAGAATTTTATGGCTTTCCTGCTACCAATTACGTTAGTCTTTATCAGACCTTCCTGATCTGTCTACTGATAAACACTATAACTCTGTATGTTCCTTTTTGAAAGAAATGTGTCTAATCTTCTCTTAAATGTATCCATTGTATCTGTCATAACCACCTCCTTGGGCAAGGAATTCCACAATTTAACAGACCTTACTGTAAAAACACCCTTCCTCTGCTAAAGTCTAAACCTCCTTTCCTCTAATCTCAAGGGGTGTCCCCTGGCCACCTGATCAGGCCTTGGAATGAATAGCTCACCGCAGAGATCCTTGTATTGACCTCTCATATATTGTACAATGTGATAAGGTCTCCTCTTAGTCATCTTTTCTCTAGAGTAAATAAACCAAGTTTGTCTAGTTGTTCCTCATATGTCATGTCCTCCATTCCCTTAATTAATTTTGTTGCTCTTCACGGTACCCTCTCTAGTTCTAGTACATTCTTTTTCAGAACCGGTGCCCAAAATTGCACTGCATAATCAAGGTGAGGTCTTAACAATGATTTGTATAATGGCAAAATAATGTTATCCACTCTTGCTTCGATACCTCTTTTTATGCAAGACAGGATTTTGTTTGCCTTTGCTACTGCTGTTTGACACTGGTCACTGTTTCCAAGTTTGTAGTTGACAGGTCTTCGACCTGTCATAAATGTCAGGAGTCTGAACGACTTTGTATTGTATTACCATTTCAAGATTGAGGAAATACACCTACTCGGGGATCTGTTGCATCCTTCTGATTGTATGGTCAAAATTGATTTGACGGATGTGTATCTAATGGTCCCACTGTTGCAGTGGTTTCTCCAGTTCTTCTGGAATGGAGGGAAATGGCAATTCACTTGCCTTCCTTTTGGTCTCTCTTCAGTGCATTGGTGTTTCACAAAGCTTATGAAGCCCATTGTGGACTATTTGCAGAGAAGAGGGGTTTGGATGAAAATTTATTTGGACATGTTAATCATGTCACAAGATTGGGGAACTCTTTGGATTCATGTGGAATGGACCATTCAATTGTTGACGGAATTAGGTTTCCTCATAAATTGAAAAAAGTCAGAATTGAACCCAACCAAGAATATATAATGACTAGGTTTTATAGTGGATTTAGTTCATGAATCACTCAGCCTTCCGATTACCAAAGTCAAATTAATTCACAAAGAGTTATGATCAGTCATTTGGAAGGAAAGGATGTCTGTAAGGATGCTGGCTGTCATAGTTGGCTTCTTATCGGCTTCCATTCAAGTGATATTTCCAGCTCCTCTGCATTATCGAGATTTGCAGCGACCAAAAGGGTTGCATCTGTGCAAGGGTCTGAGGTACAGGGATCCGGTACAGCTCTCGTCAGACACCAAAGAGGAGTTTGTTTGGTGTTATAGCACCTAGATGCCTGGAATGGCAAAGCCATTTTCTGGGCACAAGAGAGGGAGACATTTCTACCAGAGGGAAATGGTCTCCTCAAGAGTTAGATCTTCATATAAGCTCTCTGGACCTTTTGGCAGGCTCATTTGCTCTGAAAAATCTGGCAAAAGACAAGGTAAATTGCTGTATCCTTCTAACAATGGACAATGTGTCGGTAGTGCGATATATCCATTGTCTGGGAGGAACCAAGTCCAAACAATTGGCGGACAGAAAATATTCTTCTTTCTCACTGTTAAATAGAAGGAAACCTAAATATCCTAGAGTTTACACATATTATCATGTGAAGTGTAATGAAAGAACAATAAAGGAAATGATCAAAAAAAAGAATGAATGGAAAAATAAAAACAAAAACTATATGGTGAAATAGATAGGAAGATAGACGAACCATAGGGAGAAACGGAATAAAAAGAAGAAGGTGAGATAGTGTCACAGCTTACCTTGGTTTCAGCGGCCGTTCATGCCGCACGGATGACGTAGGAAGATAGCAGCGGTTGGACACATCAGAGCAAGTTGCGTCATCTGCAGGTACGAGGCTTCAGAGTGTAGCAGGCCACTGTTTTATGACATGCTTCCTGTAGTCTCCTCCTACCTATTTCCTTCCTCTGAGCCTGCTCGCCCTACCTACTTCCTGAGGAGGGGATTAAAGGTCAGTCTGAGTCCTGACTCAGTTGCCCTTGCGTTGTTGTGCAAAGCAGTTCTGTGTCCTTGGGCTCTGTGTATGACCTGGCTTGTCTGACCATCCAATCTGGTGCTGACCTGTGGCTCTGTCTGATTATTCTCCTGCTTTATCCTTATAGTGGACACCCAGTCTGGTGCAGACCTGTGGCTCTGGCTGACTACCCTTTCTGGTGCTGACCTGTGGCTCTGTCTGACTATTCTCTTGTTATTCCCCTGTAGCTAGCAGACACCCAATTTGGTACAGACCTGGGGCTCTAGTAAACTAGCTATTTATTGACTGCAGGCATGGGTGTAGCTTCCACTTTCTCCATACTGACTGCAGGCAAGAGTCAGGTATCCTCTGCTACATTGCTGACTGCAGGCGTGAGTCAGGTAGCTCCTCACTACGCTGGATCAAGATCCTGTGCTCCAGTTCTTGCTCTTGGTTCCAGCAGAGACTACCAGTGGCTGAGGCCTAGTCTCCAGCAGTGTGGCCAATCTGGACAGCTTACTATTTCTGATAGCAGTGCTTGCGGGATTAGGACCCTCTTCTTGTTCTTGCTATATTGCTATTGTGTACTACCTTACTTATATGTTAATAAATTGCATATTACTATACCATACTGACTCCTGAATATCTCTGGGGAACCGTGACAGATAGCAATGATTCCACTAAGAGAATGTAAAAGAGTTCTAAATGGATGAAAAAGAAGTGTGCAGATTGACCGAATAGAGTAAGCCAGATATGTAATGGAGGTTTACTGGAATAAAAAAGAACTAAACTAGTCCTACAACATCATTTATATAACAGTCATATAGCAGATCAAAGAAACAAATGTTGAGCCAAGCACCCATCGAGAACGAACAAGATAAAGTGTCTTGTTCTTGGGCATAGTGACCTCTCAATGGTGTGTTTTTCACTCCGATGTGCCTTTGCAGAGAGGAAATTTCCATATGCATATCAGACTGGTCCCACCTTCAGACAGTCCAGCTCCTAAATGTCAGGCAAACCCACAGACATATGTTTCAGCTTATGTGCGGCTCATCTGCGTGGTGCAGCCGGTTCTCTGTAGGCACATGGAGAGAAAGGTCCCATTCCTGGGATCCGCTTCCACTTAGGGAGACAAAGAAACAAATGTTGTGACAAGCACCCATTGAGAATGAACAAGATAAAGTGTCTTGTTCTTGGGCATAGCGACCCCTCAATGGTGCTACAAGTCACGTTTTTCACTCCCATGTGACATTGCAGAGAGGAAATATCCATATTCATGTCAGACTGGTCCCGCCTTCAGACAGTCCAGCTCCGAAATGTTAAGCTAAACCACAGACGTAAGTTTCGGCCTATGTGGGCCTCATCGGTATGGTGCAGCTGATTCCCTCTACGCACATGGAGAGCAAGGGCCCATGCCTGGGATCCCCTTCCACTTAGGGAGACAAAGAAACAAATGTTGTGACGAGCACCCATCAAGAACGAACAAGATAAAATGTCTTGTTCTTGGGCATAGTGACACCTCAATAGTGCTACAAGTCACGTTTTTCACTCCCATGTGCCATTGCAGAGAGAATATTTCCATATTAATATCAGACTGGTCCCGCCGTCAGACAGTCGAGATCCCTAACGTCAGGCAAATCCTCCCCCCACAAGAGAATTAGCAAAACCACAGACGTACATTTCGGCATATGTGGGCCTCATCTGTGTGGTGCGGCTGATTCCCTCTAGGCACATGGAGAGCAAGGGCCCATGCCTGGGATCCCCTTCCACTTAGGGAGACAAAGAAACAAATGTTGTGACGAGCACCCATCAAGAACGAACAAGATAAAGTGTCTTGTTCTTGGGCATAGTGAAACCTTAATAGTGCCACAAGTCATGTTTTTCACTCCCATGTGCCTTTGCAGAGAAGAAATTTCCATATTCATAGCAGACTGGTCCCACCGTCAGACAGTCGAGATCCGAAACGTCAGGCAAACACTCCCCGCACGAGAGAATCAGCAAAACCACAGACGTACGTGTCGGCCTACGTGGGCAGCTGATTCCCTCTAGGCACATGGAGACCGAGGGCACATGCCTGGGATCCCCTTACACTTAGGGAAACAAAGAAACAAATGTTGTGATGAGCACCCATCACGAACGAACAAGATAAATTGTCTTGTTCTTGGGCATAGTGACCCCTCAATGGTGCTACAAGTCACGTTTCTCACTCACATGTGCCATTGCACAGAGAACATTTCCATATTAATATCAGACTGGTCCCGCCGTCAGACAGTCGAGATCCGAAATGTCAGACAAATCCTCCCCCCACGAGAGAATTAGCAGAACCACAGACGTACGTTTTGGCATATGTGGGCCTAGTCGGTGTGGTGCGGTGATTCCCTCTAGACACATGGAGAGCAAGGGCCCATGCCTGGGATCTCCTTCCAGTTAGGGAGACAGTGAAACAAATGTTGTGGCGAGCAGCCATCGAGAATGAACAAGAGAAAGTGTCTTGTTCTTTGGCACAGTGACCCCACAATGGTGCTACAAGTCACATTTTTCACTCACATGTGCCATTGCAGAGAGAAAATGTCCATATTCATATGAGACTGGTCCCACCGTCAGACAGTCAAGCTCCAAAATGTCAAGCAAATCCCCCCCGCACGAGAGAATTAGCAATACCACAGAAGTACGTTTTGGCCTATGTGGGCCTTGTCGTGTAGTGCAGCTGGTTCCTTCTAGGCACATGGAGAGCAAGGGCCCATGCCTGGGATCCCCTTCCACTTAGGGAGACAAAGAAACAAATGTTGTGACACGCACCCATCAAGAACGAACAAGATAAAGTGTCTTGCTCTTTGGCATAGTGACACCATACTAGTGCTGCAAGTCACGTTTTTCACTCCCATGTGCCTTTGCAGAGAGGAAATTTCCATATTTGTCGCAGACTGGTCCCGCCATCAGACAGTCAAGCTCCAAAATGTCAGGCAAATCCTCCCCACACGAGAGGATCAGCAAACCTATAGACATACGTTTCGGCCTATGTGGGCCTCGTCGGTATGGTGCAGCTCATTCCCACTAGGCACATGGAGAGCAAGAGCCCATGCCTGGGATCCCCTTCCATTTAGGGAGACAAAGAAACAAATGTTGTGACGGGCACCCATCGAGAAAGAACAAGATAAAGTGTCTTGTTTTTGGGCATAGTGACCCCTCAAAGGTGCTACAAGTCATGTTTTTCACTCCCATGTGCCATTGCTGAGAGGAAATTTCCATATTCATATCAGAATGGTCCCGCCATCAAACAGTCCAGCTCCTAAATGTCAGGCAAATCTTCCCCACACGAGAGAACAAACAAAACCACAGACGTACATTTTGGCCTACATGGGCCTTGTTTGTGTGGCACAGCTGATTCCCTCTAGGGACATGGAGGGCAAGGGCCCATGCCTGGGATCCCCTTACACTTAGGGAGACAATGAAACAAATGTTGTGATGAGCACCCATCGAGAACAAACAAGACAAAGTGTCTTGTTCTTGGGCATAGTGAAACCTTAATAGTGCTACAAGTCATGTTTTTCACTCCCATGTGCCTTTGCAGAGAAGAATTTTCCATATTCATAGCAGACTGGTCCCACCGTCAGACAGTCAAGATCCGAAATGTCAGGCAAACACTCCCCGCACGAGAGAATCAGCAAAACCACAGACGTACGTATCGGCCTACGTGGGCCTCGTCGGTGTGGTGCAGCTGATTCCCTCTAGGCACATGGAGACCGAGGGCACATGCCTGGGATCCCCTTACACTTAGGGAAACAAAGAAACAAATGTTGTGATGAGCACCCATCACGAACGAACAAGATAAATTGTCTTGTTCTTGGGCATAGTGACCCCTCAATGGCGCTACAAGTCATGATTTTCACTCCCATGTGCCATTGCAGAGAGGAAATTCCCATATTCATATCAGACTGGTCCTGTCATCAGACAGTCCAGCTCCGAAATGTCACGCAAATCCTCCCTGCACGAGAGAATCAGCAAAACCTCAGAAATACGTAGTGCCCTATGTGGGCCTTATAGGTGGAGTGCAGTTGATTCCCTCTAGGCACATGGAAAGCAAGGGCTCATGCCTGGTATCCCCTTCCACTTAGGGAGACAAAGAAACAAGTGTTGTGACAAGCACCCATCGAGAACGAACAAGATAAAGTGTCTTGTTCTTGGGCACAGTGACCCCTCAATGGTGCTACAAGTCACATTTTTCACTCCCATGTGCCACTGCAGAGAGAAAATTTCCATATTCATATCAGACTGGTCCTGCCCTCAGACAGTCCAGCTCCAAAATGTCAGGCAAATCCTCCCAGCACGAGAGAATCAGCAAAACCACAAACATACGTTTCAGCCTATGTGGGCCTCGTCGGTGTAGTGCAGCTGGTTCCCTCTAGGCACATGGAGAGCAAGGGCCCATGCCTGGGATCCCCTTCCCCTTAGGGAGACAAAGAAACAAATGTTGTGACAAGCAACCATCAAGAACGAACAAGATAAAGTGTCTTGTTCTTGGGCATAGTGACCCCTCAGTGGTGCTACTAGTCACGTTTTTCACTCCCATGCGCTATTGCAGAGAGGAAATTTCCATATTCATATCAGACTGGTCCCACGGTTACACAGTCCAGCTCCGAAATGTCAGGCAAATCCTCCCCGCACAAGAGAATCAGCAAAACCACAGACGTACATTTCGGCTTACGTGGATCTCATCGGTGTAGTGCAGCTGATTCCCTCTAGGCACATGGAGAGCAAGGGCCCATGCCTGGGATCCCCTTTCACTTAGGGAGACAAAGAAACAGATGTTGTGATGCACACCCATCAAGAACAAACAAGATAAAGTGTCTTGTTCTTGGGCATAGTGAAACCTTAATATGCTACAAGTCATGTTTTTCACTCCCATGTGCCTTTGCAGAGAGGAAATTTCCATATTCATAGCAGACTAGTCCCACCGTCAGACAGTCGAGCTCCGAAATTTCAGGCAAATCCTCCCTGCATGAGAGAATAAACAAAACCACAGACATATGTTTCAGCCTATGTGGGCCTCATCAGGGTAGTGCAGCTGATTCCCTCTAGGAACATGGAGAGCAAGGGCCCATGCCTGGGATCCCCTTACACTTAGGGAAACAAAGATACAAATGTTGTGACGAGCACCCATCGAGAACAAACAAGACAAAGTATCTTGTTCTTGATCATAGTGACCCCTCAAAGGTGCTACAAGTCATGTTTTTCACTCCCATGTGCCATTGCAGAGAGGAAAATTCCATATTCATATCAGACTGGTCCCACCCTCAGACAGTCCAGCTCCGAAATGTTAGGCAAATCCTATCCGCACAAGAGAATCAGCAAAACCACAGACGTACATTTCAGCCTATGTGGGCCTCATCAGTGTGGAGCTGCTGATTTCCTCTAGGCACATGGAGAACAAGGGCCCATGCCTGGGATCCCCTTATACTTAGGAAGAAAAAGAAACAAGTGTAGGGACAAGCACCCATCGAGAATGAACAAGATAAAGTGTCTTGTTCTTGGGCACAGTGACCCCCTCAATGGTGCTACAAGTCACGTTTTTCACTCCCATGTGACATTGCAGAGAGAAAATTTCCATATTCATATGAGACTGGTCCCGCCGTCAGACCGTTCAGCTCCGAAATATCAAGCAAATCCCCCACCCCCCCACACGAGAGAATTAGCAAAACCACAGAAGTACGTTTCAGCCTATGTGGGCCTTGTCGTGTAGTGCAGCTGGTTCCTTCTAGGCACATGGAGAGCAAGGGCCCATGCCTGGGATCCCCTTCCACTTAGGGAGACAAAGAAACAAATGTTGTGACACGCACCCATAAAGAACGAACAAGATAAATTGTCTTGCTCTTTGGCATAGTGACACCATACTAGTGCTACAAGTTACGTTTTTCACTCCCATTTGCCTTTGCAGAGAGGAAATTTCCATATTTATAGCAGACTGGTCCCACCATCAGACAGTCGAGCTCCGAAATGTCAGGCAAATCCTCCCCACACGAGAGGATCAACAAACCTATAGACATACGTTTCGGCCTATGTGGGCCTCGTTGGTATGGTGCAGCTCATTCCCTCTAGGCACATGGAGAGCAAGAGCACATGCCTGGGATCCCCTTCCATTTAGGGAAACAAAGAAACAAATGTTGTGATGGGCACATATCAAGAAAGAACAAGATAAAGTGTCTTGTTTTTGGGCATAGTGACCCCTCAATGGTGCTACAAGTCATGTTTTTCACTCCCATGTGCCATTGCTGAGAGGAAATTTCTATATTCATATCAGAATGGTCCCGCCATCAAACAGTCCAGCTCTTAAATGTCAGGCAAATCTTCCCCGCACGAGAGAATAAACAAAACCACAGACGTACATTTCGGCCTATGTGGGCCTTGCTGGTGTGGTGCAGCTGATTCCCTCTAGGGACATGGAGAGCAAGGGCCCATGCCTGGGATCCCCTTACACTTAGGGAGACAATGAAACAAATGTTGTGATGAGCACCCATCGAGAACAAACAAGACAAAGTGTCTTGTTCTTGGGCATAGTGACCCCTCAATGGCACTACAAGTCATGTTTTTCACTCACATGTGCCATTGCAGAGAGAACATTTCCATATTCATACCAGACTGGTCCTGACCTCAGACAGTCCAAATCCAAAATGTCAGGCAAACCCTCCCAACACGAGAGAATCAGCAAAACCCCAAACGTACGTTTCTGGTTATGTGGGCCTTATCGGTGGAGTGCAGCTGGTTCACTCTAGGCACATGGAGAGCAAGGGCCCATGCCTGGGATCCCCTTCCACTTAGGGAGACAAAGAAACAAATGTTGTGACGAGCACCCATCAAGAACGAGCAAGATAAAGTGTCTTGTTCTTGGGCATAGTGACCCCTCAGTGGTGCTACTAGTCACATTTTTCACTCCCATGTGCCATTGCAGAGAGAAAATTTCCATCTTCATATCAGACTGGTCCTACCATCAGACAGTGCAGCTCCGAAACGTTAAGCAAATCCTACCCGCACAAGAGTATCAGCAAAACCACAGATGCATGTTTTGGCCTGTGTGGGTCTTACCAGTTTGATGCTGCTGAGTCCCTCTAGGCACAAGGAGAAAAAGGGCCCATGCCTGGGATCCCCTTCCACTTAGGGAGATAAAGAAACAAGTGTTGTGACAAGCACCCATCAAGAACAAACAAGATAAAGTGTCTTGCTCTTGGGCATAGTGGCCCCTCAGTGGTGCTACAAATCACGTTTTTCACTCCCATGTGCCATTGCAGAGAGGAAATTTCCATATTCATATCAGACTGGTCCCACCGTCAGACAGTCCAGCTCCGAAATGTCAGGCAAATCCTCTCCGCACGAGAGAAACGGCAAAACCACAGACGTACATTTCGGCCTATGTAGTCCTTGTCGGTGTGGTGCAGCTGATTCCCTCTAGGCACAAGTCTCAGGTACACATGTGCCTTTACTCCAGTAAATGGTGTACAAGAACATGTATATAAGAGGAGAATGATTCCGCTCTGTGATGCTCTGTGAAGCATTTCTCAGTTGGCCGCCGTGTAATTGCAGAGTGTCAGATGCTTCTTTTCTGCAGGATAGCTAGAGCTGTTATGCTGGTTGTTCTTTTGGTACAGATAGTTGTTTTTTAGTATCCAATATGTTTCAGCTCTGTAAACATTACTCAAGGAGTTAACAGCTGGTTTCAAAGCAGATAGGATGATGATCCAGGGAAATATCCTGCTGTCATCTGCAGCCAGAAATGAATATTTCTATTCACTTGGAGTTTAACTGGAAATGGCTTCAATGCAGTATTTTTTTTTTACATTTCTTTAGATCAAAAGAGGTGATTTGGCATCGGCTGAACTTGATGGACACGTGTCTTTTTTTCAGCCTCAACTATGTTACTATGTTAATAAATTATTATTATTTTTTTTTTTTTTAGTACTTTGAGTGGCAAATGGATGTGAAACGCGTTTGTTAGTGCTCTAGAGGTGTGGGTGTTTAATATATATATATATATATATATATATATATATATATATATACATAAAAGGCCAAATGTATGTTTGTCCGATGCAGTCATGCACAGTAGAGACTGCCCAAATGCTTGGCCATGGGCTTTTACACTATAATATACATATATATATACATATATATATATATATATATATATATATATATATATATACATATATACATACAGGGCTTAAAATTTGAAGTACTTTGCTACTAGCCAGACCTGAAAAGTTACTCGCTGCTGCAAGCCATAACATACCCACCAGGGCTGAATTTCTACTCGCCATTGGCTAGTGGCGACTGGAAATTTTGAGCCCTGATATATATATATATATATATATATATATATATATATATATATATATATGTGTGTGTGTGTGTGTGTATGTTATATGTATGTGTGTGTGTTATATGTATAAGTGTGCATGCGCATTATATGTATTTGTGTGTGTGTGTCCACTAAGGTCTGGAGGTGGTAGTATCCAGATGAAGAGATTCATGACAAAGTGGGTGGGTCTTGATTGGAGTGGGTGGGATTGGGAAGAGGGGAGGTGGGGTTTACCCTTGAAATAAACACAGTGTGGGAAAAACAGGGGTGGAAACTGACAAGGACTGGCAGTGAAGAGGGCGGAGTTTCAGGGGAACTTTTTGAGCCCTGACAATCAGCCTCTGTTCCCAGACACCTGGTAATTAAGTATAAAAGAGATTGAGTCTCCAGGTCAGATCCAGTGAATTCCCAGGTATGGTGATAACTTCTCCAGTGTGATAAAATCTCCAGTTCCTATGGTATTCTATAGACTAGATCCTATGTACTAAGATGCTTCAGGTTGAGGGATACATTAGGGGATCGGATCTATAGAATGACAAAGGAATTGAAGACCTTGGGGGAGATTCACTAAGCGGTGATAAAGAGGTGATAAAGTAGAGATGACTTCTCCGGTGATATCACTTCTCCAGTCCCTATGTTTTTCTATAGAGCCTATTCTCTAAAATCTCTTCCACTATGGAGATCTTAGTGAATTGCCTCTATAGAATAACACAGGAATTGGAGAAGTGATATCACTAGAGAAAGCATCTTCACTTTATCACTACTTTATCACACCTTAGTACATCCCTCCTGCTTTCTTAAAACTAAGAGGTTACCACTATGAATATAGGGCCTAATGCAGCCAGCTAAAGAGGTGCAATTCTGGAGCAAACCAACTGCACTATAGGGTTAAAACGAAAAACAATACATTATCATTGATTGAAATGGGGTTTTTAACCCCTTGAGTTCTATAGAGGTCTCCAACACATAGCAAAGACCTCTCTAGCATTCATGGGGTTAAAGGGATAGTATTACTCAAATTTAACTATAATGCATCTTGTAGCCCTTAAAAAACTAAATTAAATGACCCCAGCGGCATTTCTCAAACCTTTATGGTTTGAGAGATATCCGCTTTCAAAGTTCCCTCTCCCCTGACATCAGCATTCTAGCTGACTGCAGGGGAAGCCGGTCCCTGAACAAGTGGAGGCTCTTCAGCAGAGCCAAGATCACGTTATGGAAAAAGAAATCCTTCACTGGAACGGTCTTCTACATGTGCTTGGTTTACAAACATTTTGCCATCAAAAGTACACTGTAAATAGCACTGAGAGTGTTTCTTGCAGTCTGCCCTTAGTGATAAATTAGTGATATTTGTACCAGAAAAAAGGCAGAGGGAGAAGTCCTGCTTGTCTTGCGAGTGTATAAGTCAGACCTGTAGCATGTTAAATTTTCCTTCACAACTGATGGATCACCTCTGGGTTAGAGGAAACATTGACATAGCACCTAGAATCTACTTTCTTCTGAGTGTTAAGGGTTAACCCTTTCAGTGCCAGATGGGTACGCAACGCGTTGCGTACCCATCTGGCACTGAAAGGGTTAATAATTAAAAGATCTCAGGCCGTGCTAATTTCAGAAGTTTCCAGGTATGTATGAATGTACAAGCTGATGTGGATAAAAATCTTGAAGTTGCTTATTTGAATACTACCACTAGATGGTGACAAAAGCATTAAAATAAAATATAAAGCCATTAGGTCTCCTCACAAAACCAGTAAAAGGTGAGTATATAATGCATTCAATGGACCTTATTTTAACCCCATAGTGACCAGCCGCGCGCACATGTGGCCGGCACTTAGCGCCCTCGGTGAATTATTTTTTTTTTTCAAAAGATTATATGTACGTCCTCTGTCCTTAAGGGACATCCGCTCAGGAAGTGCACGTACGTCCTCGGGCTTTAAGGGGTTAAAAGAAAAAATGGTGCTACTCTGGAGCAAGCCAAAAGCACCATAGGGAACAAATCAAAACATTCCTATTGATTTAAGTGGGGCTCAACTCCATGAGTGTATGGTGAATCAATTCATTGGAGACCTCCAGGCTTGTAAAGGATTAAAAGGTCCACATCAATGAGTATATTTAGGAATTTTTCTTTTCCAATAAGTTGGTTCATCCCAGAATCTCCCCACTTTACATACCTCACAACATTTCCAAAGAGGGACACTTGTGTTTTAGGTGGTGTTTCTGGGGGCGTGACTTTTGTACGGGGCATTTTCAAGAGTGATTAGGTTATTTCATGACCTATTGACATCTCTTTGTGGAACTGAATAAATTATTTAGAGCAAGATAAGATTATTTTATTTACACAGACTAATAAAAATAAACATATACTGACCTTTATACAAACATCAATGTGAATTTTATTGCTGTGGAGCAATGTGATACACTTATATACACATCACACTGTATGATCTCCTAAACACAGGGACACCAGGGTGATACACTTATATACACAACACACAGTCTGATCTCCTAAATACAGGGACACCAGAGTGATACACTTCTATACACACCACACAGTCTGATCTCCTAAACACAGGGACACCAGGATGATACACTTCTATACACACCGCACAGTCTGATCTCCTAAACACAGGGACACCAGAGTGATACACTTCTATACACACCACACAGTCTGATCTCCTAAACACAGGGACACGAGGGTGATACACCTCTATACACACCACACAGTCTGATCTCCTAAACACAGGGACACCAGGGTGATACACTTATATACACACACCACACAGTCTGATCTCCTAAACACAGGGACACCAGGGTGATACACTTCTATACACACCACACAGTCTGATCTCCTAAACACAGGGACACCATGGTAATACACTTATATACACACCACACAGTGTGATCTCCTAAACACAGGGACACCAGGGTGATACACTTATATACACACCACACAGTCTGATCTCCTAAACACAGGGACACCTGGGTGGTACACTTATATACACACCACACAGTCTGATCTCCTAAACACAGGGACACCAGGGTGATACACTTCTATACACCACAGAGTCTGATCTCCTAAACACAGGGACACCAGGGTGATACACTTATATACACACACCACACAGTCTGATCTCCTAAACACAGGGACACCAGGGTGGGAAGGATTTGGGTCTCAAAGAGGGACATTTGGGAGGTACAGACCCCTAATATCTCCTAAAGAGGGACACTTAGGAGGTATATAGCTCTAATATCTCCTAAAGATACACACTTGGGATGTATGGACCACTAATATCTCCTAAAGAGGGACATTAGGGAGGTATGGACACCTAATATCTCCTAATGATGCAATTAGGGAGATATGGAGCCCTAATATCGCCTAAAGAGGGACACTTGATAGATATGTACCCCTAATATCTCCTAAAGATGGATATTAGGAAGATATGGACCCATAATATCTCCTAAAGAGGGAAACTTGGGAGGTATGGACCCCTAATATCTCCTAAAGAGGGGCATTAGGAAGGTATGGACCCCTAATATCTAGACAAGTGCATGACAAAAATTAAATAAATGGAACCATTTCCAGGGTCTAAATGAAGATGGTGGAACAGGGTAAAGTGGAGCTTTAGCCTTATGGTACTATGGATGAAGTAGATGATGTAGCTAAATTTGAAGGAAGGCCTGCCTGCCTACACAACTGTGAAACTGGCTGATGTGTCCCTCAGAAACAAAGGTGACTTTCCCTTACGGTGGTAATAAGGTACTAGGTCTGCCTGCAGAACTGTGAGACTGGCTGATGTGTCACTCTGAAAATTATTCAAACAAATCCATAGTATTTTTAATATTTTGCACAGGAGGGAGTATGGAGGGAAAGTAATCGAGCGCGGGTAGTAGTCGCCGAATTTCCGAAATTTTCAACGGCATTCGGACCATGGCTGGTCGGATTCAGATTTTTTTTGGTGAATGACCCTTGCCTGTCGGAAGATTCGAATGATGCCAAATTACCCCTTTGTCATCAAATTCTGAATGTCACCGAACCAAATCACATAAGTCTCCTAATGTTTCCTAAAGATGAACATTAGGGAGGTATGGACCCCTAATATCTCCTAAAGAGGGGACACTTGGGAGGTAGGGACCCCTAATATCTCCTAAAGGGTATGAACCCTAATATCTCCTAAAGAGGGACGCTTGGGAGATATGGACCTCTAATATCTCCTAAAGAAGGGCACTTGGGAGGTATGGACTCCTAATATCTCCTAAAGAGGGACATTTGGGAGGTATGGAGCCCTAATATCTCCTAAAGAGGGGCACTTGGGAGGTATGGACCCCTAATATCTCCTAAAGAGGGACATTTAGGAGGTATGACTTTGTAAAACTATGGACTGAGCCTCAAGTCTTTAATCATTTGAGTTCCAGAGGGGTACACAACACAATGCTTTTGCAATGTGTTGTGCACCCCTCTTAAACTCAAGGATTAACCCAGGGGTGCCCAGATTTTCATGAAATGCGATCTTTTTTTTTTATTAATCCTGACCTAACCATGCCTCAAACTCTTCTTTTCCCTGGCCCCCAGACACAGAGCTGGGGATGGGAGTGTCCAAATAATGTGCTTTGCTTCATAATATGAGTGGAACTTAACAGGGGTGGGGACGGTTGAAAGGTTAAGAGGCAGAATTAACCCTGAAAAGAGTGTTGGAGTGAAAGGAATTGGGTAGGAGAGGATAGAATGTCCCAATGAACACACTGAAAGGGAGAATCAGCCCCTGTTCAAGGAGACCCGGTAATTCAGTCTGAAAACCCAAATCTTCTGACAGATCCGTGTTCCCATGTATGACCCTAGCAGGATCTATGACCTTACCATTCCACTTCAACAGTCCTTCACCATTACATTTACACATGTTGTACAACATGTATCTTCTTATATTCATACTTGGGAACTCTCCAGATTTGCCCCGGAGACTCCAGTTTTGCCCCTGCTTTACCGGGTCTCCGGGGCAGAGGCTGAGTCCTCCGGATGTGGGGAGTTTCTATTGAAAATCTACCCACTTCCACTTTTTCCCCCGTGTAGCTCCTTCCCCCCGCCTTCTTTTAAGCCCTCCCCCGGCACTCGCATTAAGGCCCGCCCCTTTTTGACACGATTCGCATCATTCTTCACACCACCCATGGCAGCAGAGGACTCCCCTCCGGGGAGACAACAATAAAAAGTTCCCTGGTATGCTTATATTGCCCTATATTATTATTATTATTATTATTCTTTATTTATATAGCGCCAACTAATTCCGCAGCGCTGTACAATTGGGAATAGACATACAGAGGTATTAAATAGTACAATCAGATGTGGAGAACAGGAGGATCAGAGGGCCCTGCTGGTGAGAGCTTACAGTCTATACTATATAATATGGATCAAAACAACATGCACAATATTGTTAAAATATATGTTAAAATCAAGTAAATCTGGGGCAAACCAACTGTACCACACAGGACAAATCCTGGGTTATGTATTTTCTTTTTATTTATTAAATATTACAGATTTGTTTATGTTCTGTGGAACATTTGCTGGGAGACTATATGCCTGTGGACACTGCTCATAATAAATACATTACCGTTCATAAGTTTGGAGTCCCTTCAGAAATGACCTTGCTTTCCATGAAAAACATACATCAAATAAGGTGCAAAATGAATAGGAAATACAGTAAAGATGTTGACAAGGTTAGAAATAATGATTTCTAATTTAAATAATAATTGTGTCTTTCAAACTTTGCTTTGGTCGAAGAATCCTCCATTTGCAGCAAATGTCGATATTACATTAAAAATCAGCCATTTCCAGCTACAATAGTCATTTACAACATTAACCCCTTAACGACCCTTGACGGTCATAGTACGTCAAGGGTCGATCCGACTGAACGACCCATGACGTACTATGACCGTCATGAAATTCCGGGCTCCCCCTGCAGCTGTACGCCGTTCGGGAAGTCCAGAAGCGGAATAACAAAAAAAAATGCTCCGTGGTCCTTAACTGACCACGCCGCTCGATCGCCCGGTCGTTAAGGGGTTAACAATGTCTACACTATATTTCTGATCCATTTTATGATATTTTAACCCCTTAAGGACCCATGACGGACCTGCCTCTGTGCACGCTGCTATCATTAATTCCAGGCTGAGACTGAGCGCTCTGAGACTGGGGCATTCAGTCTCAGCCCTTCTTGCCTTTGCTGGTTCATGCGATCGCCGTACCAGCGATCACATGTACCGGCATTCTGACAAACAGAGTCAGCATGCAAAGCATGCTGACTCTGAGTGTCTAGTCTACTTCTGTCTCCCTTGCTATCAAAGTAAGGGAGAGAGAAGTGGAGAGGAGACACCTAGTGGCAAAATAAAATACAGCAGCTAGGGGTATTAATCCCTTCACTGCTGGTGCAGGAGGCTGGCTAAATGCAGGTCAATTTTTGACCTGCAATTATTTACTTTTTTTTTTAAAAACACAACATTCTTTTTTTTTTTTTTTTTTACAAAAAAAAATTTGATTTAAAAAACAATATTGCAAGTGTGATTGTTGTGGAGCCATGTAATACACTTATATCCACCACCAAATGTCAGGGATAAAAAAAGTGTCAAAATAGGGTGGGAAAAAGGGACATGGGGATTTTCACCCAGGGGGGACAGTGGCCACTTTAAACTGCGCATTTTGTAGGTATGACTGACCGGTCATACTTTTAATGCAGTCTCCATAAAAATGTAACCCTTTGTGACCAATTGATCCCAAGAGAAAAATCAAAAATGGTGTTTTTTTAACTTTTTTTTTACTTTTTTTTTCAGTTTTCATAAAGTAAATGGTGGGTTATCCATATATGTGGGGTATCAAAATAAAGCCCTATTTGTGCTTGAAAAAACAGTATATCATTTTTGGGGGTGGAATAAAAGACTTAGAGGGAAAACACTGATGAACAAAGACATAGTCAAAAAGGTCAGAATTGCTCCGGTCCTTAAGGGAAAACAACCTTAGATTTACCTGGTCCTTAAGGGGTTAATGGACAAAATTTGCTTTTCTTTCAAAAACAAGGACATTTCTTAGTGACCCCAAACTTTTGAACAGTAGTGTATATCTATCTGAATAGTTCCTTTTTATCCTTACATTTGTTATCAGAAGGATGGAATAGAGTCCTTATTAGATATGAGAACTGGTGACAGGACCGAGTGAGGGCGGGTTCTAATCACACTCACGAACCTCATTCCCAAGTTGGCGTTTAACTACTCCAGTAGAATCATCACTGTAAGTACAAAACCCAGGATCTCTCACCTTGTATTATTGGATCATACACATCCAGTATCAGTCCAGACAGTTCTTACTGGGTGAGGGCAGTACGTACAATATCCCTCATGGGCTATCTAGCTTGCTTGGCATCCACTAGTCAAGCTCCCTTACCAATGTGTGAGTGTTCTCAAATGTTTATGTTTTTGGGAGGTTAATCTCATTCTCATATTGAAATTTTTCTATCAAAAATACTCTAAGAATATGAACATACAGTGCATAAAGATCTTGTTACAAAGACATGGTCCTATATATCTGTACTGATATTTTTAGTGGAATCTTGTGATTTTGAATATAAATTGACATGGGTCTATAACCATACCTGGAAACTTCATCCTCTTTATCTCCCGGATTGCTCATGTGCTACGACCAGGCATAAGACAATGGAGCGATTCTTGCCATAAAGGGGGTGGGGCTTAATAATAAAGGCAGGGCTTACTGTCATTGTGGGATAAAGTGATCTGAACAGGGTGGAAAGGTGGAGAACTGGGTAGAGTTTCAAAGGAAATTCACCACCGCTGGAGAATCAGCCTCTGTGCCGGAGAACTGATTATTAAAGGGATAGTAGTGTTTCATAATAAAAGCAGCTCTAATTAATCATTATAGTATTTGGATTTTGGAGAGTGTTATTTCAGTTCTGTCAGAGTTGTAGTTCAAGAGTAATTCAATGACAAAGTATCCCCCTCCCGCCCCTTTTACTGATGTAACACTGCTCAGCCAGATCAGAAGGGAGGTGCCCAGGTAGATTGCAGAGAGAGACAATCTTCAATTAAGATAAGGGAAAAACCTGAAAAACTTGTCAAGGGGGGCAGGGCTTTCATTGTTCTCATAGGAAGAAGATTGTCCCCTGCTGTTATCTGTCTGGTCTATGGACTGAATTCCACATCTGAGAAGAGATGGCTTACACTAGGTAAAAGGGGCGGGAGGGGAAACTTTGTTTGTGAATATCTCTTATACCATAAAGGTTTGAGAGAGAAGACTTATATCGTTCTTCATGTTTTTTTAATGCCTACAAAATAAAATAAAGATAAAATGAAGTATTACTATCCCTTTAACTCTAAAAACCAGAGTCACTGGGGCATATCTGGAGAGTTCCAAGGTATGCCTATAACAGATTACACTATGCCGTTTTACTTGTTTGCATGTATTCTGTGAGAGAGAGAGAGAGAGAAATCATTTCATCTTCACTTCTCAACCAATCGCCAAAGGGGAGTTTTGCATAACTCCGCCTTTGTAACACCCAAGGGTGTGGCCGGCAGCAAATCAGGAGCCCTCTTAGAATTCCATACATATTTACTTATCACTGTGTGATTTATTTGTATTTCACTGTATTAAAGGGATAGTATTGCCATTTTTTAACAAAAATGAATCTTGTAGGCATTAAAAAATTAAACTAAATGCCCCCAGTCCCATCTCTCAAACCTTTATGGTTTGAGAAATATTCTGCACTAAAGTTCCTCCCTCCCTCCCCTTTCCCTGACATCAGGGCTTTAGCTGACTGCAGGGGAATCCGGTCCCGGGATCATCAGAGGCTCTTTAGCAGAGCTGAGATCGCGATCTTGAAAAAGAGCTACTTCTTTGGAATGGTCTACAAAGTGTGCTTGGCTTGCAAGAACACTTTGTAGACCATTCCAGTGAAGGATTTCTTTTTCAAGATCGCGATCTCTGCTTTTTAGGTCTCAAAGTGGGCCAGTTTCTCCTAAAGAGGGACCCTTGGGAGGTACGGATCCCTAATATCTCCTAAAGAGAGATACTTGGGAGGTACAGACCCCTAATATCTCCTAAAGAGGGACACTTGAGATGTATGTACCCCTAATATCTCGTAAAGAGGAACACTTGGGAGGTATGGACCCCTAATAGCTCCTAAAGAGGGACACTTGGGAGGTATGGACCCCTAATATCTCCTAAAGAGGGACACTTGGGAGGTATGGACCCTAATATCTCCTAAACAGGGACACTTGGGAGGTATGTACTCCTAATATATCCTAAAGAGGGACTCTTGGGAGGTATGTACTCCTAATATCTCCTAAAGAGGGACACGTGGGAGGTATGTACCCCTAATATCTCCTAAAAAGGGACACTTGGGAGGTATGGACCCCTAATATCTCCTAAAGAGGGATACTTCGGAGGTATGTACCCTAATATCTCCTAAAGAGGGACACTTCGGAGGTATGGACCCCTAATATCTCCTAAAAAGGGACACGTGTGAGGTATGGATCCCTAATATCTCTAAAAGAGGGACACTTGAGATGTATGTACCCCTAATATCTCCTAAAGAGGGACACTTGAGATGTATGGATCCCTAATATCGCCTAAAGAGGGACACTTGGTAGGTATGGACCCCTAATATCTCCTAAAGATGAACACTTGGGAGTTATGGATCTCTAATATCTCCTAAAGAGGAACACTTGGGAGGTATGGACCCCTAATATCTCCTAAAGAGGGACACGTGGGAGGTATGTACCCCTAATATCTCCTAAAGAGGGACACTTGGGGGGGTATGTACCCCTAATATCTGCTAAAGAGGGACACTTCGGAGGTATGTACCCTAATATCTCCTAAAGAGGGACACTTGGGAGGTATAGACCCCTAATATCTCCTAAGAAGGGACACGTGTGACATATGGATCCCTAATATCTCTAAAAGAGGGACACTTGTATGTACCCCTAATATCGCCTAAAGAGGGACACTTGGTAGGTATGGATCCCTAATATCTCCTAAAGAGGGATACTTGGGAGGTATGGATCCCTAATATCTCCTAAAGAGGGACACTTGGGAGGTATGGACCCCTAAAATCTCCTAAAGAGGGATACTTGGGAGGTATGGATCCCTAATATCTCCTAAAGAGGGACACTTGGGAGGTATGGACCCCTAAAATCTCCTAAAGAGGGACAATTGGGAGGTATGGACCCCTAATATCTCCTAAAGAGGGACACTTGAGAGGTATGGATCCCTAATATCTCCTAAAGAGGGATACTTGGGAGGTATGGAACCCTAATATCTCCTAAAGAGGGACACTTGGGAGGTATAGACCCCTAATATCTCCTAAAGAGGGACACTTGGGAGGTACGGACCCCTAATATCTCCTAAAGAGGGACACTTGGGAGGTATGGATCCCTAATATCTCCTAAAGAGGGACACTTGGGAGGTACGTACCCCTAATATCTCCTAAAAAAGGACACGTGGGAGGTATGGACCCCTAATATCTCATAAAAAGGGACAATTGGAAGGTATGGACCCCTAATATTTTCTAAAAATCGATACTTTGGAGATGTGGGAATTCTTCAGGGCAACAGTTTAGTTCGTCTGAAGCAAGTCTGTTTGACTGTAGGATCACATGGAAAGCTAAAGATGTGAAAAACTGGAGCAAACCAACTGCATCTGGGGTGGGGGAGGATTAAAATCTCCATTGATCTACATGGGAGTTTAACCCCTTGAATGCTAGATAAGTCTCCAAGGCATTGACATTTGCAAAGCAATGAGTTGGAGACCTCCCTATTGTAAATAAATGGAAATATTGAAAATATGAATGTTTTCCCTATGGTGCAGTTGGTTTGCTCCATAATAATTCCAGGCGTTTTTTCAACAGACAGGTCATAGTGAGAATCTTTGGATGCATCCGTACGTGACACATTTATCACAAATGTATATTCAAAATATAAAGACGTCATTCTGGAACAAACCATCTACACCAGTTGTCGGCAATGTGATGCCCTCCCGCTACCACCAGACTACAACTCTCATCATCCCTCCGCCAGCCATTGTAGTCTAGCAGCAGCTAGAGGGCCTTTGCCCGCAACAATTCTTTGCCCACAGCTTAGGGGTGAAAATGGGGATTCTTAACACTTTCAATGCCAAAGAGTCCTACAGGCTTCACAAAACAATTCAAGAAGTTTTAAAGATGCTAGCATGGAGTACAGGGTATTTAAAGGCACATAACCCCAGATCATTCTGACATGTGTGTTCCCCTTTATGTGTCCCTTTAGCCCTTTGGTTGCTAGAGAGGTCTCTTCTCCAATGCATTGCCTCATAAATCACTGTAGACATCTCTAGCATCCAAGGATATAAAGGAACACTAACACCGCTAATAAACCTTGTCTTTAATAATTCCCTATCTGGCGACTAGCTGCTTAGTAGCGCTAGTCGCCAGAAATATTACCTCTTCATGGAGAACTTTGAAGTGATCCTCGGCTGACAGGCAGGACGGAGCGCGGACATCTTGCCCTAGTGACGTCCGCGCGCCTGCGCTGTCAGTCCCTTTCAGAGCCAAATGGCTCCTAGCAACGCCTCCTACAGCTGTCTGGAACTGACAGCGCAGGCGCACAGACGTCACTAGGGCAAGATGTCCGCGCTCCGTCCTGCCTATCAGCCAAGGATCACTTCAAATTTCTTCATGAAGAGGTAATAATTCTGGCGACTAGCGCTACTAAGCAGCTAGTTGCCAGATAGGGAATTATTAAAGACAAGGTTTGTTAGCGGTGTTACTTCTGCTTTAAATGATCTAGGGTTATTATTTGTTTTCTGAGGCCTAAATTCTATTCTTACATATGCTCTATGGGGGCTCCCATTCCTGCCTTTCTGTGGCTCCAGGGCTCCCATTACCATAGCAATCATGAATGATATCTCAGAAGTGATTGTTCTGCATCTTCTATATATATAAAAGACTTTGTGCCTGGCAAAACACACCCAGGGGCGGCAGTAAAAAGGATTACTGCTGCCATTGGGTGATTCTGTGGGAGTGTGATTTTTGGCCTGCCCCCACTATCCAGCCCGCCCACCACTATCTAAGGCTGAAAAAAAAAATGGCTGCCACACACTCCTACACCACAGACACATGCACATGCCCTCCCACACACACACTAGCAGACACATACACACATATACACACACACACGCACGCTGAGGATGATGGGAACAATGTTCAAGCTACAGCTGGAAGGCCATGGTCCAATCTGTATTATGCAGCTTCTTCATTCCCTGTCTTTGAGCCTACACAGCTCTGCTAATTACTACAAGTGAGCTGATTTCTAAACAATCAGCAGGAGGATACTGGCTTGCTGAGAAAGTGGAAACAACGGCAGAGAGGTGATCAGGCAGTGCAGAGCAAGGCTTCAGCTGAGCTGGTAAATGGCAGAGACATGGATGTGACTGTATTTATATATTGCACAAAGAGAGAGAAAGAGAGCAGGTTGTTTGTCAGTCTGTCTGTAAGTAGAGGTGCCAGTTCCTGCAATCATCTCCATGCTGTACATAGCTCACTGTATAGCATGTATGACAAACTATTTATATATGGTCTGGCATTGTATAGTATACAGTCTGTGTATAAGGACTGGCACTATACAGTATAGGAGGGACAGTCCCTGTTTGACACCCAAATCCCTCTGCTCCTCTATTTAGGAGATCACACGGTGTGGTGTATATACAGTAGGCTGACCAGACCTCACCTTTAACCGGGGACACATAGGAAATAAGCATATTTCAGGAGTGCACCAAAATCAAAGCAGCCCTGCAGTATGCATTTTTCATATGTGTCACTGGTTAAAGGTGAGGTCTGGTCAGCCTAATGTACAAGTGTATCAGATTGCTCCACATCAGTAAAACCCACGGTAATGTGGGTATAAACTTCTGTATATATCTGTTAAATTAGTCTGTGTAAAAAAATACTTTCATCTTCTTCTAAATCATTCACTTACAGAAAGAGTAACTTAACCATTTCAGTGCCAGAGGAGATGCAATGCATTGCTTACCCCCTGGCACTCAAAGGGTTAAAAATTCTCTACAATGGTCTGGCACTGTATAGCAGTGGTTCTCAATCTGTGCCCTCAGTGGCTATTAACAGGCCAGGATTTTAGAATTTCCTTTTAAGAGCACAGGTGAGTTAATCAATATGACTGAGCCTCTGATCAACACACTTGTGTTCTAGCAGTGAAATTCCTAAGTCCTGGCCTGTTAGTGGCCACTGAGGGCACGGGCTGAGAACCTCTGCTGTATAGTATACAGTCTGCATGTGTCTGTGTATAAGGACTGGCACTATACAGTATAGGAGGGACAGTCCCTGTTTGACACCCAAATCCCTCTGCTCCTCTATTTAGGAGATCACATTGTGTGGTGTATATACCAGTGTATCAGATTGCTCCACATCAATAAAACCCACAGTAATGTGGGAATAAACTTCTGTATATATCTGTTAAATTAGTCTGTGTAAAAAATACTTTCATCTTCTTCTAAATCATTCACTTACAGAAAGAGTAACTTAACCATTTCAATGCCAGAGGGGATGCAATGCATTGCTTACCCCCTGGCACTCAAAGGGTTAAAAATTCTCTAAAATACACCACCAGCCACGCCCCCAGTAACACCACCGAAAACACAAGTGTCCCTCTTTGGCCATATGAAATGTTGGGAGGTATGTTACTTACACTGCTCACACTGTATGTATTTATGTCCTGATTTGCAGCTGTGTGTCACTGTTTGTGTTGTCAGTGCATGTGTGTGTATATGTGTGTGTTGCATGTGTCTCTGTCTATCACTGTGTGTACCTTTCTGACACGTACACCCTACGCTATAATTCACTATCATAACATTTATTTAAAAAAAAAGAAACATTTCCTGCATAACATGACGGGCAACGCCATCCCAAACTGCTAGTTGTCTATAAATGGACTGAGATAAGGTAACAACCTTTCTGAATAAAATATTAGTGGGTTCTAACAACAACACATTAATGTATTAATCCTTTGAGTGCCAGAGGGATACAGAATGCATTGCTTTGGAATGTGTTCTGTACCCCTCTGGCACTCAAAGGGCTAACTCTGCACTAACAATTAGCCAGAATGAATACCTCCCAACATTTCACACGGCCAAAGAAGGAACTTCAGTTTTAAACTAGCAGCTAGGAGAGTTCTATTGGAATTTTGAGAGCCAGAGGTTTTGTTTATTTTTACGAGTTGGTTGTGTGTTCTGAATAGCGGACATTTTTTAAAAAATTGCCACCATCTTGACTTTAGGTGGTGTTGCAGGGGCCGTTGGTGGTTAGTGGGGCTTCACTGAGAATGTTTAGGTGACTTCATGATTTGTTGATGGCTCTTTAGATAACTGAAAAAAATACTTATAACAAGACCAAAGTTTATTATTTACACAGACTCGTTTACATACCTGGGAACTCTCCGGATTTGCCTTAGAGACTCTGGTTATGAGAGTGCATTATCGGGTCTCTGGGGTGGAGGCTGATTCTCCAAATGTGGAGTTTTGTTTAAAACTCTGCCCACTTTTGCTCTTTACCACCCAGTTCCTCTCACTTTTCCTCCTTACCCATCCAGTTCCTTCCACTTTCCGCCCACTTGTGTGTGTGATGCCCCGGAAAGCCCCGACACCATTCAGAGGCAAACCCCACCCCCTTTTGGCTGTAATTTTAAGCAATTATACTCCCCAGAATCATGAGAGGAGAGTTTATAAATGAGTTAAAATGGGTTCACTTTTGAAATGTAAGCGCTATAACTAGATTTACAGCGCCACATCAATATATTGCCCAAATCAAAAGGGCGAGATTCTTAAGGCGCCTCGTAAAACGTAACCTCCATCCACTCCACTGCACTGCCCACATACTTCCGCATCCATATGAGCTATGAAGAGATCGAAGGCTGCACGATCTGTGTGGAAATCTGCCCTGGCATCACACGACCCTGCACCACTTGTCTGCATTCTCCTCCTCCTCCTGTAAAATATATCTTCCTGTTTTCCCGCATTCTCTCCCCAATACTCTTCCTCCTCCTGTAAGATATATCTCCCTGTTTTCCCGCATTCTCTCCCCAATACTCCTCCTCCTCCTGTAAAATATATCTCCCTGATTTCCCGTATTCTCTCCCCAATACTCCTCCTCCTGTAAAATATATCTCCCTGTTTTCCTGCATTCTCTCCCCATTACTCCTCCTCCTCCTGTAAAATATATCTCCCTGTTTTCCCGCATTCTCTCTCCAATACTCCTCCTCCTCCTGTAAAATATATCTCCCTGTTTTCCCGCATTCTCTCCCCAATACTCCTCCTCCTGTAAAATATATCTGTATCATTAACCTCTTGGCTGCTATAAATGATGCAGGATGGATGCGGCAGTATGCAGGCAGTGCAGCTGAGTGGATGGAGGCAAAGTTTTACGAGGCGCCATAAGAATCCCACCCTTTTGATTTGGGTGAGATTCTGATGTGACGCTTTTGAAGTCGGCAAACTAGTTACATCGCTTACATTCGCACACTCTTAAGCGTGCAACATTTCAAAAGGATATCATTAAAATGCAAGTATAGGATAACATTTTAGCAAACAAGAACTACATTTAACAGATGCTAGCTGGAAGAACATGATATTTAAAAATGATCTCCAGACTTCAAAAGCCAAAGGACAGTTTTCTATACTTATATTACTCGATTTATCCTGTGCCTTCAACACGGTTAACCATTCTCTACTCGCTCAAATTCTCCACAATCTTGGCTTCGGAAATCAAGCTGCTGCATGGCTCTCCTCCTATCTCTCACAACATTCCTTTTTTGTGTCCGCTAGCAATAACACCTGCTCCGAAGTCCCTCTGTCTGTGGGGGTGCCTCAAGGCTCCGTTCTGGGTCCTCTGCTTTTCTCACTGTTCACCCTTTCATTGGGTGAACTTATTAGCTTGTTTGGCTTCAAATACCATCTGTATGCTGATGATATCCAAATTTACATCTCCACTCCTGATCTTTCACCTCAAATCCAGCTGCAAATTTCAGACTGCCTTTTGGCCATTTCCTCCTGGATGGCACAATGTCAGCTGAAGATAAACATGGCCAAAACTGAACTGCTAATCTTCCCACCAAGACCTTGTCCAACACCTAGCTTCACCATTACAGTTGATGGAATTGATATTGATCCGGTCAGCTCAGCACGCTGCCTTGGGGCCATATTTGATTCCTCTCTTTCCTTCTCCCCTCACATTAACTCTGTGGATAGATCATCTTGCTTCTTTCTCCACAACATTGCTAAAATCCTCCCGTTCCTCTCCCAACAAACTATTAAAACTCTTATACATGCCCTCATTCTGTCCCGCTTAGACTAATGCAATATCCTACTAACTGGCCTCCTTGCTACTCATCTTTCACCTATGCAATCTGTTTGAAACTCAGCTGCATGAATGACCACATTCTCCCCAAAAACTGAACCTGTTCACATAATTCTCAGACATCTGTCATGGCTCCCAATTCAGCAGCGCGTCAATTACAAAGTCCTTCTTCTCACCTTTAACGCTCTCCACACTGCTGCCCCTCCTTACATCGCTTCCCTCATCTCCTATTATGTTCCTGGCCGCCTCCTTCGCTCAGCACACAACGCACTTCTTGTCGCACCATCCACACCCTCTGCCCTCTCCCGTCTCAAACCTTTCTCGCTCTCTGCTCCCTACCTCTCTCCCTACGTCTTGAAAAATCCCCCACTGCCTTTGGCCAAACTCAGCACTTGTAATCTCAGCACTTAACACCCTCTTACCCTGTTGTCTGTCTCCTTTTACCCATTTAGACTGTAAGCTCCTTGGGGCAGGGACCTCTCTCCCATTGTTTCTATGAATGTCACACTTATTTCATCCCCTCTTATTTATTGTAACATATGTCTATTGTAAGGTGCCGCGTACACTGTGTGGCGCCATATAAATAAAGATATACACACATACATATTATCCAATTTCTTTTGTAGCGGTTAGTGTCCCTTTAAAGGGTTTGATTGCCAAAGATCCACTGGGGTTTTATGTTATAATGAAAGGGCTCCACAACAGCAAATATCAGCTATGCTGTGTTCAATGTTTGTAGGAGGGCTGATTTAATCACAGGATGTGGTTTGGTGAAAGAAAACGTACGATAACTTAAAGATTTCAAACTGTGTTATTATGTTGCATTTTAGTTTCTGTAACATGCGGCCATCGTCTGAGGCCTTGCAGAAAATTAAAGGCTTTGACTTCTACAAATAAAGATTCTAACCCACAAAAAGAGCCAACCATCAAATTCCATATCACCACATATGAACTGTTACTTCACCTTGTGTGTAATCTATAGGGTTGTACCAACCCAGGACTAATTATACAGTGAGAGCTTTATATTCTGAACAACAGGCAATTAAATTACTAAATATAATCCGTGCCAAAGCATACCAGTATACAGAGAGGTCTGACAAGGACTTTTCTGTAATTTCAGATATATTCTTGTTAATATATACACCTAAAACAATGAAACATACTGAGGGGCGGGGATATACAAATCCAGAATTGTAGCTTCATTAGAATTAATCTCCAACTATTGCTTTCTGCACTTTAAGCCCTTAAGGACCAGCAGTTCAGGGAGGTTACCTTCCCTTATGGACCGATTTAATCTTTACACGTACCGGCGCGGCGCTTTGGGGCCTAGGAGAGATCGCTCCACTCTTGGATCGGTCAATTTTAGGCCCCGTTTTTAGTTACAGTGCTCCCGGTAGAGAGCTGTAAGTAAAAAGTGACATGCTATGACTATCTAGATATAGATAGATAGATAGATAGATAGATAGATAGATAGATATTGATAGAAAGATATGAGATACACATGAGATAGATAGATAGATAGATAGATAGATAGATAGATAGATAGATAGATATTAGATAGATAGATAGATAGATAGATAGATAGATAGATAGATAGATTGATAGATATGAGATAGATCAGAGATAGATAGATAGATAGATAGATAGATAGATAGATAGATAGATATTGATAGCTAGATATCGATAGAAGATATGAGATAGACATGAGGTAGATAGATAGATAGATAGATAGATAGATAGATAGACAGATAGATAGATAGATAAAGATATGAGATAGATAGAAAGAGAAAGATATGAGATAGATAGAAAGAAAGATATTAGATATATAGATAGATATATGATAGATAGATTACAGATAGATAGATAGATAGATAGATAGATAGATAGATAGATAGATAGAAAGATATGAGATAGACAGAAAGAAAAAATATGAGATATTAGATAGATAGATAGATAGATAGATAGAAAGAAAGAAAGAAAGATATGAGATAGAAAGAAAGATATGAGATAGAAAGAAAGATATGAGATAGATAGATAGATAGATATAAGATAGACAAAAAGAAAAATATGAGATATTAGAGAGATAGATAGATAGATAGATAGATAGATAGATAGATAGATAGATAGACAGATAGATAGACAGAAAGAAAGAAAGAAAGAAAGAAAGAAAGAAAGATATGAGATAGAAAGATATGACATAGACAGATAGATAGATAGATAGATAGATAGATAGATAGATAGATAGATAGATATAGATAGATTAGAAATAGATAGATAGATAGATAGACAGATAGATAGATATGAGATATTAGATAGAGTGATAGACAGATAGATAGATAGATAGATAGATAGATAGATAGATAGATAGATTAGAGATAGATAGATAGATAGATAGATTAGAGATAGATAGATAGATAGATAGATATGAGATATTAGATAGAGTGATAGATAGATAGATAGATAGATAGATAGATAGATAGATAGATAGATAGATAGATTGATATAGTTCTATTGTACAGTACATTCTAAAGGTATCACAATGTGAGTTATTAGGAAAAAGCAGCATTTCTTAACCTCTTAACCCTTTGAGAGCCACAGAAGTATCCAACGCATTGCAACACAATGCATTGGATACCTCTCTGGCATTCAAAGGGTTAAGTTCTAGGTCTCAAATACAATGAATTGTGATCATACCTGGGAACTCCCTGAGATTCCAGCTTTCAGACTTCATTACCTGATCTATGGGAATAGAGGCTGATTCCCCGGTGTCCTGAGTTCCCTGGTAAAGATGACCACTCCCTTCCTGGAAGTTTCCAGGTATGATTGGGTTCCTCTAGTACTCAAGGGGTTAAAGGGATTGTAATGTCTAAAACCAACTATATCGCAGAGTCTTCTGTAGATTATAAGAAACACATTAAGCTGTTTAAAGCATTTACTTTTATGTAGTTCTGAAGATGTGAAATGTAGAAGTATCCCCGCCTGCCCCTTCTGCCTACGTCACTGCTGCAGCTCTCTCTGGTCCGGACGGATGCGGTGAGGGACAATCTTCAGTAAGCAAAGGGAAATCCTGCCCTCCTTCGTCAAGGGGGGGGCAGGATTTTCCTTATACTTGTCAAAGTTTGTCTCTCGCTGTATCCGTTGGGTCGCACAATGCCAGAAGGGGAGAGAGCAGGATCTGTGTACATTTCATATCTTTACAACAACACAAAAGTAAGTGTTTTTAAATAGCGCAATTTGTTTCTATAATCTAAAGAAGACTCAGCGATATAGTTGTTTTTAGACATTACAATTACTTTAATTAGACCTATTAATCAGGGGTTGCATATTGTGGCAGAGTATCGGTCTATGGAAGCGGCAAGGACCAGATCCCTAATATCTCCTAAAGAGGGACACTTGGGAGGTATGGACCCCTAATATCTCTTAAAGAGGGACATTTGGTAGGTACAGGCCCCTAATATCTCCTAAAGAGGGATACTTGGGAGGTATGGACCCCTTATATCTCCTAAAGAGGGACACTTGGGAGGTATGGATCCCTAATATCTCCTAAAGAGGGACACTTGGGAAATATGGACCCCTAATATCTCCTAAAGAGGGAAGCTTGGGAGGTATGGACCCCTAATATCTCCTAAAGAGGAACACTTGGGAGGAATGGATCCCTAATATCTCCTAAAGAGGGACACTTGGGAGGTATGGACCCCTAATATCTCATAAAGAGGACATTTGGTAGGTACAGGCCCCTAATATCCCCTAAAGAGGGACACTTTGGAGGTATGGACCCCTAATATCTCCTAAAGAGGGACACTTGGGAGGTATGGACCCCTAATATCTCCTAAAGAGGGACTCATAGGAGGTATGGACCCCTAATATCTCCTAAAAAGGGACGCTTGGGAGGTATGGACCCCTAATGTCTCCTAAAGAGGGAAGCTTGGGAGGTATGGGCCCCTAATATCTCCTAAAGAGGGACACTTGGGACGTATGGACCTGTAATATCTCCTAAAGAGGGACACTTGGGAGATATGGACCCCTAATATCTCCTAAAGAGGGACACTTGGGAGGTATGGACCCCTAATATCTCCTAAAGAGGGACATTTGGGAGATATGGACCCCTAATATCTCCTAAAGAGGGACACTTGGGAGGTATGAACCCCTAATATCTCCTAAAGAGGGACACTTTGGAGGTATGGACCCCTAATATCTCCTAAAGAGGGACACATAGGAGGTATGGACCCCTAATATCTCCTAAAAAGGGACGCTTGGGAGGTATGGACCCCTAATGTCTCCTAAAGAGGGAAGCTTGGGAGGTATGGGCCCCTAATATCTCCTAAAGAGGGACACTTGGGAGGTATGGACACCTAATATCTCCTAAAGAGGACATTTCGGAGGTACAGGACCCTAATATCTCCTAAAGAGGGATACTTTGGAGGTTTGGACCCCTAATATCTCCTAAAGAGGGACACATGGGAGGTATGGACCCCTAATATCTCCTAAAGAGGGACATTTGGGAGATATGGACCCCTAATATCTCCTAAAGAGGGACACTTGGGAGGTATGGACCCCTAATATCTCCTAAAGAGGGACACTTGGGAGGTATGGACCTGTAATATCTCCTAAAGAGGGACACTTGGGAGGTATGGACCCCTAATATCTCCTAAAGAGGGACACTTGGGAGGTATGCTTATGAAGAGCACCTACCTCGGTAAGTTAATCTGTTAAACAAATAATTGCACCTTCAGGTGCATAACATGTAAAAATCAAATTGCCTATATCTTTTTTTCATTGTGTATGCTTTTATATAACATTTTAGGGCTTCTAACACTAGATAGCTCTAGAGCGAGTAGGTGTGCATTGACCATATCTGGTAAGAAACAATGTACCACTAACCCAGCTAAGGGAAAGCATGGAGGAACGAAACTTCAGGAGCTCTCTCTCACCACTCAACTGGTACTCAAAGGGCGCGATGTAAAAAAAAAAAATCATCATCATAAAAAAAATTATTTTTAGAAAGTAAACTCTTCACTTTTGAAAATGTTTCAGAAAAAAACCAAACAGCGGTCAGTAAGCAAAAATTGATAAATACGGCTGTCAAAAGAAATTTTCAACTTCAGGATTTTTATTTGGTTTATATTTGTCTTCAAAATTACAAATTTTCAAAGAGATGAAGATGGCTTTTTACCAGTTAATGCCATATTACTGCTTTCCGCTCTTATGTGCTAATATCACCTCACACAGTCTTTTCTTTTTGACAGAAAAAAAATATTGTATGCTAGTTGAAGAGCCCGTTACACGGGCCACACGGCCACTGCCAGCCGGTCGCGGGGCAGTCATGCGTAGTAGAAACTGCCCACACTACGGTTGATACAGTGCTGGACACTCCTTCAGAGCGTCCAGCTCTGTATCAGCCATGGAGCGGGCAGCCTCTACTGCACATGACTGCTTTGTTACACACTTTTTGGCAAATTATTATATAGGATTAGACAAATCAAGAGCGACTAGAAGATCAAAGCGGAACTTTCATTCAAAATAAAGTGCCCCCCAAATCATTACACACATAGCGATACGCATATCAGTCCCAGTATTATCCTGAATATGTCCCATTTATTGAGAAATTCAACTTGTCCTGAGATACACAGGCAGGCATCTTGCTGTAGCGGTCTTCCTGTCTTCGGCAAGATGTCTGCACTGATGCCTGTCTGTGTGACTCAGACCAAGTTGAATTTCTCAATAAATGGGACTTATTCAGGATAATAGTAGTATTGATATGTGTATCTCTATTTCCATAATTATTTGCAGGGCACTTTAATCTGAGTGAATGTTCCACTTTAAAAACACAAAAAAAACTTACACTATGACGCAGGTTAAACCACACCAACTTTGAAGACTGTTCTTTCCATTTGATGGTAACGTTGGAATTGAATGTAAAATATTACACTAATGTGTCTGAGAATTGATGGATCATGGCCTGAGAACTTTCATTTACGGAACTACCACCATAGTTAAAGTGTTAGTAATGTCTACAATAAAGTTTTTTGCATTTAGAAGAGCTTAAAAAGCTGAGCTAAATGCAAAAAAAGTATCTCTCAAACTGCTATGGTTTAAGAGATACAGGCATTTAAAGTTTCATCTCTCCTACTGACAGCTGTAAAGAGGCGCTTGAGCAGAGCCGCGATCTCATTATTTACCACAAATCCCTTCATTGGAACGGTCTAAAACGAGTGCTTGAAAACCTGGCACACATTTTAGACCATTCCAATGAAGGGATTCAGTTTAAGTAATGAGATCGCGGCACTTCTCAAGCGCCTCTGTGTCGGCCGACACGGATCTCCTGCTGACAGCTTTACAGCGGTCAGTAGGAGACAGCGAACTTTAAACGCCTGTATCTCTTAAACCATAGCGGTTTGAGAGATACGTTTTTTTTGCATTTAGCTCAGCTTTTTAAGCTCTTCTAAAAGCAAAAAACGTTATTGTGGACATTGCTAACATTTTAAAGTTGCCTACAATAATTAGGCAGGTGGTGACTAGCTTAATAATAGTTATATTACCTCTCAGAACGACAAAATTCTACAGAAATCCTTAATCTTCCAAGACCGGAATCCAGGCATCAGCGCAGACATCTTGTCTGCGTGCCTGCGCTGTCAGTCCCGGTCTCCATTAAAAAGCATTGCACTGTCCAAAAAGGCACCAGAAGGGACTGACGGCACAGGCGCACAGACTGCACTAACCTGGCCGTCAGTCTCAGAGGATTAAGGATTTCTGTAGAATCGTGTCGTTCTAAGAAGTAATATAACTATAATTAAACTAGTCACCACCTGCCTAATTATTGCAGGGCAACTTTGACTATGGTGGTAGTTCCGCTTTATTGCTTACAATTTCATCATGCCCGCAAACGTGAAAACACACACATGCACTTATTTACATACGCTTGCTTCTAAGCTGGTCCATATTGTAATAAATACACCGGCCCTCTGTCAGCAATGTGCTCTCACTCACTGGTATAACTACTGGATGTACAATTACAACTGGAATCCACAACATGCTTACCCAGGTATATACAGAGAAAGTGACAGGTACTGTAACTCCCTTTACTCTGGTGCACAGCTAGAATAATATTATTTAGATATTGCTGGGATAGACCCTCCTTCCCTAGCTACACTCAGAAATGACCCCCTTCCCCTGTACAAAGATAAAAAATATGTATCTCTGACCTAGTTACAGAAAGAAGCCAGTACTGCTCCCTGCAGGGCCCAAGCCGTCAGGAGGTACCAGGCAGTACTTGTGTATGGGTTCCGGCCAAGCAGGGGGATGGTGGCCCTCCATGAGCTGGTCGGCCTGACTGGGCCTCTGGTTGGTGCATTTTTGAGCTGCATGCTGGCCTCGAATAACATCCAGCGTGTGGTGCTAAATGTGCATGTGAAACCCTGTCCAACTCACTGGGCAGTGTTCCACAGTTCAGTAACGTAATTTTCCATTGGCTGGTCTACTGCTAGCTCCTCCTCACAATGAGTTGAGTGAGGAGCGTGGCTGCTATCCTGTGCCAAGGAGGTGGAGTCTTGCAGGCTTTGCCACCTAATGAGGTAGAAGAAAGAGGGTAGGTTTGCTAGAGTTGGACTAATACTACACACTTTACATGATGCTGGCCCACAGTAATGTGTACCGAGGAGGATAGGGTGGAGCAGGTGAATGGAGGGAGAGTAGAGACATTGCTGAGTGCCGTAGCAGCTCCACATGGTAGGAAAGGAAGAAGGTATATGTTGTGTGGAGAGTAGGACAGGCAATCAGTAGGCAGGACAGGAAGAAAGGACTGTAGTGGGTGTAGAGGTGGTTGGGATGGAAACTATGTAGTGTTGCAGGGCATGGAAGGTGGAGCAGAAGGTGGGGCAGTAGGGTGAAGCAGGGAGTAGGGTGGGAGGTGAAGCAGGGGAGGGAGGAGAGGGGTTCTGGCTTTAGGTTTGTACTGGGCCCCAAAATTTCTGATGACAGCCTTGCTGCACACTGATCTGCACTCTGCCCAGCACTACTGACGGTAATCTTTTTAAATGTCTCCAACTAATAGACGACCAACAAAACAGTGCAATTACTCAACATTCTGATGTCTCAACATCAGAATGTTGCCCTTTTCAACCAGGCATACCTCCCAAGTGTCCCTCTTTAGGAGGGACAGACCCTCTCTGAGACCCAAATCCCTCTGTCCCTCTTTCCCACCCTGATGTCCCTCTTTTTAAGAGATCAGACTGTATGGTGTGTATATAAGTGTATCACATTGCTCTACAGCAATAAAACTCACATTACTGTTTGTATAAATGTCGGTATATGTGTCTATAAATTAGTCTGTGTAAATAAAATACTTTGGTCTTGTTCAAATCATTTATTAGGTTTCACAAATAGGTGTCAATAGGTCATGAAATAGTCTAAAAATGTTTGGTAATGCCACGCCCACCAGTCACCCCCCTAACAACACCCCCTAAAACACAAATGTCCCTCTTTGGCAATTTGAAATGTTGGGAGGTATGACCAGGTGACATTGTTATTATGCTGTTTTGTTGGTCGCCATTTAGTGGGAGACAATTCAAAAGTGAAATAGATTGAACATTGTGATTCCCAGTGTTACTCCTCAGTGCACACAACAGGTCAGATTTACAGTATATCTCTGCTTGTTCATAGGTATGTGATAGTGGATCATTCTGATGAATCTACCTGCGCTTAATTACAGACATCTAGAAAACCTGACCTGTTGATGTGCCCTGAGGACTGTAACTGAGATTCACTGTAATCAAGATGAACTGGAGTAATTCTGGGACAAACCAACGGCACCATAGGGGAGAAATAAAAATTATCTTTAATTTAAACTAGATTTTAACCATTTGAGTGTTATACAGGTCTCCAGTGCTGTGCAATACATTGGAGACCTCTCTAACATCCAAGAAGTAAACTGCCCCATTTTAATCTAAGGGAACTTTAGGTGTGCGTATTTGTCCCCTATAATACAGATGGTTTGCTCCAATGCTTCTTACTACATTGGCCTCAGTGTTTAGAAGTTTAGTGCCAGCAGTAAAAGGGTGAGATGCCAGTGTCTGTACCCTGGACACAATGTATAGGCCCATTTCCCAGCAGTGAAAGGGGTACAGTACCAATCTGTCTGTGCCATACACACTGTATACGATAATTGCCCAACAGTGATGAGGGGGCAGAAATAGGTGTTTATGCCCTGTGGTGAAGGCAGGGAAAAAGATGCCTGTGCCCAGCAGTGAAGGGGTACAATGCCAGTATCTGGTGGGTATACTCAACAGTAAAGGGGTGTGGGGCTGTGCCCAGCAGAGGGGTGAGTGCCAGGCAGTCGGAGATGTTGTGCACAGCAGTGAAGGAACATAGGCTGGCAGGAGAAAGTACTAGTGCCTAACTGTGAAGTGAGGACCAGACAGGAGGAGGTGTTGTGACCAGTAGTGAAGGGGTGAATGCCGGTACCGATCAATAAAAAAGTGAGAGCCGGGCAGGAGGAGGTGTGAAGGTGCAGTGCCTAGCAGTGAAGGGGTGAAAACAGGGTAAGAGGAAGTGATGGAGCCCAGCAGTGAAGGCAGGGTAGGAGGAAGTGGTGATGGAGCCCAGCAGTGAAGGGGTGAAAACATGGTAGGAGGAAGTGGTGATGGAGCCCAGCAGTGAAGGGGTGAAAGCAGGGTAGGAGGAAGTGGTGATGGAGCCCAGCAGTGAAGGGGTGAAAGCAGGGTAGGAGGAAGTGGTGATGGAGCCCAGTAGTGAAGGCAGGGTAGGAGGAATTGGTGATGGAGCCCAGCAGTGAAGGGGTGAAAACAGGGTAGGAGGAAGTGGTGATGGAGCCCAGCAGTGAAGGGGTGAAAGCAGGGTGGGAGGAAGTGGTGATGGAGCCCAGCAGTGAAGGGGTGAAAGCAGGGTAGGAGGAAGTGGTGATGAAGCCCAGCAGTGAAGGGGTGAAAGCAGGGTAGCAGGAAGTGGTGATGGAGCCCAGCAGTGAAGGGGTGAAAGCAGGGTAGGAGGAAGTGGTGATGAAGCCCAGCAGTGAAGGCAGGATGGGAGGAAGTGGTGATGGAGCCCAGCAGTGAAGGGGTGAAAGCAGGGTAGGAGGAAGTGGTGATGAAGCCCAGCAGTGAAGGCAGGGTATGAGGAAGTGGTGATGGAGCCCAGCAGTGAAGGGGTGAAAGCAAGGTAGGAGGAAGTGGTGATGGAGCCCAGCAGTGAAGGGGTGAAAGCAAGGTAGGAGGAAGTGGTGATGAAGCCCAGCAGTGAAGGCAGGGTAGGAGGAAGTGGTGATGGAGCCCAGCAGTGAAGGCAGGGTACGAGGAAGTGGTGATGGAGCCCAGCAGTGAAGGGGTGAAAGCAAGGTAGGAGGAAGTGGTGATGGAGCCCAGCAGTGAAGGCAAGGTAGGAGGAAGTGGTGATGGAGCCCAGCAGTGAAGGGGTGAAAACGGGGTAGGAGGAAGTGGTGATGGAGCCCAGCAGTGAAGGGGTGAAAACAGGGTAGGAAGAAGTGGTGATGGAGCCCAGCAGTGAAGGGGTGAAAACAGGGTAGGAAGAAGTGGTGATGGAGCGCAGTAGTGAAGGGGTGAAAGCAGGGTAGGAGGAAGTGGTGATGGAGCCCAGCATTGAAGGCAGGGTAGGAGGAAGTGGTGATGGAGCCCAGCAATGAAGGAGTAAGGGCCAGGCAAGAGGAAGTGATAGTACCCTGCAGCGAAGGGCTGTGAGCATACCTGGGAACTTCCAGTTGAGGGCTACCCGGAGGGTAGTCCTCTGTTCACCAGGGGGGTGACAAAAATGACGCTAATCGCGTCAAAAAGGGGCGGGGCTTGCCACGAGTGAGGGGGGATTAAATGTGTCACACAGAAGGCTGGGGACTGAGGATCAGCGGGAGAAAAAGCAGATGTGGCAGACTTTCAATAGAAACTCTCCACATCCGGAGGAATCAGCCTCTGCCCCGGAGACCCGGTAAAATTCTGTCAGAACCGGAGTCTCCGGGGCAAATCCGGAGAGTTCCCAGGTATGGCTGTGAGTTGTTGCCCAGAACTGAATGAGAAGGATGGGAAGGAGGAGGTTTTGGTGCCCAGCAGTGAAGGGGTAATTGTCAAGCAGGCAGGGCCGGCGCTGCCATTAAGGCAGAACAGGCAGCTGCCTTAGGGCGCCGCAATGGAGGGGTGCCGAAAAGAGGGAAGTTGTGTTTTTTTTTTTCCTGCAGTGTATCACATAGACGCCGTGAGGGAGCGCTTGGTAGTGTAAATCAGCGCTCCCTCGTAGCGTCTATGTTACACACCGCAGAGAGACCCAGGCTCTGTAGTAATACAGAGCGCTGAGAGATGACATCATCTCCCAGCGCTCTGCATTACTGAGAGCAGTGCGCGGGAGCCTCAGCTCTGTGCCGAAGGAGGCACAGAGCTCTAAGCTGTGGCACGCCGCTAGACCACCAGGGACTCAAGGTGGGGAGATGAAGGGGAATTATGGAGATGAAGAGGCATTGTGGAAGGGGAATTATGGAGATGAAGGGGTATTGTGGAAGGGGAATTATGGAGATGAAGAGGCATTGTGGAAGGGGAATTATGGAGATGAAGGGGCATTGTGGAAGGGAATTATGGAGTTGAGGGGGCATTGTGGAAGGGGAATTATGGAGTTGAGGGGGCATTGTGGAAGGGGAATTATGGAGATGAAGGGGCATTGTGGAAGGGGAATTATGGAGTTGAGGGGGCATTGTGGAAGGGGCAATGTGGAGTTGAGGGGGCATTGTGGAAGGGGCAATGTGGAGTTGAGGGGGCATTGTGGAAGGGGCATTGTGGAGATGAGGGGAGCATTGTGGAAGGGGCATTGTGGAGTTGAGGGGGCATTGTGGAGATGAGGGGAGCATTGTGGAAGGGGCATTGTGGAGATGAAGGGAGCATTGTGGAAGGGGCATTGTGGAGATGAAGGGGCAATGTGGAAGGGGCATTGTGGAGATGAAGGGGCAATGTGGAAGGGGCATTGTGGAGATGAAGGGAGCATTGTGGAAGGGGCATTGTGGAGATGAAGGGAGCATTGTGGAAGGGGCATTGTGGAGGTGGGGAGAGTGTGGAGGTAAATATGTGGGCGGGGGCAGGGGATTGTGGCAAGGTCGGGGGGGGGGGCATCAAAATGCACCTTCGCCTGTGTATACAAAAATCCTTGCACCGGCCCTGCAAGCAGGAGAAGGTGCCAGTACCCTACCCATCCCTATCATCACTATAAGGGTATGGTGCCAGTGCGTGATGTCTATTAACAGACTGCTCAGGAGTGAAGGTGTGAGGACTGGGCAGGAGGATGTGAAGGTGCCCAGCACTGTAGTGTTGCTGTGTCTGTGCCTTGTGTATATAAACATATTAACCAGTAGTGAGGGGCGAGGGCCAGGCAGAAGGTGGGACTGGTGCATGGCAGTGAAGGGTGAGGGCAGAAAAAGGTGCTGGTGCATTGTGCAGAAGTGAACCATACCTCCCACGTGTCCCTCTTTAGGAGATATTAGGGTCTGTACCTCCCAAATGTCCCTCTTTAGGAGATATTAGAGGTCCATACCTCCCAAGTGTCCCTCTTTAGGAGATATTAGGGCTCCAAACATCCTAGCTGTGCCTCTTTAGGAGATATTAGGGGTTCAAACCTCCCAAATGTCCCTCTTTAGGAAATATTAGGGGTCCATACCTCCAAAGTGTCCCTCCTTAGGAAATATTTGGGGTCCATACCTCCCAAGTGTCCTTCTTTAGAGAATATTAAGGGTCCATACCTCCCAAGTGTCCCTCTTTAGGAGATATTGGGGTACATACTTCCCAAGTGTCCCTCTTTAGGAGATATTAGGGGTCCATACCTCCCAAGTGTCCCTCTTTAGGAGATATTAGGGGTATATACCTCGTAGGTGTCCCTCTTTAGGAGATATTGGGGTACATACTTCCCAAGTGTCCTTCTTTAGGAGATATTAGGGGTCCGTATCTCCTAGGTGTCCCTCTTTAGGAGATATTAGGAGTACTTACCTCCCAAGTGTCCCTCTTTAGGAGATATTTGGGGTCCATACCTCCCAAGTATCCTTCTTTAGGAGATATTAGGGGTCCATACCTCCCAAGTGTCCCTCTTTAGGAGATCTTAGAGGTGCATACCTCCCAAGTGTCCCTCTTTAGGAGATATTAGGGGTATATGCCGCCCAAGTGTCCCTCTTTAGGGGATATTAGGGGTCCATACCTCCAAAGTATCCCTGTTTAGGAGATATTAGGGGTCCATACCTCCCAAGTGTCCCTCTTTAGGAGATATTAGGGGTATATACTGCCCAAGTGTCCCTCTTTAGGGGATATTAGGGGTCCATACCTCCAAAGTATCCCTGTTTAGGAGATATTAGGGGTCCATACCGTCCAAGTGTCTCTCTTTAGGAGACCTTAGGGGTACATACAACCCAAGTGTCCCTCTTTAGGAGATATTAGAGGTACATACCTCCCACGTGTCCCTTTTTGGGAGATTTTAGGGGTATATACCTCCAAAGTGTCCGTCTTTAGGAGATATTATGGGTGTATACCTCCAAAGTGTCCCTCTTTAGTGTATATTAGGGATCTGTTCCTACCAAGTGTCCATCTTTACATGATATTAGGAGTCCATTCCTCCCAAGTATCCCTCTTTATGAGAAATTAGGGGTCCATACCTCCCTAGTGTCCCTCTTTAGGGGGATATTAGGGGTCCTTGCCTCCCAAGTGTTCCTCTTTAGGAGATATTCGGGGTCCATTCTTTCCAAGTGTCCATCTTTAGGGGATATTAGGAGTCCCAAGTATCCCTCTTTAAGAGATATTAGGTGTCCATATATCCCAAGTGTCCCTCTATAGGAGATATTAAGGGTATGTACCTCCCAAGTGTCTCTCTTTAGGAGATATTAGAGGTCTTTACCTCCCAAGTGTCCCTCTTTAGTAGAAATTACGGGTCCATACCTCCCAAGTGTCCCTCTTTAAAAGATATTAGGGGTGTTTACATCCCAAGTGTCCCTCTTTAGGAGATATTAGGGTCCCTACTGTGGTTGAGGGGGCAAAGCCATAATATGACCCCTAGGCCAGCCTGGCCAGACCCTGTGTTTAAAGGGGAACTACCACCTCTTCAAGAATTTAACTTCAATAAATCCTCATCTGGCAACTAGCAGCTTAGTAGCGTTAGTCGCCAGAATTATTACCTTATTCCAAAGAAATGTGCATTGTTATGGGGCTGACAGCAGGAGGATCGCCGACATCTTGCCATAATGACGTCCGCACGCCTGCGCTGTCAGTCCCAGCCGGGTCTATGAGGCGTTGCTAGGACCCCGTGCTCACAGTACCTTGAGAGATCAGCTGCACCACATTGACGAGGCCCATCAAGGCTGAAACTTACTTCTGGGGTTGGCTGCTTCTCTTGTTCAGAGAGGAATTGCCTAGCGCTTCGTGGCTGGACTGCCTTTTGGTAGGATCAGTATGATGTGCTTTAGGATATTTCCTATCTGTGAAAGGCACTAGTGAGCTAAAAGAGATTGCACACTGGGTAGGAAACCTATCCTATAGAGCCTCATCACTTTGAGGGCAGGCTCATTCCTAGTTGAGTATCTCTGACTAGCTCTTTGAGTATCTCTGACTAGCTCTTTGCATGTGCACATTACCCTTGGGACTAGTCATCCTAAGGGTAAGAGGGTAATCCAGACGTGGACCCCTTGCTCACAGTGCCTAGAGAGATCAGCTGCACTGCACTGACGAGGCCCAACAAGGCCGAAACGTACGTCTGGGGTTGGCTACTTCTCTTGTTCAGAGAGGAATTGCCTGGCGCTTCGTGGCTGGACTGCCTTTTGGTAGGATCAGTATGATGTGCTTTAGGATATTTCCTTTCTATGAAAGGCACTAGTGAGCTAAAAGAGATTGCACCCTGGGTAGGATACTTATCCTATAGAGCCTCATCACTTTGAGGGCAGGCTCATTCCTAGTTGAGGGTCTCTGACTAGCTCTTTGAATAAAACTCACATTGTTTGTTTGCATTTAGAAGAGTTTAAAAAGCTGAGCTAAATGCAAAAAAAGTATCTCTCAAACCACTATGGTTTAAGAGATACGGACGTTTAAAGTTTGATCTCTCCTACTGACGGCTGTAAATCCCTTCATTGGAACGGTCTAAAATGTGTGCCTGGTTTTCAAGCACTGGTTTTAGACCATTCCACTGAAGGAATTTTTGATAAATAAGGAGATTGCGGCACTTCTCAACTGCCTCTGTGTCCGCTGACACCGATCTCCTGCTGACAGCTTTACAGCTGTCAGTAGGAAACAGCGAACTTTAAATGCCTGTATCTCTTAAACCATAGCAGTTTGAGAGATATGTTTTTTTGCATTTAGCTCAGCTTTTTAAGCTCTTCAATATGCAAAAAACGTTTTTGAGGACATTACTAACACATTAAACTTAAGTATGTGAGTTTATAAATTAGTCAGTGCAAATAAAACACTTTGGTCTTGTTCTAAATAAATTATTCAGTTACACAAAGAGATGTCAATAGGCCATGAAATAACCTAAAAATTCTTGGTGATGCCCCAGCCACAACCCTAACAACACCACCGACCTAAAACGTATGTGTCCCTCCATGGCCATTTGATATGCTGGGCGGCATAAGGCAATGAAGGAATGCGATGCCAGTGTCTATGCCATGCACACTGTATAAATCAATTGCCCAGCAGTGAATAGGGGCGATGCCAATGTCTAGGGCAGGCAATACACACAGTAGAAGGTAACTGCCCAGCAGCGAGGGGTGGTTGAGGGCCGGGCGGGAGGAGGTGCCGGAGCCCAGAGTTAAGGAGGAGCAGTGGGGGAGGAGGCGGAGGATCTCTCGGTGCAGCTCTCCGGCCTCTCCAGTCTTTTCCAGTCCTCCTCTCCTCTTCTGTCTTCCCATCGCGGGCACCGGGAGCTGCCGCCATGAGTCGCTCCGGGCACAGGGAGCACGAGACCCTGATAGAAATGTCAGCGGCCACAGAAGGTGGGTACCGGGCAGTAGGGGCACAGTGTGGGTCTCGGGTCTGTATAAGGGCACTCGGGGGCTGAGATGGGGGAGGGTGGAGGGGTTCTACTTTATTTTCAGGTTCTGGTATTATGATCAGTTTGCTGGTGATGCCAGTCTTACTCTTTTGGGGTCTGTTTTGTTGACCCTTTGGTTCTGGTCGGTGCCCGGTGATTATTTTGGGGTTCTGGTTTTCTAACCCTGATGCTTTTTCTGATTTGATGCGCGTAATTATTCTGATTTGATGTTCTGGGGTGCTGGTGTATTGGAGTGATCTCTCCAGACTGATGTGGGGAGACACTGAGGTGTCTGTCGGTGACAGAGCATTATGTCATGGTGAGTCAGAGTGGCAGGGAACTCATGTGAATGTATGGGTAGTAGGAGTGTTACCAGGGTCCAGCATGGAGTCTGACTTGTAGTAGGAGGGGGGATACTATAAGGTGTCTGAAACTAGGTAATTGGGTGGGGCACTGTTTGGCATCTGGGTATCTGAGGTTGGTATGGGGGTGTAGGATGGAGTCTCTGGATGCCATCTTATTTGCTAAATCGGCAGTTTAGAGTTTGGCTGGTAAGAAGTGATGTGAGGGCACATGCTGGAATATGGGCGTTACTTGGTGGCATGATGCCACAGTCTGGGTACTGATCAGAGCACTGTCTGGAGTCTGATGTTAGGGGATGAGACGAGTATGGGCAATAAAGGGTGTTACCACAGTCTGGGTACTAGGCAGTAAGTAGCTGGTTACTAAGGGTTAGTATGAAGCCACTATATGGTTACTAAGGGTTGGTATGAGGGGACAGCTGGGGTACTGGGAAGTTGTATAAGGGCACAGTCTTTAGTCTGGTCGCTAGGCAGTGATATGAGGGCACAGTCTGGGTACTAGGCAGTGGCATGAGGGCACAGTCTGGAATCTGGGTACTAAGGAATGTTATGAGGACACTGACTTACTGTTAGACACTGGTATTAGGGCACTGTCTGGAACTGACAGTCCAGGTACTAGGGTGCAGGCACAGAGTCTGGATAGTTTAGACCAACAATAATGCCATTGTATTCAGCATTGTACTCAGCATGGTACAGAGAATTATTTAGGAACAGAGAATCTCTGACCACAAAGCTTACAATCTATTCCTAGTACTCTAGGTAGTGGGAGATGAACTGACAGGATAATGTAACAAGGACCTTCCATAATTATCTGTACAGTCTAAACTGATTTATAGGGGCTGGGGATACTGAAGATTTGGGTGACTCAGACCTTTTGAAAGCCTGATATTTAGACTTTCTGCTCTTTACAAACTTTCAGGCATTGAAATCTGCACTGAGAATTGATCCTTTTTCTCAGGTTCTATAAATATGGCTGATTTGGACTGTTTATCACTCACCTCTTACACTGATATTTGAGATGACTGCAGTGTATTGATCTGATCTACACAATAATATGGGCAGTGTTGTTGTCAATGGGGAAACACTTGTCTGGTGACTGCTCAGTTCTGAGTAGACATCAAATTATATGAAGCTGAAAATAAGGGAATATTTGTGTAACACTGATATATCGGGGTAGGCAACCTTCTGCTCTTCAGCTGTTGATGACTGCAACTCCCATCATCCTCAGCAAGCCCAATCCTGTGACCGTCCAGATTATATTGAACTATATCTACCATCATCCCCAGCAAACCCAAAGCTTTGACCCTCTAAAATATATTGAATTACAACTTCCATTATCCTCAACCACCTGTGTGCCTCCAGCTGTTGTTGGACTACAGTTCCTTGAGATGGATACAGGGGCATAACTGCAGGGGGGGGTGCAGTTGTGATGATGCCTGACATACAGAGGGGCCCATTGGGCTCATTAGGATTTAACCCTTTGTGTGTCAGAGGGTTAATTATGCCTCTGGGAGAAAAAATATCTGCTGGGCCCCTTCAATTACTATTCACGTCTTGGACAGTGAAGGATGGTAGAAGTTGTAGTCCAACAACAGCTTGTGTGTGCACGTACTAGAGCCAGGCTGTGCTTTAGAGAGTGATGCTAATCCCAGTAACTATTCTTTTCTACATACAGGCCTAGATTTACCTACTGTGGAAAAGATATATAGCGATGGTTTATCGGTAATGACAGCCGTAGAGGCCACTTTACACAGGCAATGCTGTTAACCCTTTGAGTGCCAGAGGGGTATGTAGGCTTTCCCCTTAGCTGGTATGTTAACCTTATATGGGCCAAAGGGGTGAGCAATGCGTTGCCCACCCCTTTGGTCTTTAAAGGGTTAAAGTGGCAGTGCCGCCTAGGACAAAATTGTGATAAGCGCATTGGCAGGTTAACCCCTTAAGGATCGTCCGCTCATGCTTGCGGCCGGCACTTAAGGACCACGGACCATTATTTTTTTTTGTTGTATCTGATTCAGGGGAGCGAATGGCGTTCAGCCGCTTGGGGAGCCCTGAATTTCATGTCCGTCATGGGTCCTTATGGCAAGGGGATAAATACAAAAATCCTAAATTCCCATGCACTTAAATTGTGATTAACCCCTTGAATGCCAGAGAAGTCTCTTTAGCATTCAAGGGGTTAAAAATCACAATTTAATTTAACAGGAAATGTTATTTGTCCTCTACAGGGCAGTTGGTCTATTCCATAATAACGCCAGTTTGCTTTTATACATCCGGGGCCCTAGTCTCTGGTGTCTTACACTATTTTTCTGTGAATAAGAGATGTGAGGAGACAAAATAAATAACTAAATAAAAACACAGATCTGATTCATTGTCTCTCCTTAACCCATTATGTACCCATGACATGCCAGGACCGTCATGAAAAATAGTGTAAGACACCAGGCATTAGGGTCCGGATGTATAAAAGCAAACTGGAGTTATTATGGAATAAACCAACTCCCCTATAGAGGACAAATAACATTTCCTGTTAAATTAAATTGTGATTTTTAACCCCTTGAATGCTAAAGAGACCTCTCTGGCAATCAAGGGGTTAAAAAAAATCACAATTTAAGTGCATGGGATTATAGGATTTTTGTATTTATCCCCTATGGTGCAGTTGGTGTACTCCAGAACAACTGCAGTTTACTTTTATAAATATGGGCCGATGTTTGAAGAAACTAGAGAAATTCTGGAGCAAAGCCGCTGCACTCTGGCACTCAAGAGGTTAAAATCCCCATTTAACTCAATGTAAATGTTGTGAATTCTTGTTTAAAGGGAAACTATCACCCCAAATAAAGTTTCCCCCCAACAATTAGCCATCTAGCGATAAGATTAACAATAGTGCTATTACCAGCAAAATGACCGTGTTACTCAGAAATCCTATTTGTGCCGAGACTGACGGCCAGGCAACAGCGCAGACATCTTTGCGTACAGACATCTGCGCGCCTGCGCTGTCTGTCACGGTCTCCTGGTAACTTTAGGTACCAGAAAGGACTGACGGCGTAAGCGCACAGATGGCTCTAAAGCGCTGTTGCCTGGCTGTCAGTCTCAGCAGAAGTAGGATTTCTGAGTAACGTGGTAATTTTGCTGGCTAATACTACTATTGTTAAGCTTATGGCTAATTGTTGGGGGGGAGACTTTATTTGGGGTGATAGTTCCCCTTTAAGGTGTAGTTGATTTGCCTCAAAATGACTGTATATTCCTTTTCAGCATAAGACTCAGTGTAACAGGCCTATTTGGGTGTCAAGGCAAATGTGAGAGTCTTTGCTCTCAGTGGAGTGAATGCAGTAATTCAGAAATTCGGTGTCACTGGTGTCAGCCTCTAATGACAGTGACTGAGCTTAAGGGTATGCAATACGGTGTGTTCTCGTCATACTGCCTACTGGTAGACATTCTCCACCATCTTTAGGACTTTAACCCCCTAAGGACCGGCAGTGCACGTACTTTGCGGTCCGTTAAGGACCACAGAGCATTTTTTTTTTTTTTTGGTGCATCCGATTCCAGACTCCCCGAACGGCATGCAGAGCTCGGAATTCCATGACGGTTCAGGACCGTCATGGGTCCTTAAGGGTATAACAACCCATGACAGTCCAGGACCGTCATGGGTCCTTAAAGTGTTAAACCTTTGAGCGCCACAGGTTTACTCAATGCATTGCTCTGCAGTGTGTTGCAAAGCTCTCTGCTATGGAAAGGGTTAATCACAGCAAAAACCCAGGACAGCCCCAGAGCACGTTTAGGGAAATGGCGTTGGATGTCCGTCTTCATCTACACCTTGTTTAATACTTTGGGGGAGATGCACTAAGCTGTGATAAAACAGTGATAAAGCGGAGATAACTTCTCCAGTGATATCACCTCTTCAGTTCCTATGTTATTTTATGGAGTCTATGCACTAAGATTTCCCCAGCTTTGGAGATCTTAGTTCATAGGCTGTATAGAATAACATAGGAACTGGAGAAGTGATATCACTGGAGAAGTCATGTACACGTTATCACCTCTTTATAACGCCTTTTGTGCATAACCCCCATTGAAGGATGCTAATATTATTCTACCTCCGTATAAATCCTAGGTTAGACCTCATCTAGAATACGGAGTACAGTTTTAGGCACCAGTTCTGAAAAAAGACATTGTTGAACTGGAAAAAGGGCAGAGACGTGCAACAAAACTGATAAAGGGATTGGAGGATCTGAGTTATAAAGAGAGACTAGCCAAACTGGGTTTGTTTACATTAGAGAAGAGACGTCTAAGGGGTGATATGATTACCATTTACAAATACATTCAAGGTCAATACAAAGAACTATCCAATTAATTATTTACGCTAAGAGCTGAGCTAAGAAAGAGAGGTCATCCATTAAAGGGATAGTAATACTTTGTTTTATCTTTATTTTATAGGCATTAAACATGAAGAACGATATAAGTGTTATCTCTCAAACCTTTTTGATTTGAGAGATATTCACAGGCAAAGTTTCCCCTCCTGCCCCTTTTACCTAGTGTAAGCCATCTCTTCTCAGATGTGGAATCCAGTCCATAGACCAGACAGATAACAGAAGGGGACAATCTTCTTCCTATGAGAACAATGAAAGCCCTGCCCCCCTTGACAAGCTTTTCAGGTTTTTCCCTTATCTTAATTGAAGATTGTCCCTCTCTGCAATCTACTTGGACACCTCCCTTCTGCTCTGGCTGAGCAGTGTTACATCAGTAAACGGGGCGGGAGGGGGATATTTTGTCATTGAATTACTCTTGAACTACAACTCTGACAGAACTGAAATAACACTCTCCAATGTCCAAATACTATGATGATTAATTAGAGCTGCTTTTATTATGAAACATTACTATCCCTTTAAGACTTGAGGAAAAGAGCTTTTGACTAAAACAAAGGCAGCGATTTTTTACATAAAGGTTGGTAAAGTTATGGAATTCGTTGCCTTGGGATGTTGTACTTGCAGATACTGTAATTGCTGTCAAAAAAGCAATGGATGCCTATCTAGCACAGAACAATATTGAGAATTATGACAGATGGCTTCAGTGCAGATAGGTTGTTGATCCAGGGAACTATCTCAATGCCGTTTGGAGTCAGGAAGTAATTTTGTTACCCACTTGGGGCTAAATTGGAAATGGCTTCAGGATTTTTTTTTTTTTTTTTGCCTTCCTCTGGATCAACAGGGGTGTTTTGACATGGGCTGGACTTGATGGACGCATGTCTTTTTATAACTTCGTCAACTGTGTTACTATGAGTTTAAAAAAGCATAGAGAAAAAGAATGCCCTAAAAAACACACTGAGGGTTATGCACTAAGATTTGATAAATAGGTGATAAAGGGGAGATGACTTCTCCAGTGATATTGCTTCTCCAGTTCCTATGTTATTCTATAGAGCCTATGCACTAAGGTCTCCAAAGAAATCTTAGTGCATTGACACCATAGAATAACACAGGAACTGGAAAAGTGATATCACTGGAGAAGTCATCTATGTTTTATCACCCCTTAGTGCATCTCCCCCATTGACTCTCCCACTGACGTATGTGGCATTAACCCCTACCTCCTCTGGCACTCAAAGGGTTAAGGGGAGGATTTTTTTTTTGTGTAGTAACTTAGCAAACTGATGTTAGGCAGTAACAGGGGCAAAAGATTGTACATTTGTGCACAATGATTATATGGCAGCAATAGTAAGGGTAGATTTCGTCTGAGTAAATGCAGCATTGCTACATAAGGGTAAAAAACATGAGAAAGGAAGGGCAGCACTTTGTACCAACTGGCACACAAGAGTCACCCTCTTATGTTTAGTTGTCTTGAGAATTAACACCTACTAATAACCATGACATTCCTACTGGCAATTAATTTTGCCTTTGGCAGACTTTTGATGCCTTTCTGGTAATCTAGGGGAACTTTTGGTTAACGTGACAGAGAGGTGGTTTTTAATGTAGTTTTCAAATATGCCAACTTGAATTAAGGTGAAAGTTCCATTTAAAGCGGAATCTTCATCACATTACTGTTGAGCCACAAAATGTAAGTACAGTAGCGATATGTATGGACTTACTTGTAGTTTCAAGTATAATTGCGTGTTCACAGAGCATTTTGATTTTGTGCAGTTTGTATTACGAGATAAAAAGCTAAAGTCAGAATGTGATTAGTGCTCTTGTGTTGAGAAAGGCTGTTATTTTAGCCCATTCACAGATAATCCCGGACAATCAATAGGAACCCTTGAAAAGGCAGGAATGTCTGCTCCCTCAGAGCATGTGTAAGACTAGAATTTGGGCTTCGGGAAGTACAACGCACTTAGGTGTGCATAACCGCAGTTTTTAGGTGTTAGTGATTAACCCTGTAAGTGCCAGAGGGGTATGCAACGCATTGTATACTTTTTATTCTTTTAATTTATTTTGTTCATTTAGAAGGTGTTTGATCAAAAAGAGTGCACTGAGCTTTCTTTTGTCTTCAAGTCTGTCCTCCCCGGCACCCAAAGGGTTAATCTCTTGAATGCTAGATAGGTCTCCGAGAGATTGTTTAGCAATAGCTGGAATCAGCTCTAGTAGTCATGGGGTTTAACCCTTTGAGTGCCAGAGGGGTACGCAACGCATTTGCAGAGCAATGTGTTGTGTACCTCTCTGGCACTCAAAGGGTTAAAGTGTATTTATTTCATTTTTTATTTTTTTTATCTTTAACCAGTTGAAAAGCCCATGTACACAGGCCACAGTGCCGCCCAGAAACCTCGGCTGGTGGCCGGATCCTGTTGGCCGCGTTGCAGTCATGCGCAGTGGAGACTGCCCGAAAGCACTGTGGCTGATAATGGAGCGTGGCGCTCCGAATTAAGACTGTAGTCCTCTCTGCGCACCACCCCACTCCGAGAGGACTACGATCTGAATTCGGAGTGCCCCACTCTGTTATTAGCCGCGGCGCGTTCGGGTAGTCTCCACTGCGCATGACTGCAGCGCGCGCAGCCATCTTTACTGCACATGACGGCTTCTGACAAACATACTTTACTGCACATGACAGCTTCTGACAAACATACTTTTAGCAAATTATTATATAGGATTTGCATTCTCGCCCCCTCACATTCTTACCCTGGAAGGAGTATGACTTAAAGGGATAGTATTACTTAAAAATTACTATCCCTCATATTGTAGCTCCTAATAAACTGAGTTAAATGACACCAGCATCATCTCTCAAACCTTTATGGTTTAAGAGATAGCCACTTTCAAAGTTTCCTCTCCCCTGCTGTCAGCGTTCTACTGCCAGCAGGGGAATCCGGTCCCGGGACAGGCGGAGGCTCTTAAACAGAGCCGATATCTCATTATGGAAGGAAAAATGATTCATTGAAACAGTCTTCTATGTGTGCTTGGTTACCAAGCACACGTAGAAGACTGTTTCAGTTAATCATTTTTCCTTCCATAATGAGATATCGGCTCTGCTGAAGAGCCTCCTCTTGATTCAAAGACCGGATTCTCCTGCTGGCAGCAGAACGCTGACAGCAGGGGAGAGGAAACTTTGAAAGTGGCTATCTCTTAAACCATAAAGGTTTGAGAGATGCTGCTGGTGTCATTTAACTCAGTTTATTAAGGGCTACAATATGAGGGATAGTAATTTTGAAGTAATACTATCCCTTTAAGTGCATATTTTCAGCTCAAACATGAGTTTATCTCTTGACAACATTTAGTTTCCTTAAGAGGCAATGCTGAATTTATTTCCTCTTAGTCACACAAAGTTCTGTCGTTCATATTTAAAGAAATATCCCTCGCAGCAATATTGTATGTTTAACAGGGGCATGCTGCGAGTCACAGTACTATTCCTGTGATTCAAAACAAACACCAGCACTATATTTAATGTTTATTTGTTGTAACGGCCTCTCCTCCTGCTTTTTAGTTCTGCAGGAAGCAAACGTTTAACCCTTTAAGTGCCGGAGGGGTGTGCTACGCATTGTTCGGCAATGTGATACTCAACCCTCTGGCACTCAGAGGGTTAAAGGCTGATTTAATAAGAGCTGGCGCAGACCAACTGTAACAGCGTACAGATAAATATACCTGAAATTCTCATTGATTTAACTGGGATTTTTAACTCGCTGATTGCTAGAGAGGTCAAAAATCCATTGCGAAGCAAGCAATTGGCGAGACCTCACATTCAAGGGGTTAAATTCCCCATTTAAATCAATATTTTTTTGTCTTCTGTGGTTCAGATAGTCGCATAATTAATTCCGATTAAATGTCCCTTTAATATTTTAAACTAGTGTAAAAGCCCGTGTACACGGGCCAAGGTCCGGGTAAAGTTAACCCTTTGAGTGCCAGAGGGATACGCAACCCATTGCTTTGCAATGCGTTGTGTACCCCTCTGGCACTCAAAGGGTTAAGCGGACGCTACCTCACTGCTCCATGTGATACAGTCTCGTGTCACCTCACCTACTCGATGCAATCATGCGCAGTAGAGACTGGCCGAATGCGGGCAGTCTCTACTGAGCATGACTGCATCGTGACAAACATCTTAGCGAATTATTATATAGGATTGTAGTGTGGTGAGCCACTCAATGGATTGCGCTTCTTTCTGGCACACAAAGGCATAACCCTTTGAGTGCCAGAGGGTATGCAACTCATTGCAAAGCAATGCATTGCCTACCCCTCTGGCACTCAAAGGGTTAAGAGTAGTGAGACAGCTGCATTCCTTCTTTTAGCCCACTGCAAATCCTATCACAGAGGCAGTGTTAATCTGATTTACTCAAATTGGGTCATATTAGTATCAGAACCTAGATTAGCATTGTTGTTCTTTTTCCTGACCAGTCCAGATATCTGCAGTGGGCTTTTGGGTTGTACATTGTCAGGGGTGCATGTACGGTCCAGACTCTTATCAGTCTTTCATGGAATCAGAAAACTGAACCCATTGGCTGACACTGGGCAGGAACATAACATGGAAGATTATGGCTATTGGCTAACACCCACAAACTTTGTAGGTTGGGTGGGCACTGGCAGTCTCCATTGCAAAGCACTGCACTGGACACCTCACTGGTCATTGATGGGTTAAAGACGGATCCTGACATAGCTTTAGGAATTGTGGTAATTCACACATTTCCCTAAAGTGAAACATATTCACCTGAATGGTATTCACATGGGCAAACTTACCCTCACATCATGTGACAAAAACAGTGTGTGTGTTCTGTGTTGGACACAATCATGGTTGATCCGCATCCAGGCAAATCGTTCGTAGGAGCAACGTGAGAGGCTTATCACAACCTCCAATAATTCACTGATCCATGTGGACATCGGCCATTAACCAGTTGAGGACCAGAGGGCTACGAATAGCGTTGTTCTTGTTTAATATTTAACCCCTTGACAGGCCCTTAACCCTTTGAGTACCAGAGTGGTATGCAACACATTGCAAAGCAATGTCTTGCGTACCACTCTTGCTCTCAAGGGGTTAATAAACAAACCCAGAATACAGTCCACATTACTAGGGCATGTGAACAAGATAAACTGATGTTGTGTGGTAATAATTCAAAAGAAGATGAAGGGAGAAGTGAAACAGATTTTGTAATTTTTCATCAGTGACTTGTTTCAAGGTCCTCTTTTATAGACTTACTAGTACACGGGCCAACACTGGCGGCGCTGCAGTCATGCGCAGTACAGACTGATCGAACACGCCGTGGCTGATATGGAGCGGGCAGGGCCGGTGCAAGGATTTTTGAATACACAGGCGAAGGTGCATTTTGATCCCCCCCCCCCCGACCCGGACACAATCCACCTGCCCCCCCCCGACCTTGCCACAGTCCCCTGCCCCCGCCCACATATTCACCTCCACAATGCTCCCTTCATCTCCACATTGCACCTTCCACAATACTCTGTCATCTCCACAATGCCCCTTCATCTCCACAATGCTCCTTCCACATTGCCCCTTCACCTCCACATTGCCCCTTCCACATTGCCCCTTCCATAATGCCCCTTGATCCCCTACTTTGAGTCCCTGGTGGTGTAGCCATAAGAGAGCTCTGTGCCTCCTTCGGCACAGAGCTGAAGCTCCCAGCGCTGTTCTCAGTAATGCAGAGCGCTGGGAGATGATGTCATCTCCCAGCGCTCTGTATTACTACAGAGCCTGGGTTGCTCTGCGTTGTAAGCGTCCAATAGACGCTGCGAGGGAGCGCTTGGTAGTGTAAATCAGCGCTCCCTTGCGGCAGATATATTAAAAAAAAAAAAATTCCCAGCTTCTTCCTTTTCGGCGCCCCTCCTTTATGGCGCCCTAAGGCAGCTGCCTGTCCTGCATTAATGGTAGCGCCGGCCCTGGGAGCAGGCCGCTCCGAATTCAGACAGTTGTCCTCTCTGTGCACCTTCCTGGGACCAAAGGGTCCCGGACTCCGGCCTGAATTTGGAGCGCCTCTCCGTATCAGCCGCGGTGCGGGCAGTCTGTACTGGGCATGACTGCAGAGAGTGCAGCCTTCTCTGCTGCGCATGATGGCTTCTGACAAACATCTGTAGCGAATTATAATATAGGATAGTAGAGTCATACATAAAACGTCACCTTTTGAGTGCCAGAAGGGTTACGCAATGCGTTGCCTACTCTTCTGCCACTCAAAGGGTTAAATCTGATAAATATTCTATGCTTTTTAAAAACAATCTAATTTGGTAATTTGTAGCATCAATTTTGTTGTTGTTGTTGTTTATTAATGGAAATAAACCCAAAAATTTTGAATTGACTGTGGCTGTAACTGAGGGGAGCATACTTATTTGAATAGAAATCGCCTGGCAGAACTTAACAGTTTGATTGCCAGAGGGGTGCACAACGCATTGCTTTGCAATGTGTTGCACGCCCCACTGGCACTCAAAGGGTTAAACAGAAACTTTCAGTAGAATAGTCTCCTTTCAGCAGATCTGTTTCCATGGGAGCAGAGCTGTAGATGAATCTTGAGGTGCATTGTGGGTCCCAGCAGGACAATGGAGGAACGTAGTGGACATCTGCACAGAGACCCCGGCGCACTTTGCAATAATCATCATTCTGTATTAAATTCATTTGTACTGGAGGAAACAATTTTCCGTTGCAATTCTCACTTCCTGCTCTATCTTACACTGCAGAGTGCAGTCTCTTGAGTGGGAAGTGAGGAGTGTAAAGAAAAATCGCTTCCCCCACCCTACTGAGAATCAGCACATGCATCATCATCATCGTCATCATTATCTTAAAGTAGAACTATCACCTCCTAATAGAAACAATCCCCCACTTACCTTACTGCAACCAAAAAACCCTAATTGCACCCTGTGAAATTTGCCTTTGTGCCTTATTTCAAGCTATAGCATCTTCAGAGACTCCTGGATGTCATGTCTATGGAGGACGCCATGACAGTTTCTAGGCCAAGACCTCATACTCTGCTCACTGCACAGAGTAACCTTAACCCTTTGAGTGCCATAGAGGTGTCCAGGCACCCTTCTGGCACTCAGAGGGTTAAGGGCTCTTCCACATAGGTGACCTTGTAGAGCAACGTTTTCGAAGCACTTGAAAATGTTGCTGCGTTTTTAGTATTACAGGGTCGGAAGGTTTTCCCAACTCCCCATTTTATCAGTCCTATATAATAATTCGCTAGGATGCTTGTCACGATGCAGTCATTCGCAGTAGAGAGATTGCATTGTGTGGAGCAGTGAGGTAGCAGACGCTTCACCCTTTGAGTGCCAGGGGGGCACGCAACGCATTGTTGTGTATCCCTCTGCCACTCAAAGGGTTAACATTACCTGGACCTTGGCCCGTGTACACGGGCTTTTACACTAGTAGAACCATAAATGATAAAACTGCAGGGAAAACTCTAACTGCAACAGTTTTGTGATTTTAATGCAATTTCACCATCCATTGAAATCATTACTATAGACTTGTAGCTGCGCTATCGCATGGTCCATGACAACTGCAGAGCATGTTGCCAGTGTGAAACCCTCCATCCTATATAATAAGTCGCGAAAAGTTTGTCATGGCGCAGTCATGCGCAGTAGAGACTGTCCTTGACGAGAGTGATACTGAACGGGGAGCATTTGGTGCACAGAGAGAACCGAGGTCTGAATTTGGAGCACCCCGCTTTGTATCAGTCGCATCACGGGCAGTCTCTACTGTGTATGACTGCGCCGCAACCGGCCGGCTCTGTGGCCCGTGTACACTCTTCAACTAGTTGGACATAAATCACAAGTCACATGCTTTTTTCACTAATTTCTATTGTTGTACCAATGTCATATGTATGAAAGGCTCATGATTGAATGTTCACAGGTATGACCACAATGTACCAAACACAAATGATGATGGACAGTCTCCTGCTCTTCTTCGGGCACATTAAAATGAAGGCTGACGCTTTCATTCAAAATATACCTGAAGAAGAGGCCTAGTTGTCTTGAAAGCTTGTATCATAGAGATACCCAGTTAGCCAATAAAGGTATCACTTATACTCTACCAGTCTCCTACCTGTAAGCAAACTCATGAACTCTGCCTGCTTCACTATGACAAAAACTTTCATCAGTGATGACCTCCTCTATAGAGATGACATCTATAACGAATTGAAGATGTTATCTCTTGAACAAAGGAACAATTGTTTGCCCATAGTAAGGTAAATGATTATTTTTGGGAGGTGTTAGTTTTCCTTTAACACCTTAAGAACCAATGACGTGCCAGGACCGTCACGGCGGTCCTGCACTTAAGGATCACTTCATGGATGCCGCTCGGGGACCCCTGAATCCGAATCTAAAAACAAACAAAAAAATGTTCAGTGGTCCTTAACTGCCGGCTTTGCGGCACATGGCTGATTGTTAAGGGGTTAAAGTGGAACTATCACCCCAAATAAAGTCACCCCCACAATAATTATTCATATAGCGATAAGCCTAGAAATATCAGTATTATCCAGCACAAGTACAGCATTATTAAGAAATCCTACTTAGTCGCGGTGGGGGACAAAACCCCCCCCTGCAAAATGGATGTAAGAGGGCGGGGAGTGGGAGGAACCAGGCAGGATGGAGCACAAGTGGACAGAGTTTCTACTTAAACTCTGCCCACCCGGTGATTCACACATTGCCCCGGAGACCCGGTAATTCAGTTTGAAATCCGGAGTCTCCGGGGCAAAACCAGAGAATTCCCAGGTATGGTGATGAAGCACTATTGGTGCCCCCTGTCTTTTCTTGTTCTTGTTTGAGATCCTCTGCCAGTGGAGGTTGGAGGGTGAGCAGCCAGACATCCATGTAGATGAAAGCTGAATAAGGAACAGCTACAATAAACCCTGAGTTTTACTGCCGGCTAGCACATCCTATATAATAATTTGCTAAATTGCGTGTAACGCCGCGACATGCGCAGCAGACACTGCTGCGCATGCTGCAGTCATGCGCAGTAGAGACTGCCTGCGCCGCGGCTGATACAGAGCTGGGCGCTCCGAAGGAGCGTCCAGCTCTGTATCAGCCATGGTGCGGGCAGTCTTTACTGAGGGTGACTGCCCCGCGACCGGGTGGCTGTGACACTGTGGCCCGTGTAACGGGCTGTTCAACTAGTAAGTGTATAACTGGTATATACAAATTGTGAGTACCATTTTTTGGTGGTGATGCGGTGATATTTACATCCAGAAGATATTACACTTGGAAGCGCCTCTTTTCTTCTTTTTGCAAAGTGTTTTATATAATCTAAAGAAGACTCAGCGGTTTTCTTGTATTTAGACAATACAATCCCTTTAATAACTCTGGACTTGTGCTTGATAATACTACTATTTATAAATTTATCAATACGTGACTAATTATGGGGGGGCACTTTATTTGGGGTGATAGTTCCACTTTAAAGGGATAGTAATACTTAAATATTACTAATCCCCATATTGTAGGCATGTTAAAAAGAATTTAATTGTCCCCAGTGTCATCTCTCAAACCTGTATGGTTTCAGAGATAACAGCCCACAAAGTTCACCTTTCCCTCCCATTTCCCTGAAGTCAAACGTTTGAGAGATAACCGCCCGCAAGGTTCCCCCCTCCCTCCCATTTCCCTGAAGTCAACATTGTAGTTGACTGCAGGGATATCCTGTGCATCAGGTGGCTCTGCAGCAGAGCCGAGATCGCGTTAGTAAAAACAAATTATTTCACTGAAACAGTCTTCCACGTGTGCTTGCAAACCAAGCACACGTAGAAGCCCATTTCAGTGAAATAATTGTTTTTTACTAACGCGATCTTGTCTCTGCTGCAGAGCCGCCTGACTGTCATACGACAGGCTTCCCCTGCAGTCAGCTACAATGCTGACTTCCGGGAAAGGGGAGGGAGGGGGGAACCTTGCGGGCGGTTATCTCTCAAACGTTTGACTTCTGGAGAAGGGGGAACTTTGCGGGCGGTTATCTCTTAAACCATAAAGGTTTGAGAGATGACACTGGGGACAATTAAATTCTTTTTAACATGCCTACAATATGGGGATTAGTAATATTTAAATATTACTATCCCTTTAAATGGATAGTAATACTTCGTTTTAACTTTATTTTATTTTGTAGGTATTAAAAAAACATGAAGACCGATATAAGTCTTATCTCTCAAACCTTTATGGTTTGAGAGATATTCACAAGCAAAGTTTCCCCTCCCGCCCCTTTTTCCTAGTGTAAGCCATCTCTTCTCAGATGTGAATCTGGTTGTAAGACCAGACAGATAACAGCAGGGGACAATCTTCTTCCTATGAAAACAATGAAAGCCCTTCCCCCCTTGACAAGTTTTTCAGCTTTTTCTCTTATCTTAATTGAAGATTGTCCCTCTCTGCAGTCTACCTGGGCACCTCCCTTCTGATCTGGCTGAACAGGGAGGCGAAACTTTGCTTGTGAATATCTCTTAAACCATAAAGGTTTGAGAGATAAGACTTATATCGTTCTTCATGTTTTTTTAATGCCTACAAAATAAAATAAAGATAAAACGAAGTATTACTATCCCTTTAAGTTCTATCAATGTACTGAAACCTTTACATCTGTTAATTATATATGAACAACTCCTACTTTAGCAATTGTTCCTTGAAGTGCCAGAGGCAAATCATTGTTCTGCTTAACTGCTTGAGTGCTGAAGGGGGTGCCCAGAACATGGTTGTTATAAACAGAGTTTTCTAAGCAAGTTGCATTTTTTTTTTTGGCAGGGAAAGCGTTTGAACTCGTGCCCTAAACCTGACACCAGTTGGGCAGGACTTTCTCACTACACCTCCCCCTCCTTTCTGAGTAATACTTAGTATTTTTAGAAAAAGGACGCAGTCCCTAACACGCAGGAGACTTCTTCCCATGCTGACTCCTTTGTGAGTCAGTCCTTAGTGGAGAATGTTGCAGTTTTCAGGCTCTGTGGATTGGAAGCAGTGTCACTGTAATAATTCCACATTCACTGTCTGTACATACAACATTAAGCACTGCAGCCTTCAGCTGCATCTCACATAGCAATATGCTTAGTGTCCAGCATTCCTGGCTATAGTTGCACAGACAGCTGTCTGCACGGGGAAAGAGAGCCTTCAGCCAATAAACATTGCACAAATGAGATCAAAGGAATGCCAAGAGGGAGGGGGAGTTTACAGTTGCCCAGATCCCTGGCACGGTTTTGACTTGATAAGATTAGAGTGTGGGTGTTCAACGGGTGGCCCATGGGCCAGATGAGGCCCGTCTGAATCCAGAGTGCTGCCCACAAGAAATTTTTACCTACTTAACCCTTTGAGTGCCAGAGAGGTATGCAACACATGGAGTTGCATACCCCTCTGGCATTCAAAGAGTTAACTAGAACACATGAGCTAGAATTCCAGTGAGACCAAGCCCCACCTGCCATTACTGCGGCCCTCACATCATGGCTTTCTAATCATGTGGGCACAACTAAGAATATTTTGACAGCCCTGCATGGCACTGCAAAAATGAAAAACGTTTGCTGTTATGTGTACGTGTATCCCAGGGATGATAAACCTGTTGCCTGGTAGGATATGTTTTGGACCTCAACTCCCCATTGCCTAACTGAGGATAATGGAAGTTGTAGTCCAACAACACATTGTCCACTCTTGGCCTATGGCTGGAGTAGGCAACACTTGACTGTTGGATGGTTGGAGTTAATGGGACTCCAATATCGGGACAGACGAATGTTGCCTAACTCTGGATGCTGCAATCACTTGGGCACAGAATTACAAAAAAAAGGCACATACTTCTTTCATGTTTTGGGAAACCCTGGGTTTTCCCTGACAAGATCGGCCACGTTGTTCTTGGGATTCTTTTGAAATACAAAATTGATGCAAACGTTTTCCAACATATTTTCTTTCTTTACATATGAAATTGTTACAAAAATTTACCTTTTTGTTGTGTTTTATAAATATTGACATTAAAAGTTTCCTATTTTTGTTATTCTACAACACTAATATAAAACTGTGATAACAAAGGGATTTATAGAATAACTAGCATTTTATTGAAAAGCAGTGGCAAAAGGCAATAACATTTAACCCCCAGTACCAGAGAGTTAGCCAACACTTGTATCATTCTCATTCCTGGGAATTCTCAGGGTGACAGAGTCCAGTGCCACCTATTATAGATTATTTACTTTAAATTGGTGCCACTTATACCAGGGAGGCAGAGGGAGAAGTCCTGCTTTGCTTTGTGTGTGTGTTCATGCAGTGATAAATGTAAGACAGAGGGAGAAGTCCTGCTTTGCTTTTGTGTGTTCATGCAGTGATATATGTAAAACAGAGGAAGAAGTCCTGCTTTGCTTTGTGTGTGTGTGTTCATGCAGTGATATATGTAAAACAGAGGGTGAAGTCCTGCTTTGCTTTGTGTGTGTGTTCATGCAGTGATAAATGTAAGACAGAGGGAGACATCCTGCTTTGCTTTTGTGTGTTCATGCAGTGATATATGTAAAACAGAGGAAGAAGTCCTGCTTTGCTTTGTGTGTGTGTGTGTTCATGCAGTGATATATGTAAAACAGAGGGAGAAGTCCTGCTTTGCTTTGTGTGTGTGTTCATGCAGTGATAAATGTAAGACAGAGGGAGACATCCTGCTTTGCTTTTGTGTGTTCATGCAGTGATATATGTAAAACAGAGGAAGAAGTCCTGCTTTGCTTTTTGTGTGTGTGTGTTCATGCAGTGATATATGTAAGACAGAGGGAGAAGTCCTTCTTTGCTTTGAGTGTGTTCATGCAGTGAGATCTGTAAGCCAGAGTGAGAAGTCCTGCTTTGCTTTGTGTGTGTGTTCATGCAGTGATATATGTAAGACAGAGGGAGAAAGCCTGCTTTGCTTTGAGTGTGTTCGTGCAGTGAGATCTGTAAGACAGAGGGAGAAGTCCTGCTTTGCTTTGTGAGTGTTCATGCAGTGATATATGTAAGACAGAGGGAGAAGTCCTGCTTTGCTTTGTGAGTGTTCATGCAGCCATATCTTTAAGATGTTGTAATTTAATGGCTCCGTGAGATCTGATTAGACCACCTCTCGGTTACAGCAGGCAGGGGCATATCACAGAGAATCTGTATTATGAGAATTTTAAGGATAAATATTTAAAGTATTTTATGTTCAGCACATTTTGAAAGTTCGCATGTATGATCAATCTTCTAAAGAAATGATAAAGGGATAGTAACACTACCACAATCTGCTTTTATTTCATCATTTCTGAAAAACTAGTTTGACAAAATACACAGTATTTCTCAAACAAAAATACATCACTTTCACTAAAAAAAGTAAAAGATATGTTTGTTAGTACATACTGAAAATATAAAAAATCTCAATATTTGGTATGACTACCATATGCTTTAGAAAGTTCATTAAAGGGGAACTACCACTCCGCAAAAACTTTATATTAATTAAGTCTTCATCTGGCGACTAGCTGCTTAGTAGCGCTAGTCGCCAGAAATATTACCTGGTTTAAAAGATTTTCGAGTTTTTCGGAGGCTGACAGTAGCAGGAAGCACGGACATCTTGCTATAATTATGTCTGTGCGCCTGCGCTGTGACGTCAGTGCGCCTGCCGGCCGGCTCCAACTGGGACTGACAGAGCAGGTGCACGGACGTCACTATGGCAAGATGTCCGTGCTTCCTGCTACTGTCAGCCTCTGAAAAACTCGAAAATCTTTTAAACCAGGTAATATTTCTGGTGACTAGCGTTACTAAGCAGCTAGTCGCCAGATGAAGACTTAATTAATATAAAGTTTTTGCGGGGTGGTAGTTCCCCTTTAAATCTGTCTGTCATTGAGTTTATTAGTCTGTGCAGACCTTTCAAATCCACATTATTCCGGCCTCCTTTAGAGCATCCCAGGCAGTGTCTAGAGGTGTCACGGTGTGTTTCACCTTTTCACTTTTCAAAGGTTTCTAAAGATGTTCAGTGGATTTGAGGTCCGGTAACTGTGGTGGGAAATCCATGCAAAGTATCACTCCTTGCTCATCCTTTGGCTTCAGATACTCTGGGCACAGCTTTGAGGTTTGTTTAGGATAGTTGTCCTGCTGGAAAATGAATCCTCTTCCTCATAACTTTAAGCCAGAAGGTATGGCCTCCACAGACAAGACTGGTACTTCTCTTTGGTCAAAGGTTGATCGTGTGCAAGTCACCAACTCCAGAACAGGCGAAGCATCCCCACACATTTACTGGTATTCTGATGGTGTGGTCGCTGTAGGTTTGCCTGGACTTACTTTGGATAAAAATTATTTGGTTTCAGAAAATCTCTTCGGTGTGCGTTGTATTTACCCCTTCGAAAAATTCAACTTAGCTGCAATTTGGCGCTGGGGAAAATTTTCAGCACTCAGGAGAACAACTTGTCCTTGAATTGCTTTACTAAGCTCCTTTGACAAGATTACAAAATGTATTTCAAGTGCTGGACTTCTTCAAAGGCCCTAACAGAAGCACTTGTAGCTTCACTATTAGAAGTACCAGCAGGACCATACTAATAGAATTAATATCAGGTGTTAATCGTTTAACCCCTTAATGACTGGCGGTCACTAAAGGAGCACGGAGCATTTTTTTTTTTTTTTTTGATGATGATACGACTCAGGGCTCCCCGAACAGTGTGCAGTATCAACTGATTACACTATTTTACTGCTTTTTAATAAATGATCAAATAAAACCAGTTGGCAATGGTGAACTCAGACCCTATTGTATATACTGTAGGGTTTATCCTGAGTAAAACAATAGTACACAAGTTATTGCAGCTGAATTGTATTTTTTAGGCTCAGTATCTCAATGGCCTGAAATGTTACAGTGGTGCTGTTGCTGCACCATGGTCAAGTGAGATAAACTTTATAATATATATTTTTTTACGTATAAAGTGTTACTATGCCTTTATTGCATGTGTAGACTCTGTCCTATATACAAAATACAAAGGTTCCCAAATCACTAAACTGCTCAAAATAATAACATTGAAATAGATCAAAGTATTCACCACTCAACACCTTGCAGGATCTTAACCACAGTGCACGCCCCACAGCTTCCCAATCTCTCATTAGATGATATAAACAGGATAACAGACTAAACTCAAGACAAACAATCCAAAGGCAATTTGATTTCACAAAGCGAGCGTGACTACAGACGTAGAGTAGACTACAGACGTAGAGTAGACAATGAACAGTCTCGAGACCGATCGTCTAGTCAGCGTTTCTTGTTATTCCTGCCATACATAGACGCAGATTGGTTAACCCTTTCAGTGCCAGAATGGTGCAGAACTGATTGCTTTACAATGCTCTGCACACCCCTTTGGCACTCAAAGGATTAATTGTGCATAGCTGACGCTGATAAAATACTATCCAATTGTCCATCCTTAAGTGGAACAGTCACTCTTTGAGAACCAAATCCCTCTGTCCCTCTTTCCCACCCTGGTGTCCCTGTGTGTAAGAGATCAGACTGTATGGTGTATATATAAGTGTATCACCCTGGTGTCCTTGTGTTTAGGAGATCAGACTGTGTGGTGTGTATATAAGTGCATCACCCTGGTGTCCCTGTGCTTAGGAGATCAGACTGTGAGGTGTGTGTATATAAGTGCATCACCCTGGTGTCCCTGTGTTTAGGAGATCAGACTGTGTGGTGTGTGTATAATTGTATCACCCCTGGTGTCCCTGTGTTTGGGAGATCAGACTGTGTGGTGTGTATATAAGTGTATCACCCTGGTGTCCCTGTGTTTAGGAGATCAGGCTGTGTGGTGTGTATAGAAGTGTATCACCTTGGTGTCCCTGTGTTTAGGAGATCAGACTGTGTGGTGTGTGTATAGAAGTGTATCACTCTGGTGTCCCTGTGTTTAGGAGATCAGACTGTGTGGTGTGTATAGAAGTTTATCACCCTGGTGTCCCTGTGTTTAGGAGATCAGACAGTGTGGTGTGTATAGAAGTTTATCACCCTGGTGTCCCTGTGTTTAGGAGATCAGACTGTGTGGTGTGTATAGAAGTTTATCACCCTGGTGTCCCTGTGTTTAGGAGATCAGACAGTGTGGTGTGTATAGAAGTGTATCACCCCGGTGTCCCTGTGTTTAGGAGATCAGTCTGTGTGGTGTGTATAGAAGTTTATCACCCTGGTGTCCCTGTGTTTAGGAGATCAGACTGTGTGGTGTGTATAGAAGTGTATCACCCTGGTGTCCCTGTGTTTAGGAGATCAGACTGTGTGGTGTGTATATAAGTGTATCAACCTGGTGTCCCTGTGTTTAGGAGATCAGATTGTGTGGTGTGTATAAAAGTGTATCACATTGCTCCACAGCAATAACACTCACATTAATGTTTGTTTAAACTTCAGTATATGTGTTTATAAATTAGTCTGTGTAAATAAAATACATTGGTCTTGTTCTAAATCATTTATTCAGTTACACAAAGTAGGGTGACCACGTGTCCCGGAATGCCCGGGACTGTCCCTTAATTTTGAGCTGTGTCCCGCGTCCCGAATCATTCCCCTCCGGGACAATAAAGAGTCCCGGAATCAAAGCCTATGGTCAGGGCTCAAAATTTCCACTCGCCTCCTCGCATTTGGCGAGGAGAAATTGAGTGAGGGCGAGTGGAAATTTAAGCCCTGTATGAAAATGGCCCCTTTCCCATGGCCTATTTTAATGTGCTCGTGCTGTCCTGATGTGGTGCGCGAAGGTACCCGGCCGGGTGCGAAGTTGCAGTGAGTAAGAAGTTGCTGCCTCTGGTCTCACCAGCCGGCATCTGCAGGAACTCGCGTGTGCTTACACTGCACAGGAAGTGATGAGCAGAGGCTGAGGCAGATCTAGAAGCAGCCAGCCAGAAGCACTGGAGACAGAGGTGGTTGGAGCAGCACTGGAGCAAAGCACTTAGCACTAGGTATGGTTCAGTGGAGTCAGAGGTGTAGCGGACCACTGGCAATCAAAGGGTTACTCTGTATCCTGTTAGTAAAGATACATGAGAGGGTGACAAGGGCCGTGTCTGACTGACTGACTTTGAATAGCACCTTTTCAAACACTTAGATTCAAACAGTAAGTGAAATGGCACTACAGGGTTAACTTGGCCCTCAAAGGGTAAATGTTTCCTGTCATTAAAGACAAATGAGAGGATCGAGAAGTGCTGGGTGTCTGACTGACTCGCTTTACATTCCATCGGCATGGAGCCCTTCTCTCTCCTCTTATCTGTCTTTAATGACAGGAAACATTAACCTTTTAAGGACCAGATTAACCCTTCAGTGACAATTCATTTGAAGTCTGAGAAGGGACTGAATGTAAAGTGGGTCAGTTAGACACCCAGCCCTATTCTCTCCTCTTATTTGCCTTTAATGACAGAAAAACGATTAACCCAGTGAGGGCCAGATTAAACCATGTGTACCATTTCATTTGAACCCTGTCTGAAACCAATGCACTCAGAAGGGGCAGAATGTAAAGCTAGTAAGTCAGAAAATCAGCCCTTCTCTATCCTCTCATCTGCCTTTAATGAAATGAACCAGACTGACCCTTTCAGTGCCAGTGGTGCATGGAGATCAGTCAATGCTGTGCAGAATTCACCAGTAAAGGAGTAAAATACAGTGCCTGGCTGCTATTTTATATATTTTAGCTAAAAGGATTAGTCTTAAAGAGAAAGTAATGTTTAAAAAATATAGCAAGCTTGATTCTTCAATATAGTTTTTTTTTTATAACAAAATGTACCATTCTAAATGTTCAAAACATTGTGGTGTTCATTTTATTTTAATTTAGATTGTCCCCCTCCCACCCCTTTCCATATGTAATGCTACCTCCCCTCAGAGAAGCAAGCTAGTGTGAAAAGGGACAACTAAAATAAAACAAACCACAATGTTATGAGCTGTTAGAACAGTATGTTTTGTTATTAAAAAAAACCTATAATAATAAAATAATAGACTGCTCTCACTCCTTAAAATAGGCCCTACCCTTTCCCCTTGTCATGTCCCTGCCATCTGCTGAGGTGCTCCACCTCTTCTGTGTGATACCTGGGCACAGCTCAGAGTGGCACTTTACAGGGGGCAGCATAAAAAGATGCCCCCCCTTTGCTTGCTGTGATGCTTCCAGGCACTGCCCACATCCTTGTATTGGGGAGATGTCAAAAATTGGTCTCCTAAGATGAAAAATTTCTTTAGAATGCAGCACTTTACTCTGTCTTTCTGGTGGATGGAATGGAATTTTCAGATTAATTTCATACCCTAATATCAGGGTTTATATTAATACATATGTAGCTGGGAAAGTTTTGTTTGTTTGTTTTTTTGTGGGAAGCTTATTGCATTGAAACTAGCAGGTGTTTCTCATAATGTTTGCTGTGGTGGAACCCTGATTGGCACACCTGGTCAGACCTTGGGGAACACTGATTTGTACACATGGTTTAGTTACACCTTGAGGGGAACACTGATTTGTACACCTAGTAACCAGTTTACAAATCAGTGTTCCCCTCAAGGTATAACCATGTGTACAAATCAGTGTTCCCCAGGTTCTGACCAGCTGTGCCAATCAGTGTTCCTCACTTCCCCTCCAAGGTGTGACCATGTGTATATTTTTGATAATTTTATTCTGAATTAAACTTAGAACAACAGTGTAATTTCATCAAAGAGAACTTGTGATGGGTGGGGTTAAAGGCGGGGAGATGAGTGGGCATATGGGTGGGGCTAGGTGTGGAAACTGGTGGCGAGTAACTTTTCAGGCCTGGCTAGTAGGTCAGGACTTGAAATTTTGAGCCCTGCCTATGGTTACTATCAGCCCTTGTCTGCCTGTCAGTGGTGCCAGCTCATTTGCTCCTTATAGCAGTGTGCTTTTAATATCAACATGGAGCCCAGAGTCACTGGCACGGTTCCATGTAGGAATGCAGTAATACCTTTAATGCACAGGCCAGGACTCTCCAGCTGTTTAACTACAATTTCCATTGGAGCTGAGGATCGAGGTAACCAGCCCTAATAAACCCAGTACAATAAATCCGGTCTGTGCTGTATGGGGGAGGGGATTAGCCTGTTACTGTGGGAACGCGTCGCGGCGACGCAGCACGTTACCCCAGTGATGTTACTGAGTAATCCGGCCGGGGCGCCGCTCTGTATGGCAACAGCTGTGTTGCCGGAGATTATGGGAGTGAGGAGGGGTATGGAGCAGCGCAACGGTGCATGGGGCTGCCTGGGTGCACAGCAGGTAAGGTAACCCATGGAGGTAGTGAGGGGGCATGGAGCAGGAGGTGGTCATCCATGCGGCAGCTAAGGTTAACCTGCGGCAGCACATAGGGACATTGAGCAGAGCAGGTAACCTAGGGGGAGTGAAGGGGGCATGGAGCATCCCTGTGGTAGAGCAGGCAAACAGGGATGGGATAGTAAGGAGGGACATGGAGAAGCTTGGGACAAAGTAACCCGTGGAGGTAGTGAGGGCATAGAGCAGCCGGGGTGTACAACATGTAACATAAAGTGATACATTTTCACATGTATTAATTTAGACGTGTGTATTTATATTATATTTAATTTCTGGTGCAGGTAACACAACTTAACCACTGACTGTAATGGGTCTCTTGCCCTATAATGTATTTGTGTATCCAGCGTTCTTGTTACACATAAATGTGTATTCTACAGGTCTGACAAGACACTGTGTGTATATGTGGCTATACAACAAGTATACACAAGTGGAGCAATTCAGGGGCAAATCAACTGCACCACAGGGAGCAACTAAAAGTTCCCATTGATTTACATGGGGTGCTTAACCCCTTCAGTGCTAGGGAAATGCATCAAATAACTCTTTAGTATTCATGGAATTAAAAGCCCCTTTTAAATAAATGGCCATTTTTATTTGTTCCTGATGGTGCATTTGGTTTACCTCAAGTTTAGCCCTGATACATATGGCTCACTGTGTTATATACAGTGTGATGTGGTGTATGTACTGTATACAGGAAATCACAGTGTACATAGCCTCTTACATCCAGTGACATCAGCACAGGGGCACGTGATGTCATTTGACCCCGCCCACACAGTGTCCCTGAATGGCAGACGGGAAATGTGGTCACCCTAACACAAAGAGATGCAAGTTAGGTCATGAATTAACCTAAAAATTCTCTGTAATGCCCTGCCCACCATCCACACCACCAACAATGTCACAAAAAACAAATGTGCCCCTCATTGGCCACTCGAAAATTTTGGAAAATATGTGATACTGTATTGAGATTAGTACCTACTGCCCTACTATTCAAAACAGATTGAACATTTATTGGGAAGCCACAATCAAATAAGGATGACTTTAAAGGATGAGAGAGTTCCTCTTTAATTTCTCCCCATATTTTCTTGCTTATGGTAGGAAGTGGGAAAGAAAGGTAAGAATCTCCTGCTGCATTAACCCTTTGAGTGCCAGAGGGGTACGCAACGCATTGCAGAGCAATGCGTTGCGTACCCCTCTGGCACTCAAAGGGTTAAAAGTCTCACCATATTTTCTTGATTTGTTGCAAGGATGAGCAACGTTGTTCTCCAAATTTTGTAGAACTACAACTCCCATCATCCACAGCCGATTAAAGACAAATTACCAGCATAATTTCTTGTTTTATAGCAAGGACGAGTATCGTGTGGCTCCTCAGCTGTTGTTAAACTTGAACTATAACTCCCATCATCCTCAGCTGACAAAAAGCATAATTTATTTATTTCAAGGATGAGCAACATGTGGGTTTCCAGCTGATACACCTCCTATCATGAGGATGACGGGAATTGTAGTCTAAATGCAGATAGAGAGCCACCTGTTTCCCACTTACTCCTACAAGCTAGAACATATGTTGGCACATTTTTTTGAAGCAGCTGAGGATGATGGGAGTTATAGTCTAGTGGAAGCTGGAGAGTCACATGTTGCCTAACCCCTGATTTACAGGTTGACTGAATGGATTAGTTCCTGAACTTTAGTTCCTGAACTATGCAGTTGTCTGGAAGCCAAGGGGTTAAAAATAGGCAAGGGGAAAAGAAATTCTGAGGATATTTACAGCAAGCATGAATGTTAGACTATTAAAATGGATGCCCTGTGCATACTGCTGCTGTATCTTATAGCTAGTAAGTCTGTTTCCAAGGCAACATGATAATATTGAGGCGGATCACTTCCTGTTTCTTCTTCCTCTTTTGTGACCTTACTGTGTGTGTGGTGTACAACATTTCCACTCCTCTTTATTCTTCTGTAACTGGACAGATAGAGGCCTGTGGGCATCAGGACAGAGAGAAATGGAAGAAATATCAGGTTATTAAAACAAAAGGTTATAAATGAGGAATGTGGGCAGGTTGCTATTTTAATTTGACATTTAAGCCTTTCAGTGCCAGAGGAGAACGCAACGCATTGCAAAGCAATGCATTGCATATGCCTTTGGAACTGAAAGAGTTAAGAAAACACACCCAGGTTCCTGTACAGGCCTGTAGAGCAAAAATGTGACAAACGTCCTGCATGAAAATTACAATTTATTTTACATGTGAATAGGCACTTTCAGGACTTACTGAAAAATATGAAAGAAGGCTTCATTTGTTCAGCGTTTCAATTACATTACATACATGCATCCTTTTACATATGTGTATGTATGTATGGATGTATGTATCTAAATAACATAAAGCTCTAGGATGCGTCTCTCCCTGTGTGCGTAACCACACATGCGCAGTAGGGAACGATGCAGTCATGCACAGCAGAGACTGCAGGAGTGCTCTGGCTTGCAGTCAGAGGCATTGCTGAACCGGATGTATGTTTGTCCGATGCAGCCATGCGCAGTAGACACTGCCCGCAGGCACAGAGTGCTGGCTTGTATACACGGGCTTTTACAGTGCACTCTCTACAAACTGAAGTCACTATCCTGGGTGCCAGTCAACAAATTATACATACATATCCATGGAGATAGATCGCACATGCAGGCCTTTTTCAAGGTGAAAAAAGTGCAGATGTATTCCAGCAACGTTTCGCCCCTACATTGGACCTTTATAAAGATATTTCTTGATAAAGGCGCAGGGTAGGGCCAAAACATTGATGGAATAAGCCTGCACTCCTTTCACTTTGAAAAGACCTGTGTATGCGATCTACCTACATGACTATTTATATGTATGGGTGTTTGTGTGTGTGTGTGTATGTGTATATACAGGAGATATATATAAAAACATTTTTTTTTTGCAAGTGGGGAAGCACTTACATTATAGTTGGCTGTCTGCCTGGGTCCTAGTGCAGAGGCATAAATGTATAATCCAAGAAAGGACAGAGGCACTCTCAGAACTTCAAAGATATAAACACAAAGCAGTACATTTTATTTACTCAATGTTTTGGATGTCTGCATGGCACCCTTCATCAGGAGAGTGTTTCTGTCTTTTCATGGATTATATATATATATATATATATATATATATATATTGTAGAAGGACTCACACGCAACAATTTAGGCTTTTGCCTGAGTGCAAGATACTCCAAATCTCAATTAATTAAAAAAAAAAAAAAAAAAAAAATCAGCACTTACAGGTCTTCTTCAAAGTACAGAGTTGTGTTTTTATTATATGTCAGCCAGCCTTTGAAGAAGATGTGTGAGTTGACAGTGAGTTAGAGGACTATCTAGAAAGTAAATGGTTAAAAGCCCAATACGTAAATACTTTTGTTTGTCCCCTATGGGCCAGTTGGCTTCAGGTCTCCAGGGCACCAGATGGATATGGTTAATTACAAACAAGAGTTAAAGTGGAACTATCACTTTGTAATAAATAGGTGAACCCCTTAACGCCTATGACATGTCAGAACCATCATTGATTTTTGTGCATTAAGGACAGATGATGGTCCTTATACATAATGGAATTATGGGATGGAAGCGTGGCTGCACTTCGTGCTGCCATCCCAGAATGCATCTGAAAAAAAAAAAAGTGCCCTGGTACCCTAGGGCCGACAACCCCAGGAATGAGCTGTCCATAAGGGGTTAAAAATAACCTATTATTATAATAGTCATTTTTTTGTTTTTTAATTCTAAGCACTACTAACATATTTAGAGAGATACAAAGCTATTTAGGTTTATTTATTTGTCGGTTCATGCAAGTAAGCTAGTATTTTCTGGTAGGAAGTGGCAGTTGGAATGGGGACAGTATGGCAGTGCCTGAAAGATTTGAGTTAATTGACAAATTAAAATAAGATAAACATCTCATAAAGGACTTGTTTTAATACAAAAATATAACCTACATAAATATAAGTACTTTTGAAAGCTCTTTCAAAATCAACAATTTATTAATAAAGTGCTAATTCCACTTTAAGGATGATGTGGGTTGTAGTTCAACGACAGCTGAAGAGCTGCAGGCTGCTGACTTGTAACAGGCTAGCTAATGACCGTAAGGTATGCTGTTCTGTCTGACTAGCGCACCTCCCCTTTAGTTTATATGATCTGTGCTACTGTCTGGAGGCGTGATCCCCTTACATACACAAAAACCAGTTTGGCTTCACTATGTGAAAAACATTGCCTGCAGGGAAACAGTGTATGTGTGTGTGTTTGTTTTGTTTTAAGTGAGGGTATAGCTAACAAAAATGGAGTATATATCTACAGAACACATTAAGGTCCATTAGGGCAATTCTGGAGTTAACCAACCAAAAAAATACAAATTTCCTTTGTTTTAAATTGGGCTTTTGAACTATTCAGTGATAGAAAGGTCTCCAAAAGCAGTAGGACCTGCAGTATGCCTCCCAAGTGACCCTCTTTAGGAGATATTAGGTAAACCTTTGAGTGCCATTGTCCCTCTTTAAAGGGATAGTAATACTTCGTTTTAACTTTATTTTATTTTGTAGGCATTAAAAAAACATGAAGAACGATATAAGTCTTATCTCTCAAACCTGTATGGTTTAAGAGATATTCACAAGCAAAGTTTCCCCTCCCGCCCCTTTTACCTAGTGTAAGCCATCTCTTCTCAGATGTGGAATGCAGTCCATAGACCAGACAGATAACAGAAGGGGATAATCTTCTTCCTATGAGAACAATGAAAGCCCTGCCCCCCTTGACAAGTTTTTCAGGTTTTTCCCTTATCTTAATTGAAGATTGTCCCTCTCTGCAGTCTACCTGGGCACCTCCCTTCTGATCTGGCTGAGCAGTGTTACATCAGTAAAAGGGGCGGGAGGGGATACTTTGTCATTGAATTACTCTTGAACTACAACTCTGACAGAATTGAAATAACACTCTCCAAGGTCCAAATACTATGATGATTAATTAGAGCTGCTTTTATTATGAAACATTACTATCCCTTTAAGATATATTAGGAGTCCATACTTCCTAGGTGTCCCTCTTTAGGAGCTGTTAGGGGTCCATACCTCCCAAGTGTCCCTTTTTAGGGTTTACTTTTGAAATGGTGTGTTTTTTATATTGCGCTGCTTTTTGGCGGATTCACTAGATCGCCATGTTCTAAAGGGCAACATGAGAATGTCGCATTGCATATCAGCGTGAGATTGCCATGTTGCTTCTTTAAAGAGAGCTGCAGCCAGACTGTGGAAATACCTTCAGTCCCACTGCGATGCATATTCACGAGATGTCTCTCTTGTGTGAAGAGGGAACGTGCACAGGCAGATATGATGGAGAAGCAGTTCTGCTTTTCATACTTTAATTGGAAAACATTTCTAATTTCCTACCTCCTTTGTCCTGTTTTGATTACTACTTTTGCTCCACTCTCTCGCCACTCTCCACTTTTGCTTGTTTTTAGTAGAGATGCACCGATACCGATTTTTTAAGACCGAGTACGAGTACCGATATTGTTAGGCTAAAAAAACCAAATCATACCATCCATGTCATACTGCCCTAAGTTGTATAGTTATTTAGCAATTGCCAGTTATATTTTCCTCCTCCCTCCCCTATTTACTACATCACTTCTCAAACTCTCAGAACAGAAATCTAGTCCCGGGACCGTACGGCTTGTCTAGAGGGAGGCGATACCTCGGCTGTATTGCTGTAAGACATGCCCACTCAGTCTGTCGTCACTATGAAGCCTTTGTAATGCACTCCCCTTTTGTCAGATCTTCATGTGGTCTTGTGTCACCTTTCCCTACCCATAGTGCATTGCATCGGCTTGCTTGTTGGACGAACATTGCGTTTCTGAGCAGAACGATTCCAATCTATTGCTGTGTTGTAGGTTATTTTCACCAAACCTTGATGTCTCTCACCCTTTTTATTGAAATAAATGTAACATTTAGCACACATTTACATTATTGTTCATTTTCATTTTATTTGCAAAATATTTTGAAGGAAACATTTTATTATCCATCCTTTTCTGCATAGAAGACATTTCTACAAATCAGTACTTGTCAAATAAACACATATATTCCAAATATAAAGACAGCAGACTGTGCTGTTCACAATCGTTACGTAAACTGTTTGATGCTAAAGACATCTGCATAGTTTTGCTTGCAATGCTTTGGAAATGTATTTAGCATTCAAGATATTAACCCTTTGCGTTCAGTGCATTACATACACCTCTTTCATGACCACAGTCACATTTTGCCAATAAGGATATGTTGCACAGCATAATGAATGTTTGGTTCTGAAGCAGAGACACATCTCTATATTTATATATATTTTTTTTTGTGTTAGTTGCCCTTTAAAGGGATAGTATACTTCATGTTATCTTTATTTTATTTTGTAGGCATTAAAAAAACATGAAGAACGATATAAGTCTTATCTCTCAAACCTTTATGGTTTGAATGATATTCATAAGCAAAGTTTCCCCTCCCGCCCCTTTTACCTAGTGTAAGCCATCTCTTCTCAGATGTAGAATCCAGTCCATAGACCAGACAGATAACAGCAAGGGACAATATTCTTCCTATGAGAACAATGAAAGCCCTGCCCCCCTTGACAAGCTTTTCAGCTTTTTCCCTCATCTTAATTGAAGATTGTCCCTCTCTGCAGTCTACCTGGGCACATCCCTTCAGCTGTGGCTGAACAGTGTTACATCAGTAAAAGGGGCGGGAGGGGGTACTTTGTCATTGAATTACTCTTGAACTATAACTCTGACAGTATTGAAATAACACTCTCCAAAGTCCAAATACTATGATAGTTAATTAGAGCTGCTTTTATTATGAAACATTACAATCCCTTGAAAGGAATAGTAATGCTTCACAATAAAAGCAGCTCCAATTAATCTTCATAGTATTTGTACCATGGAGAGTGTTATTTCAATACTGTCAGAGTTGTAGTTCAAGAGTAATTGAATGATAAAGTGTCCCCCTCCCGCCCGTTTTACCTAGTGTAAGCCACCTCCCCTCAGATGTGGAATCTGGTCACTTGACCGGGCAGATCACAGCAAGGGACAATGTTCTTACTGTGAACATAAGGAAAACCGTGCCCCCCCCGACAGGTTTTTCCTTATGCTCACTGGAGATTGTCCCTCTCTGCTATCCATCCGGACAGTGTTGCTGCTCTGAGGTGAGCAGTGTTACATCAATAAAAGGAGGTGGGAGGGGGATATCATTCAATTACTCTTGAAATACAACTCTGACAGTATTGAAATAACACTCTCCATGGCCCAAATACTATGAAGATTAATTGGAGATGCTTTTATTGTGAAACATTACTATCCCTTTAAGCAAAACCAGCATATAAAACAGTTGAATCTGTTTCTAAAATAAGAAAGATTAAAAACAAAGCATTTCTTTTTTTTGTACCATGTTCAAAACATTATGCATCCTTTATCTGCTTACTGATATATGACTTATAAATAAAAACGGCCTCTGTCAGAGACGTTTGTCTACAGAGAAACATCTGGATTTACGTCCTGTGCCATATCTCCGATTCCAGGAATTATTTCATGTACATTCTATTTGCTACAATCGTATCTGCTCCCCCGGACTAGCTGTGCTCTGCTGATGCACATTGAGGGGAAATTGTTTGAAAAAGGAAATGTCTTGACATCTCTAGAAATAGCTGTTTTCTATATTTACATTATCTCTCTATTCCAAATATCTCTGAAAGAGTTTCACGCACTAGGAAGAACTTGGCATGCCCAACTGCACTACAGTGGACAAATAAACATTCACATTGATTTAAATGGGGATTTGCAATGATTTGGGGACCTCTCTAGAATGTAACCCTTTAATTGCCAGAGGGGAACACAACGCATTGCAAAGCAATGCATTGCGTACTCCTCTGGCACTCAAATGGTTAAATTCTGCCGGAATTCAGTGAATAAATACTGCCCTGTGCCCTGCTTGTGGACAGACAGCGGGTACAGCTCTATACCCGCCATCTGTCACTCTTCCTCCGCTCCCCTCCCTCTATCCAGCCTCCTCCAATGACGAAGGACTTCTGCATGTAATCTGGAGAGGTCTCTGGCCAATGAGAGCACTCCAACCTACATGCAGAAATCCTCCATCATTAGAGGAGGCTGGGTCCCTTTAAATCAGGGAAACTTATAAAATACGCACATTGCAGGGTTGCTTTGATTCCTGTGCTGTCCTGCAATGTGTGTATTTTGTAAGTGTCCCTGATTTAAAGGCATATGTGGTCACCTTCGGAGGGGAGGAAGAGTGACAGAGCTGTACCTGCAGTCTGTCTGGAATTAGGGCTCAGGGCAGTATTTATTAGTTGCATTTCGGCCAAATAGCGATTTTAAAAAAGAAATTAACACATTATTCCACCTATTCGCTATATAGCCTAACTTTTAAGACAAACTTGTATAGGGGTGATAGATCCCCTTTAAAACTAGGAAGAAGAGAACTTCTTGTCCGGTGTACAATCGGTGACTGGCGTCTTAAACCCTAATAGAACCAGTGTGCTTATTCAGATCTGGATTTCCACGAGATTTCACTCTGTACAAGCTCACGGTCTTTGTGGAGGTTTGAGACTTCTGTCCCAGCACCCATCATACCAGTCGCTGATCGTGGTCCGGAAGTGGAGCCTCCTTCTCCCTAGTCTTAAAGGGATAGTAATAGTTAAAATGTAAAAAAAAATGTTGTAGGGTTTATCCCCCTGAGTAAAACAAGAGTGCTCCCACTGCTGAAAGGTGTTTCATTCAAAAGTTATTAATTTTCAAAGTTGAATTTTTTAGGTGCAATATCACAGTGGCCTGAAATTGTACAGTGGCGCTGTTGCTACATGATCCTATGGACATCTCTGGTCCCGGGACCATAAATCTCCATAGGATGGTGTAGCAACAGCACCACTGTACAATTTCAGGCCACTGTGATATTGTACCTAAAAAATTCTACTTTGAAAATTAATAACTTTTGAATGAAACACCTTTCAGCAGTGGGATAAACCCTACAACATATTTTTTTTTTACATTTTAAGTATTACTATCACTTTAAAGGAGCACAACGGGATTGGCCATACAACTTTGTAACACTCGAGCTATCCCAGCAAGTTAGCAGTATTTAGAGGAACAGAGCCGGCTTTTAGTTAGTTTAGGTTAGGAGGGATTACTGTTCCTATAAGGTGTTAAATGCACCACTTAAATCAGTGGGAATTTGCTGAATGTTTATTTCTTGAATTTGTTTCAACACATTTGTATTTGTGCCTTGTGGTGCAGATGTTTCTTCCAGTTCTTGTTTGTACATAAACAGCCTAAACATGGATTTGGAATCTCGCTGTATAACAACTGATCATTTTATCTAGATTAGAGCTGTTCCAATGAGCAACTGGGTCACTGAATTAGTTATACTTGAGAACAAATTACACGAGTCTGAACACCACACAACTTTAGAATTAAATTAAAGGAACACTCCCCTTCATTCAAGATTTAAAATTGGGAACTGCCTATGTGTAATTCTATCCAAAAAAACATTAGACACAGAGTTTAGGAGACAGTAGTATGTATTATGTCTTAAAATATTAATTGTCTATCATTTCAAGATGATGGGTCCACTTTAATCTGGGCCTACAATCCTAAAGGCCATTATGAATCAATTTTGGTTTCCCAGAATTAACCTTTAATCAACCCCTTAGTGACACATGATGTGCCAGGACCGTCATACCGGTGTGGACATTAAGGAAAGGTGACATTCCTGTCATGTCATAGAATTCTGGGATGGCAGCTCAGCTGCATACCACTCTGTCATCCCAGAATTCATTGCACAAAAAAAAAAGCTCTGTGGTCCTTAATGGAATGGCTGCATCGTGCCGGATCAGACGGTTGTTAAGGTGTTAATACTGGATATCATTTCCATGTAGGAATGTGTGATTCTTTATTGTTGGTTGAAGACCACAAACTCTTCCGATCGAAGGAATCCTTCCAAAGAACAAATCGGCGTGTGTGTGTGGGGGAATTTGTGGTCTCGGAGTCCTACAAAAAGGATCATGCCTCTATGGACAGGATATCCAGCAGGATCACCATAAAATGGGGACTGTTGTCCCAGACCTTGGTCTGTGTATAATGACACAGACATATAAAACAAACATTGAGAAACCTGGGGGGAGACTTACTAAGCGGTGATAAAGAAGTGATAAAGTGTAGATGACTTCTGCAGTGATATCACTTCTCCAGTTCCTATGTTATTCTATAGAGCCTATTCACTAAGATCTCAAAATTTGAGAGAAATCTTAGTCCATAGGTTCCATACAATAACATAGGAACTGAAGAAGTCACCTCCACTTTATCACCTCTTTATCACTCCTTAGTGCATAACCCACCTTGTCTCATTGATTGTTTATGATTTTATCACACTGCTTCTGAACTAAGAAACTAAATGTGGATCCTTTAAGACCTGGCTGCCTTTCCTTCCCTTGTCTTGTGTCACTGCCGTGCATTGTTACTGCTGCCCACAAGGCACCAGTGCCCACTATAATCCAGGAGCTTTTCAGTCTAAATGGACCCCTAGTCTCACATTCTCAGCGTTTGCTACTATCTCCAGGTTTATATATCTGTGCAGTTCCTTCCAATGCACTGTACAACGTACAGGGAGGGGGAATCAATTAAGTTCAAATCAGCGACTTACTTAGCCAGACCTTGTCTTAAGATCTGGTCCCAAAAATATCACCGTCTTGGCATGCTGAGGACCAGTGTGGTGTGCAGTGTATTGCTTTGCAATCAGTTGTACCCACCTTGGTCCTCAGGGCACAAAACCCTGCATGGCTTCTTTTCTTTTGCATTTGCAGTAGTGCAGCACATCTCATCAGACCTCTGGGCTGAACGTGTCAAAAAAAAATCCCCATTCCTTTATTGGACTAAAGTGTACCAATGACATGACTTGTTTTTAGTCAATCCCCACCTACTCTAATTTATACAATGCCAATTGATGTATTTGGTGGTCAGGCCTCCATAATTGCACCACTGTATGGAAAGTGGCAACCCCCCCCCCAAAAAAAAAAAAAAACTTTTGTTAAAGCCACATTTAAGTTCTTACTGAAACGAACAAGAGTTGGGAAATACAGGTTACTTTTTTCCAGCTTAACTCCATGACATGAGATCACAAATGACATCCATGAGATTATTTGTGATGTCACCAGTATTGCTATTGGTTAGCTAATTTGTGATGTAATTGATGAAGTCATCACAAAGCACACTGAGGAGTGGAAGTAAGTTGGAAGAAAGTAACCTGTATTTACCGGCTTTTGTGATTGAGTGGACCTGTCACCTTAAAGGGACACTAATGTCCCATAAATTTTTTTTCTTGTTTTGTAGAGTTTTAAAAAAAATAGATTACGTGGCACAAATCTTTACAGTTTGAGAGATATTCACATGTAAAGTTCCCCCCTCCCTCCCCTTCTCCTGATGTCAGAGCTCTACTGACAGCAAGAGATCCCGGTCCTGGGACCAGCCGTCGACTCTACAGCAGAGCAGAAATAGCGATACTGGAAAAGAAGTACTTCACTGGAACAGTCTACAAAGTGTGTCTGGTTTGCAAGCATATTTTGTAGACCGTTCCAATGAAGCAATTCTTTTCCAATATCGCTATTGCGGCTCTGCTGAAGAGCCACCTAGTGTCAGCTGACATGGATCTCCTTCTGTCGCTTTACAGATGACATCAGGAGAGGCAGAACTTTAGATACAAATATCTCTTAAACCATAAAGTTTTGAGAGAGAGGATTTGTGCCACATAATTTATTTTTTTAAACTGTACAGAACAAGAAAAAAGAATTCTGGGACGTTACTGTTCCTTTAATTCAAATTTGCATGTGTAAAAACTACATTAACACCTTAAGGACCGTCACGGCGGTCTGGCACTTAAGGACCAGTGACGGTCCTGGTACGTCATGGAGTTCAGGGTTCCCTGCGCGGCTGCACGCCTCTCCGGAAGCCCTGAACCGGAAGTGGGGGGGGGGGAAAAGCCCCGTGGTCCTCAAGTGCTGGCTGTGCATGCCGGTCCTTAAGGGGTTAAAAACTGCTTGTTTGTTATGTTAGCCAAACAACCATCAAATGTACAGCAATGAGATATTCAAACTTGGTACCATATGCTAATGACTGTACCAGTGCAGTTTCATGTGCTAATAAAGCATTTCAATGACATTTAAAATGGTAATTATGCTCCATACTGCACCAGGAGACTTTCACTCTTCCCAAAAATAAAAGGGTGAATATTTCCTAAACCATACATACTATGCATAGTATGTGCAGTTGCGTGTATTTGATGTTCACTGTTTTAGGTCTTTACTTAGTTTTCTTCATCATACAATAAACAATAGACTTTATCAGTCCAAACGAGCTCATTCATAGTGATCTCCACCCACATTTCTAATGGGCCATAGAAACATTGTCGAGATACTATATATATGTGTTTGTGTGTGTGTATTTGTATATATATATATATATATATATATATAGATATCTGTATAATATAAGTGCTAGGCTGTGAAGCTCCCTGTGTGCGTAACTGCAGTCATGCGCAGTAGAGACTGGACGAATGTGCTGATCCGGAGCGGGGCGCTCCGAACGGGTCACCTCCTGTCTCTGCTCCCAGCTCCGAGGCAGCAGCTGAGGCCGCTGGGTGGCACTGTAGCCCGTGTACATGGACTTTCATACTAGTATATATATATAAATTCCTTGTTCAGTTATAGATTATATAGTACAGTTCAAATGTAAAACACAGTAAATGGCAATACCTTTAACCCCTTCAGTGCCAGAGGCTCGGGCCATTTCCTGTACCCTGCAGGCCAGACACTTTTTCAGCATTTTTGCTATCCTTCTGTTTATGCTTGATTTCCTCTGGGGATTTTTAGTTAAATATGGAAAACTATATATTGTTTTTTTCAGAACGAATTGAGCTTTCTCGTGGTACCTTACATGAAGAGAATTTTACATCGTGCAAAAAGCTATGATGTCATAATGACAAAAAAAAGTGAAAATTTACTCATTTTCTTAAAATCACATAATATGTATCAAAAACATTTACCTTGATTGAAAAAGTTTCAATTATTTGAAAAAGCCCCAAGTCCCCCGAGTAAAAAAATACAAAATTTGTATAGTTTTACCTACGTCCATGGCTAGCGTAGAGCCCTAATCACCAGCAGCGCAAAATGACATTTTCAACTTTATAAACTAAAATGCGCATTCTAGGGTTTTTGTGGTAAAACTACCCTAAAACAGTGGAATAACTATATAAAACTATATATTTCGGAAAAGTAGACAACCTGCCGCATCTAATGAGGGGTAACTTGCCTTCTTACCCCAAGCCTGGTGTGCACAAATGCCTCCAGAAGATGGCGCTAATGAAAAAAAAGGCATTTTCTTACATTTCTGCCACTTCAAATATACTGAAATTTGTGAAAACCATGGCATTTCCAACTGTATTCATTAGCTAGTGCTCTTAGGAGAAAAATGACACCCCATTGGTATGAGTTTAACTACCTCAGGGGGCGTTAGAAGTGCAAAATGACACCTACTACAACCTCAAATTTTTCTAACATTTTCTCAAACATTACTTATCTGTACACAAATGGTTATAACAACTACAGAAGTGAAGAAAGGGTACACAAACCATACTATTTTGAAAAGAAAACACCCTGCCGCATCTAATGATGGGTGACTTGCCTTGTTACCTCAAGCCTGGAGTGCACAAATGCCTCCAGAAGGTGGCGCTAATGGAAAAAAAAGGCATTTTCTTACATTTCTGCCCCTTCAAATGTACTGAAATTTGTGAAAACCATGGAATTTCCAACTGTATTCATTAGCTAGCGCTCTTAGGAGAAAAATGACACCCCATTGGTATGAGTTCAACTACCTCAGGGGGCGCTAGAAGTGCAAAACGACACCTACTACAACCTCAAATGTTTCTAACATTTTCTCAAACATTACTTGTCTGTACCCAAATGGTTATAACAACTACAGAAGTGAAGAAAGGGTACACAAACCATACCATTTTGAAAAGAAGACACCCTGCCGCATCTAATGATGGGTTACTTGCCTTGTTACCCCAAGCCTGGAGTGCACAAATGCCTCCAGAAGGTGGCGCTAATGAAAAAAAAAGGCATTTTCTTACATTTCTGCCCCTTCAAATGTACTGAAATTTGTGAAAACCATGGCATTTCCAACTGTATTCATTAGCTAGTGCTCTTAGGAGAAAAATGACACCCCACTGGAATGAGTCGACCTACCTTAGGGGTGCCAGAAGCACATCACTACACCTACCTGTTTGCTTCTTCGAAAATGGCGGCTTGTACTAAAATGTCCATAACTGTTAGAGACATGAAGGAAAGGTATAAAAGGTATACCATTTTGGAAAGTAGACATTCTCCCACATCAATTGAGGGGTCACTTGCCTTTCTACCCCCTGGGCTGAAGTGCACAAATATTTCCAAAAGGTGGCGCTATGGGAATAAATACATGTTTTTTTACATTTCCACCACTTCAAAGATACTAAAATCTTTGAAAACCATAACATTTCCTGCTGTATTCAGTACCTGCTACCAACATGAGAAAAATGGTAGCCTATTTGTGTGGGTTAACATACAATATGTGGGTGCTAGGAACACATATGTAAACCTGACACTTTTGTTTTTGAAATTATCTGCTTGCACTAAAATGGTTATAACCATAATAGATATGCAGAAAAGGTAGAGAAACAATGCCATTTTGGAAAGAAAACATCCTTCCGCATCTAATGAGGGGTCACTTGCCTTCTTACCCAAAGGCTGGTATGCACAAATGCTTCCAGGAGGTGGCGCTAGTGAAAAAAAAGGCATTTTCTTACATTTCTGCCCCTTCAAATGTATGGAACTTTGTAAAAACCATGGAATTTTCAACTGCATTCATTAGCTAGTGCTCTTAGGAGTCAAACGACACCCCATTGATATGAGTTGACCTACCTTAGTGGGTGCTAGAAGTAGAAAACTACACCTACTACAACCTCTGATGTTTCTAACATTTTCTCAAATGTGACTTGCCTGTACAAAAATGGCTATAACACATTCAGAATTGAAGAAAAGGTAGATAAACCATACCATTTTGGAAAGAAGACAACCTGCCGCATCTAATGAGGGGTCACTTGCCTTCTTACCCCAATACTGGTGTGCATAAATGTTTCCAGAAGGAGGCGATATAGGAAAAAAATTGCATTTTTTTACATTTCTGCCCCTTCAAATGTATGGAGCGCTGTGAAAACCATGGAATTTTCAACTGCATTTGTTTGCTAGTGCTCTTAGGAGTCAAATGACACCCCATTGGTATGAGTTGAACTACCTTAGGGGGTGCTAGAAGTAGAAAACTACACCTACTACAACCTCTGATGTTTCTAACATTTTCTCAAACCTGACTTGCCTGTACGAAAATGACTATAACACCTTCAGAATTGAAGAAAAGGTAGATAAACCATACCATTTTGGAAAGAAGACAACCTGCTGCATCTAATGAGGGGTCACTTGCCTTTTTACCCCTAAGTTAGTTGGCACAACTATTTCCAGAATGTGGTGCTACAGGAAAAAAAAAATTGTTTTACACATCAGTCACTTCAAAGATACTAAAATGGTTCAATGGCGTGGGATTTCCTAGGAGGACTTCTTGCCAGCCTAAGAAAAATGGTACCCCACTGCTGTGGGTTGACATACCAATTTACGCTACAGGAGCGTAGCTACCAGTGAAACAGAAATGGTAAAGCAAACAGTGTATGTGTGATTTTATGGCTAACAGATGAAAGAAGCTAGGGCGTCAGCCGGTGTACGTGCGGACCTGTGACTACAAGTGTAACAAAGTATGTGGGAGGGTGAGGGATTAGGCAGTGTGTGTGGGTATGAGCAGAGGAGCAAGGATGGTGGTGATGGTGGGGCAGTGTTTGATAGTGTGTAAGGGAGATCTGTGACTACCAGTGTGCAATGTATGTCCCCTCATACAAAGCACTGCGTTGGACCCCCTCCCTCCTGTGGCATGTGCATTTTTTGGGGCTTTTTCCCCCAATATTTTTGTGTAGACCTCGTTGGGGGCATCAGAACCCACACAATGAGGTCTAAATAAAAAATAAAGAGGGTGGTCCAGTGGATTGCAAAGCAATGCATTTGGGCCCCTGTGGCACACAAAGGGTTAATTTTTTTAATCGTTACTTTGTATTCAGATGGCCACCAAACAAGCTCTGATCACAAAGTAATGATAAAAAGTCCTGTGTGTGCCACAGGAAGGGGGTCGGCATTGAACTCCCCTCCTAGTGGCACACACAGGGTTAATTTATGTTTTAATTTTTTTTTTTTATTATATACCTCATTGAGGGGCATAAGGACCCCCTGATCCCTCCCCAATGAGGTCTTAGTAAAAAAAAATATATATGTCCACAAACAGAGGGACCCTGAGAGTGCCACAGGGGTCTCCAGCGCATTGCAAAGCAATGCATTGGATCCTTGTGGCAATCAGAGGGTTAATTTTTTTTTTATCATTACTTGGTAATCAGAGCTTGTTGGGGGGCCATCAGGACCAATCATGATGGCCCCCCAACAATCTCTGATAACTAAGTAATGATAAATGCCCTGTGTGTGCGCCGCAGAAGGGGGGCTGCATTGGCCCCCCTTGTGGCACACACAGGGTTAATTTTTTTTTCTTTACTTTTTTTTATTATGGACCTCATTGGTGGGTATCAGGACCCCTCTGATTCCCCCCAATGAGGTCTTAAAAAAAAAAAAAAAGGAATCAAAATAAATGTCCCTGTGAGTGCCAAACGGGTCTCCAGCGCATTGCAAAGCAATGCATTGGACCCTTCTGGCACTCAGAGGGTTATTTTTTTTTTTATCATTACTTGGTAATCAGAGCTTGTTGGGGGGCCATCAGGACCAATTATGATGGCCCCCCAACAATCTCTGATAACGAAGTAATGATAAATGCCCTGTGTGTGCGCCGCAGAAAGGGGGCTGCATTGGCCCCCCTTGTGGCACACACAGGGTTAATTTTTTTTCTTTACTTTTTTTTTTTATTATGGACCTCATTGGTGGGTATCAGGACCCCTCTGATTCCCCCCAATGAGGTCTTAAAAAAAAAAAAAAAAAAAATGGAATCAAAATAAATGTCCCTGTGAGTGCCAAAGGGGTCTCCAGCGCATTGCAAAGCAATGCATTGGACCCTTCTGGCACTCAGAGGGTTAATTTTTTTTTTTATTATTACTTTGTAATCAGAGCTTGTTGGGGGGCCATCAGGACCAATCCTGATGGCCCCCCAACAATCTCTAGTAACAAAGTAATGATAGAAGCCCTGTGTGTGCCACAGGAGGGGGGGGTGCATTGGACCCCCCTGTGGCACACACAGGGTTAAAATTTTTTTTTTTTTTTTTTTTTTTTTATTAATAGACCTCATTGAGGGGCATCAGAATCCCCCCTGATCCCCCCAATGAGGTCTTTCAAAAAAAGAAAAAAAAAACCCAAAGAAATGACCCTGTGAGTGCCACAGGGGTCTCCAGCACATTGCAAAGCAATGTGCTGGGGACCCCTGCGGCACTCACAGGGTTACTAAGGATTTTTTATTTATTTATTTTTTTTTATTTTAATATTTTCAGACCTCGTGGGGGACATCAGGACCCCTCCTGGTGTCTCCCCAGTAATTGATCTCCCAGCCGATAGGCTGGGAGATCAATTTGGCGACTGCAGGAGAGCAGAAGCTCTCCTGCCTTTCACTCCTACCACCGGTAGGAGTGAATCGGGTAAGGGAAACTTTCCTAACGTCATCGGTGATCATGTCACCGATGACGTTTGGAGGTTTCCCCCGGTCCCGCCCACTCCTACCCGGAAGTTCGGGTAGGAGAGACGGAAGAGGAGAAGCTGCGCTTCTGCTGCACTTCTCCTCTTCTTTTATTGATCTCCCAGCGCGATCGACTGGGAGATCAATAACAGGGGGGACATGAGGAGTGATCCTCATGTCCACCCACAATTGCCCAGCCTTTTTTTTTTTTTAAAATGTGGCCACTGCATGCCGGTTATACCGGCTCATGCAGTGACCGCATTTTAGTGGGTACATTGTACGAGCTTGGCACAGCGGGTACAGCTGTCCAAACTCGTACAATGTACCCACTTGGCACTCAAAGGGTTAATGCTGTATGATGGACACATTCCTAACCATGTCCTTCTGTTAAACAGACTGAGTTCCACTTATTCCAAGAACATAATTTCCCTTTAACCCATTGAGTGAAATAGGGGTACTCAGTGCATTGCTTTGCTATGTGTTGTGTTGTACCCCTCTGCCATTCAAAGGTGTAAAACTGTGCCATGTATGTAATAGACAGGAGTGCATCTCTGGATGGTCTCTTTATTATTATGGATCAGTCAGTGGACACTGCACCCATTGGAGTGGTTCTTTACAAGAATATAGTGATCCTTTACATTCCACACGAATCTTGCTACAGGATTCCCTAGTTCACTGTTGACCATTGTTGACCCACAGAGTTAACTAGACAGAATTTCCTCATATGGATCTGTTAATTGGTGGAGAATGTGTGTGGGGGGTAAAATAACAGGTTTGACTGCCCCTTTGTCTGCTTGTCCCTCATCTCAGTAGGATTATTGCAGACTTGGTTCTTTGTGTTTTTTGACTGAAAAATAGCCCCTGGGTATTGAGAGGACGACGTATGGACTCATCAGATTAAGGTCATTTGGAACAGGGTTAGGCAACATTTTGCGCTCCAGTTGTTGGGGACTACAACTTTCATCATCCCCAACCAGCCCACAGCTAGTGGGGGATAGTGGGAATTGTAGTCTTCAAAAGCTGGAATGCCAAATGTTGCCATCCTCCAAAAATTGCTTGTGTGAATGGACTCCTTCACTGTGTTCCTGTGTGTGAATGCAATACGTTGGACCACAGTGCGGGTCTCATCTTTACTACACTGGAATACAGTAAAGACACGCTATGTTGGACTCCAGTGCGTTCTGTTAAGGAAATAGTTGCCCATATGAAAGTCACTGTAAATAACATAAATAACACATCCTATACCATTTATTCACTTGCATAAAGAGTGTGTCACATTGCTCCACAGCAATGAAACTCACATTAATGTTTGTTTAACAATCTTAACCCTTTGAGTGCCAGAGGGGTACGCAACGCATTGCTTTGCAATGCGTTGTGTACCCATCTGGCACTCAAAGGGTTAAGTATCTGTGTTTATAAATTAGTATGTGCAAATAAACTATGTTGGTCTTGCCTAAACCATTTATTTAGTTACACCAAGTGGTGTCAATAGGTCATAAAATAACCTAAAAATTCTTGGTAATGCCCTACCCACCAGTCACACCCCTACAACAAAAGTGTCCCTCTTTCGCTATTTGTAATGTTGGGAGGTGTGGTTTGTATGTGTGTGTGTTTCATACCTCACAAGTGTCCCTCTTTAGGAGGGACAGTCCCTCTTTCCCACCCTGATGTCCCTCTTTTTAGGAGATCAGGTTGTGTGGTGTGTATATAAGTGTACCACATTGCTCTACAGCAATAAAACTCACATTATTGTTTGTATAAATGTCAGTATCTGTGTTTATAAATTAGCCTGTGTAAATAAAATACTTAGATCTTGTTATAAGTCATTTATTAGGTTAGACAAGGAGGTATCATTAGGTCATGAAATAGTCTAAAAAGTCTCGGTAATGCTCCGCCCACCAGCCACACCCCCAGCCACACCCCCTAAAACACAAGTATCCCTCTTTGTCAATTTGAAATGTTGGGAGTTACGGTGTTTGCATTTGTGTGTCTGTGGGTGTGCGTATGTGCGTCTGGGTGCCAGCCAGCTGTTGGTTCTCACTTTGTCATTATGTGGGATTTTCCGTGACGCCCCACCTTACACTGACAGACCTTTTGTTGTGGTGTCAGACTCTTTAATGTATGAAGTTTCTCGCTGGAAAATATTTGCTTTTTGATGTGTGCCATGTGTTACTGGCTCACAGAGGCCTTTATCACCAAAAACCATAAATTAACCCCTTGACTGCTAGACATGCCTCCAACACATTTCTTCACAATGCATATGAGACCCATCTGATGTCCAATCAGAATGTACGAATACAATTCGGCGCTAAACTAGCCACTGGAATTTATGTTCTAGCCCTTATTCAGTCTAATGCCAGTTTACTAAGCTGCTTACCTCAGAAATTCCCCCTTAGCTCTTAGTGCTAGAGAGGGACCCGATGCAACCCCTTTTTGGCACTCAAAGGGTAAAACTTTATGGGTATGTTGCTGCACTCCTTTCTTTTACTTCTTATGTACTAACAAGTAGCAGAGGAAGTTGGTGTAAATTTACTACATTTTGCTGGGCATGCTGTGGAGCAGCCATAAGGGGCTACCTGGCATTAACCCTTTGAGTGCCAGAGGGGTACGCAACGCATTGCAAAGCAATGCGTTGCGTACCCCACTGGCACTCAAAGGGTTAAAGGGATAGCAATGTCAGAAAAAAAGTTTAACTATATGGTAGATACAATTAAAAGAGAGTACTTGCACTTATTCGTATCTCTCAGACCGTTATGGTTTGAGAGATATAGGAAAATAAAGTTCTCCGGTCCCTCCCCTTTCTGCTTGACGAGCTGTAAAGCTGTCAGAAGCAGATTCTGGTTCCTGGATCAGATGGCGGCTCTTCAGCAGCTCTGATATAACGATACCTAAAAATAAATACCTCATCTGAACGGTCTACAATGTGTGCCTGGTTTGCAAGCACACGTTGTAGACCATTCTGATGAAGTATTTATCTTTAGATATATGTCGGCGCTGCTGAAGAGCCGCGTCTGGTCGCGTAACCTGAATTTGCTTCTGAGAACTTTACAGCTCGTCAAGCAGAAAGGGGAGGGAGCGGAGAACTTTATTTTCCTATATCTCTCAAACATTAACGGTTTGAGAGATACAAATAAATGCAAGTACTCTCTTTTAATTATATCTTACATATAGTTAATACTTTTTTTCTGACATTACTATCAGTTTAAAGTCTCAGAGACAGTGGAGTTTTTCCGCCTGGTTTGCATTATAGTTAAGATACACTGTAGTATGTAATTTTAAGTGCAGCCGGTGGGGTTGGAGGCCAACTCCAGAGGAGTTGCGCAGCCTGATTTGTACATCTATCCCATTAACTCCTCCTTATAATAAACCACATTTTAGATCCTCTTGACTACCCTGAATTAATTCTTTGTGGATTGGTTCCCTTATCCTATATATCCTATATAATAATTCGCTAAAACGTGCGTAACAACGCAGTATTGCACAGTAGAGACTGCTGCGCGTGCTGCAGTCATGCGCAGTAGAGACTGCCCGCAGCGCGGCTGATACAGAGCTGGACACTCCTTCGGAGTGTCCAGCTCTGTATCAGCCGCTGCGCAGGAAGTCTCTACTGCGCATGACTGCCTGCGACCGGCTGGCAGTGGCACTGTGGCCCGTGTAATGGGCTCTTCAACTAATCTTTTATTAGTATGGGATATCACGTCCATGAAGCTGGGCGTGATTCTTTGCTTCCAGATTATAAGGGTGGAATGAAGAAACGTGTGCAATCTCTATTTACAGTGTACTTTTGATTGCAAAATCATTAGCACCAGAATGTCACTGAACTGCGCATGTTTTTTCTCAGTTAGTGAATATTTGCTCATTTTTTAGCGAATGTGTTTCAAGACGTGGGCGTTGCTATAATATCTGCCGTTTGTGAGACGATTAGCAATTGCGCCTAATTCAACAAAGCAACTAACTCCCATTTTCATACATCTGACTAACTTTGCCTTTAATTTAGGACTAGGTGATATTGATATATTTCTTGCATCAAAACGTGAGCAATCGCAAATAGCACATAATTTTATGGCCTTTATAAAATAATGAATGATCCACTTTCTTGCATTCTTGCCTCCCGCCCTTAAACTCTAATCTTCACCCACTGAAGACCTGTGTTTCCTTCTTAAGAAGACGACAGTGGTAAGAGTCTGCCATATTGGAGACCTGCAATAAAGAATCTTGACTCCTCGCATGGACATGATATCCAGTGCTAATTAAAGTGTTAGTAAGGTCCAAAAAAAGTTTTTTTGCATTTAGAAGAGCTTAAAAAGCTGAGCTAAATGCAAAAAAACATATCTCTCAAACCGCTATGGTTTAAGAGATACAGGCTTTTAAAGTTTGATCTCTCCTACTGACAGCTGACAAGCTGTCATTAGGAGATCCATGTCGGCCGACACGGAGTCACTTGAGAAGTGCCGGGATCTCGTTATTTACCACAAATCCCTTCATTAGAATGGTCTAAAACGTGTGCCTGGTTTTCAAGCACTCACTTTAGACTATTCCAGTGAAGGGATTCGTGGTAAATAATGAGATCGCATCTCTGCTCAAGCACCTCCGTGTCGGCCGACACGGATCTCCTGTTGACAGCTTTACAGCTGTCAGTAGGAGACATCAAACTTTAAATGCCTGTATCTCTCAAACCATAGTGGTTTGAGAGATACATTTTTTTGCATTTAGATCAGCTTTTTAAGCTCTTCTAAATGCAAAAAACTTTTTTGTGAACATTACTAACACTTTAAAATCTATGGGGATACCTGGAGAAAAAAGCAGAGATAAAATTAGCACCTGTATTTGAATCCAGCTCTAAGACTTTCCAGAAATCATCTCTCTTCCTCGGGTCCAGCAATACTGAATCACAAAGTATGTTCAACCGCACAGTCTTTTCAAAACAATGAACACTAACTTGGGAGCTCTACATTTTTTAATCAGACTGATTTGGGGCTGGATTCAGATGCAGGAGATAAATGTTACCTCCTGTTTATAAAAAAAAAAAATGTTCCTATTTAAATCTATGGGGATCCCTGGAGATAAAAGCAGAGATAAAATGATCTCCTGCATTTGAATCCAGCCTTTAGTATTATTTTACCTGAGGAAGAGAGTTGCTCTCTCTCGAAAGCTTGTCTTAATATATAAACTGTTTGTGCAAATAAAAAGATATCACCAAATACCAGTGTACTCATATGTTTTTATTATTGAAAACTGGACTAATATGGATACTACAAATTAATTTCAAATTATATAACACATTTTAATTTTTGCATGTTAATGTTCCTTTAAAGGGACAGTAATGTCCTATAAAATTTTTCTTGTTTTGTAACGTTTAAAAAAAAGAAATTATATGGCACAAATCCTATCTCTCAAACGTTTTCCTTCTCCTGACGTCAGCATCTATCTGACAGCAGGAGATCCCGGTCCTGGGACCAGCCGGCGGCTCTTCAGCAGAGCCGAAATCGAGACATTGGAAAATAATTACTTAATTGGAAAGGTCTACAAAGTGCCTGGTTTGCAAGCACATTTTGTAGACCGTTCCAATTAAGTAATTATTTTCTACTATCTCTACTGCGGCTCTGCTGAAGAGCCTCCTCGTGTCGGCCGACACGGATCTCCTTCTGTCAGGAGAAGGGAAACTTTACATGCCAATATCTCTCAAACCATAAAGGTTTGAGAGATAGGATTTGTGCCATATAATTTCTTTTTTTAAACTCTACAAATCACGTTTTTTTTTTTTTTATGGGACATTACTGTCACTTTAAGGCTTGCACATGTAAAAGAATTTCTTGGCATGACGTTACACAAAGCTTTCAAAGCCAACATTTACATGACCATTATATGAGGCCCATGCAAGATGGCAGAAATAGAACAGCGGTCTCCTAGCCACAGCTGAAATTGCTAAAAAAATCCAAATATAATACAGAGGCCTGTAATTTATTTTTACACAGCCTGTTTTCTGTTAACTAGAGAGACCCTGTGGTATGTTCTAGGTCTGTCTGATTGTGCACTGATCTTTCATTGCAAATAGGTCTTTTTTTCCCCTCCTCATTGTTAGTGCTAGTTAACCCTTTCAGTGCCGGAGGCTCGGGCCATTTCCTGTACCCTGCAGGCCAGACACTTTTTCAGCATTTTTGCTATCCTTCCGTTTAGGCTTGATTTCCTCTGGGGATTTTTAGTTACATATGGAAAACTATACATTGTTTTTTTCAGAACGAATTGAGCTTTCTCGTGGTACCTTACATGAAGAGAATTTTACATCGTGCTAAAAGCTATGATGTCATAATGACAAAAAAAAGTGAAAATTTACTCATTTTGCTAAAATCACATACTATGTATCAAAAACATTTACCTTGATTGTAAAAGTTTCAATTATTTGAAAAAGCCCCGAGTCCCCCGAATAAAAAAATACCAAATTTGTATAGTTTTACCTATGTCCATGGCTAGCGTAGAGCCCTTATCACCAGCAGCGCAAAATGACATTTTCAACTTTATAAACTAATATGCGCATTCTAGGGTTTTTGTGGTAAAACTACCCTAAAACAGTGGAATAACTATATAAAACTATATATTTCTGAAAAGTAGACAACCTGCCGCATCTAATGAGGGGTAACTTGCCTTCTTAACCCAAGCCTGGTGTGCACAAATGCCTCCAGAAGATGGCGCTAATGAAAAAAAAGGGCATTTTCTTACATTTCTGCCCATTCAAATGTACTAAAATGCTTGAAAACCATGGCATTTCCAACTGTATTCATTAGCTAGTGCTCTTAGGAGAAAAATGACACCCCATTAGTATGAGTTTAACTACCTCAGGGGATGCTAGAAGTGCAAAATGACACCTACTACAACCTCAAATTTTTCTAACATTTTCTCAAACATTACTTGTCTGTACACAAATGGTTATAACAACTACAGAAGTGAAGAAAGGGTACACAAACCATACCATTTTGAAAAGAAGACACCCTGCCGCATTTAATGTGGGGTGACTTGCCTTGTTACCCCAAGCCTGGAGTGCACAAATGCCTCCAGAAGGTGGCGCTAATGAAAAAAAAAGGCATTTTCTTACATTTCTGCCCATTCAAATGTACTGAAATTTGTGCAGACCATGGCATTTCCAACTGTATTCATTAGCTAGTGCTCTTAGGAGAAAAATGACACCCCATTGGTATGAGTTCAACTATCTCAGGGGGCGCTAGAAGTGCAAAACGACACCTACTACAATCTCAAATTTTTCTAACATTTTCTCAAATATTACTTGTCTGCACACAAATGGTTATAACAACTACAGAAGTGAAGAAAGGGTACACAAACCATACCATTTTGAAAAGAAGACACCCTGCCGCATCTAATGATGGGTGACTTGCCTTGTTACCCCAAGCCTGGAGTGCACAAATGCCTCCAGAAGGTGGCGCTAATGAGAAAAAAAGGCATTTTCTTACATTTCTGCCCATTCAAATGTACTGAAATTTGTGAAAACCATGGCATTTCCAACTGTATTCATTAGCTAGTGCTCTTAGGAGAAAAATGACACCTCATTGGTATGAATTCACCTACCTTAGGGGGAGCTAGAAGTGCAAAACGACACCTACTACAACCTCAAATTTTTCTAACATTTTCTCAAATATTACTTGTCTGCACACAAATGGTTATAACAACTACAGAAGTGAAGAAAGGGTACACAAACCATACCATTTTGAAAAGAAGACACCCTGCCGCATCTAATGACGGTTGACTTGCCTTGTTACCCCAAGCCTGGAGTGCACAAATGCCTCCAGAAGGTGGCGCTAATGAGAAAAAAAGGCATTTTCTTACATTTCTGCCCATTCAAATGTACTGAAATTTGTGAAAACCATGGCATTTCCAACTGTATTCATTAGCTAGTGCTCTTAGGAGAAAAATGACACCCCATTGGTATGAGTTCACCTACCTCAGGGGGCGCTAGAAGTGCAAAACGACACCTACTACAACCTCAAATTTTTCTAACATTTTCTCAAATATTACTTGTCTGCACACAAATGGTTATAACAACTACAGAAGTGAAGAAAGGGTACACAAACCATACCATTTTGAAAAGAAGACACCCTGCCGCATCTAATGATGGGTGACTTGCCTTGTTACCCCAAGCCTGGAGTGCACAAATGCCTCCAGAAGGTGGCGCTAATGAGAAAAAAAGGCATTTTCTTACATTTCTGCCCATTCAAATGTACTGAAATTTGTGAAAACCATGGCATTTCCAACTGTATTCATTAGCTAGTGCTCTTAAGAGAAAAATGACACCTCATTTGTATGAGTCGACCTACCTTAGGGGTGCCAGAAGCACATAAATACACCTACCTGTTTGCTTCCTCGAAAATGGCTGCTTGTACTAAAATGTTCATAACTGTTAGCGACATGAAGGAAAGGTATAAAAGGTATACCATTTTGGAAAGTAGACATTCACCCGCATCACATGAGGGGTCACTTGCCTTTCTACCCCCTGGCTGAAGTGCTCAATTATTTCCAAAAGGTGGCGCTATAGGAATAAATACATGTTTTTTTTTACATTTCCACCACTTCAAAGATACTAAAATCTTTGAAAACCATAACACTTCCTACTGTATTCAGTACCTTCTACCAACATGAGAAAAATGTTACCCCATTTGTGTGGGATAACATGCAATATGTAGGTGGTAGGATCACTTACCTAAACCTGACACTTTTGTTTTTGAAATTATCTGCCTGCATGAAAAGTGTCATAACCATTATAGATATGCAGGAAAGGTAGAGAAACCATACCATTTTGTAAAGAGGATAACCTGCCGCATCTAATGAGGGGTCACTTGCCTTCTTACCCCAAGCCTGTTGTGCCCAAATGCTTCCAGAAGGTGGCACTATAGGGAAAAAATGCATTTTTTTACATTTCTGCCCCTTTAAATGTATGGAGCTCTGTGAAAACCATGCAATTTTCAACTGCATTCACTAGCTCGTGCTCTTAGGAGTCAAACAACACCCTATTGGTATGAGTTGACCTACCGTAGGGGGTGCTAGAAGTGCAAATGACACCTACAACAACCTCTGATTTTTCTAATATTTTCTCAAATAATGCTTGCCTGTGCAAAAATGGTTATATCAACTACAGAAGTGAAGAAAGGGTACAGAAACTATGACATTTTGGAAAGAAGATAACCTGCCACATCTAATGAGCCGTGACTTGCTTTTCTACCCCTAAGTTAGAATGCACAACTATTTCCAGAATGTGGTGCTACAGAAAAAAAATGTTTTTCTTACAAATCAGTCACTTCAAAGATATGGAAATGGTTGAACACTATGGGATTTCCCAGGAGGACCTCCTGCCAGCCTACAAAAAATGGTGCCCAATGCTGTGGGTTGACATACCATATTGGGTGCCAGGAGCGTGGCTACCAGTGGAACAAGGATGGGGAAGCAAACAGTGTACGTGTGATTCTATTGCTACAAGTGGTCAGTCAGTGTAAGTGAGGACTTTTGTCTGCCAGAGAAACCAGCTCGGGGAAGAGACAAGGGGTCAGGCTGTGTAAGTGGGTATATCTACCAGTGGGCAGTGAGCAAGTGTGGCGGTGGTGATTGTGGGGAGGTAAGTGCATATGGGGGATTTGTGGTTACCAGTGTGCATTGTAAGTCCCCTCATGCACTGTTTGATTCCCAGCCTGAATCCAGGGCGTACTGGCACTTGTATCTACCAGTAGGCAGTGGAATCAGGCTGGGGGGGTCAGACTGGGGGAATGGGACTGCCAGTAGGCTGTGGAACTAGGCTGGTGGATAGGGTATGTGGTGGGGGGGATTGGAGGCATTTTGTGTGCATGCCACAGAGGTGTCCTATGCACTGAAAAGCAATGCACTGGACACCCTGTTGCACACAAAGGGTTAATTTTTTTTAGCTGTTATTTTTTTATTCATACCTCATTGGGGGGCATCAGTACCACTTCTCATGCCCCCCCAACAATGTCTGAATAAAAAATAATGGGAAAAAAATGTGTCACAGGGGGTCCAGCGCATTGTAAACCACTTGTATTGGACCCACCTGTAACACATGCAGGTTTTGTGGTGTTTCCCCCCCAAAAAAAAAAAAAAATTATATATATATATATATATATATATATATATATATATATATATATATATATAATATAATGTGCGTAGACCTCATTGGAGGGCATTAGAACTGATGCCCCACAATGAGATCTGAATAAAAAGTAATGAGGGAAAGAAAAAGAAAAATCCTTTGTCCGCCACAGGGGTGTACAATGCATTCCAAAGCAATGCATTGGACCCACTGTGGCAAGCAGAGGGTTAATTTTTTTTTCTTTTATTATTTGTTATTCATACCTTGTTGGGGATCAGGTCTACTTCTGATGACCCCCCAACAAGGACAGAATAAAAAATAAATAAATGTGTGTGCCACAGGGGGGGTCCAACGCATTGCAAAGCACTGCGTTGGACCCCCCTGTGGGGCACGCATTGTTTTCCTATTTATTTAATTTTTTTTTACACCTTGTTGGGGGGCTTCAGGACCCCTGATGTCCCCCAATGAGGTCTAAATAAAGTAAAAATTAAGGAGGGGGGGGGGAAACACTTTGTCTTCCACAGGGGTGTCCAATGCATTGCAAAGCAATGCACTGGACCCCCTGTGTCACACAGAGGGTTAATTTTTTTTAATTATTATTATTTTTTATTCATAGCTTGTTGGGGGACATCAGGGCCCCCCAACAAGCTTTGAAAAAAAAAAGAAACCCAAACCAAAGTCCTGTGTGTGCCACAGGAGGGGGGGGGGGTCTGCATTGGAAACCCCCCCCCCTGTGGCACACACAGGGTTAATTTTTCTATTTTTTATTTTTTTTTTAATAGACCTCATTGGGGGGTCATCAGGACCTCTCCTGACCCCCCAATGAGGTCACAGTTAAAAATAATGTGTTGCAGGACAATGGACCCTGTGACTGCCAATGGGGTCTCCAGCGCATTGCAAAGCAATGCGCTGGAAGTCCCCGCGGTGCTCATAGGGTTCTTTTTTTTTTTTTTTTAATTTAATTATCGTCAGACCTCGTGGGGGGACATCAGGACACCTTCTGATGTCCCCCCAGTAATTGATCTCCCAGCCGATTGTGCTGGGAGATCAATCTGGCGACTGCAGGAGAGCAAAGGCTCTCCTGCCTTTCACTCCTACCACCGGTAGGAGTGATCGCGATCGGGGAAGTCACCTAAGGTCATCGGTGACTATGTCACCGATGACGTTAGGAGGTTTCCCCCGGTCCCGCCCACTCCTACCCGGAAGTTCGGGGTAGGAGGGCGGCGGAGGGAGAAGCTCTGTTTCTCAGAGCTTCTCCCTTGGCGATATTGATCTCCCAGCGCGATCGGCTGGGAGATCAATACCTGGGAGGACATGAGGAGTAATCCTCATGTCCTCCCAAGAGTGCCAGGCTGCATATCCGCTGAAATGCGGCCACTGCCAGCCGGTTATACCGGCTTAAGCAGTGACCGCATTTTAGTGGGTACATTGTACGAGCTTGGCACAGCGGGTACAGCTGTCCAAACTCGTACATTGTACCCACCTGGCACTCTAGGGGTTAAATGTTTTCTTTTTGTTTGATTTGTACACTGTTGCTTGTTTGTCGAGCACAGTAATACAATGGTGTTATTTGGGAGATAGTGTATTGAGTGGGGGTTGTGCAACATTATTATTCTTGTTTATGTTTTGCATCATGGATACACACAGGGAAGCAATAGCCCCTTTGGCCAGTCATATATCTGGGCTGGTGGGCCACTACCTCACTCAATCTCCCTCTTGCTGAAGCCATGCTAGTGATCTCACGGAGCTAGGGTTGCCACCTTTTCTTCAAAAAATACCAGCCAAGGCATTCCCTCCATAGAATTAACATTGGAAAGAAGACAAGTTTTTACCTGCCTGCCGGTAAAATACCGGCTGGGTGGCAAACCCTACACGGAGCTTACAATTGAAGTGGAGCTGCACAAATGATATCACAGAGCTACTATCCAAATGGAACTACACTAGTAATAACCCATTTCCATTGTAAGTTCTGTGGTATCACTAGTGTAGCTTTTCTTAAATTGCAGGCTCTGTAGTATCAGTAGTGTAGCTCCATTTCAACTGTAAACTTTGTGGTATCACTTGCCTTACTTCACAACATTAAAGCCTCTTTTAACTTAAAGGAATAGTAATACTTTAAAATTACTAATTACAATATTGTAGGAGTAAAAACAAAAAAGAAATTATTTGCCCCCAGTGATATCTCTCAAACCTTTATGGTTTGAGAGATAGTCACTGTCAAACACTCTCCCTCCCTCCCCTTTCAAACACCCCCCCTCCCTCCCTCAGCTACAATGCTGTCTTCAGGGGAAGTCTGTCCTACGATCATCTGGTGGCTCTGCAGCTGAGCCACGATAATAAAAAATAAATAATTCTCTTAAAAGGTCTTCTACGGGTGCTTGGTTTGCAAGCACACGTAGAAAACCTTTTAAGTGAATGATTTTTTTTATTAATGAGATCGCGGCTCTGCTGCAGAGCTGCCGGACGGTCGTACAACAGACTTCCCCTGCAGTCAGCTCCAACACTGACTTCAGGGAAAAGGGAGGGAGGGGGAACTTTGCGTGTGAATATCTCTCAAACCACAAAGGTTTGAGAGGTAGCACTGGGGGCAAATAATTTCTTTTTTTTTACTCCTACAATATTGGGATTAGTAATTTTAAAGTATTACTATCCCTTTAACAAGAGGTGGGCTGGGACAGTGGGCTCGAACGATTGTAGAAATGGGCCACTTGATTGCTTTTGCCCCCCAGGCCACATATCCCCATATACAATCACATTATAGTGAACACGAGACTTGCAGATGGATTCCAGTACCATTGATTACCTTAACCCTTTGAGCACCAAAGGTGTATGCAACACATTGCTCAGCACTGGCACTCAAAAGGTTAAAAGGGAATGGTGGCATTTTGTCCATATTATCTACATTTATATTGTATATTCCATTCACTTTATTACTCACTGGTAACATGTAAAACTCCATATTGCTGCAACTCGTTGAGTAGTGGAATATCATTTAAATTTGTATGGACAACTATCATAAGTTGATTATTTGTGATTAGTGGCCACCCATCTTGTATCTCAGCCCATTTATATATAATCCTATACAATAAATGGGAGCTCTAGAAAAGGCAGGAATGTCTGCTTCCTCAGCATATGTAAGACTAGATTCTAGGCCTGAGAAAATAAATATAGACTTTTTACAGATGCTGCATGACGAACAGGGTATTTAACCCCTTGAGTGCACTCAAACAGTTAAATGTATAAAAACCCCAGTTTGTTTTTAGTTGTTAGTTTCCCTGTAACCTCCGGGGCCAGTAACTAGCAAGGACTCTGTTGGCCTTCATATATAAGAGCTTTTCCTGTCTTCATGCTTATGTGAACTTAACCCTTTGAATGCCAGAGAGGAAGCCAATGCAATATCTCCCTGGCACTCAAACAGTTAACCTCCTTGGCCAGAACCAAGCAAGGACTCCGTTGTCCTTCATATACAGAGATCTTCCCGTTGTCATGCTTATGTGACTACAGAAAAATGTGTGTAATTTACTGATTGCTGCAGTTCTATTATCTGCTTTTATCAGTTTGGTGATCTACTGGTTTGCTCTTTGGTCTGTAGGTCTCCCAAGGAAACCCATTTGTTGTCTGTTGCTGTTATAATGAGCAGTGCATAATGCTATTTCTGTATGATTTTCCTGCTTGTGGTTGTAAAAGGTGTACAGTCTGCCTTGGTAGGCCACCAAACAGTGGCTTGGAGAATAAAGATACAGACTAAAAATAGTGACTGTGAAGAGTGTCTGTTATATTGTGTACTGTGTGGCCAATAGCACCAGCAGATCATAGACTTAAAGGGATAGTAATACTTCATTTTATCTTTATTTTATTTTGTAGGCATTAAAAAAACATGAAGAACGATATAAGTCTTATCGCTCAAACCTTTATGGTTTGAGTCTTGAGAGATATTCACAAGCAAAGTTTCCCCTCCCGCCCCTTTTACCTAGTGTAAGCCATCTCTTCTCAGATGTGGAATCCAGTCCATAGACCAGACAGATAACAGAAGGGGACAATCTTCTTCCTATGAGAACAATGGAAGCCCTGCCCCCCTTGACAAGTTTTTCAGGTTTTTCCCTTATCTTAATTGAAGATTGTCCCTCTCTACAGTCTACCTGGACACCTCCCTTCTGATCTGGCTGAGCAGTGTTACATCAGTAAAAGGGACTGGAGGGGGATACTTTGTCATTGAATTACTCTTGAACTACAACTCTGACAGAATTGAAATAACACTCTCCAAGGCCCAAATACTATGATGATTAATTAGAGCTACTTTTATTATGAAACATTACTATCCCTTTAAAGAATGTGTCATTTTTACTGTAGGATCGAGTATTCTATATATATTTGTATACTGATCTGTAGCTGTATAAGCATACATAAGTTTGCCATTTTACTTCTGTTGTATAATAAAGTGTCCCTCCTCCCGCCCATTTTGCTTACATCAACAGCCTCAGCAAGCGGGAAGGACAGAACACGACAATCTTCTTCCAGTATAAGAAAAAAACCTGCGTTCCTTCGTCAAGGAACAGGGTTTTCCTTATACTGGAGGAAAGAAGATTGTCCCTTCATGCAATCTGTCTGGTCCGATGACGAGATTCCAGATCTGAGGGGAGGCAGCTTCAGGAAACTAAAAGGGGTGGGAGGGGTAAATTTTATTATACAATAAAAGTAAAACTGCAAACTTTATGAGTGCTTATACAGCTACAGATCAGTATACAAATATATATATGGAATACTCAATCCTGCAGTAAAATTACACATTACTAACCCTTTAACACTGTGTTTGAAAACAGGTGTTTTCATACCTTCCGACATTTCACAAATAAACAGATATATTGAGGCTGATGAACCAAGAAAGTGGTTCAATTTTAGGACAAAGAAACAAATATTGTGACGAGCACCCATCGAGAACAAACAAGATAAAGTGTCTTGTTCTAAGGCATGGTGGCCCCTCAGCTGTGCTACAAGTCACGTTTTTAACTCCCATGTGCCATTGCGGAGAGGAAATATCCATGTCCATATCAGACTGGTCCCTCCCCCAGACAGTCCAGCTCCGAAATGTCAGGCAAGTCCTGTCTGCATGAGAGAATCAGCCAAACCAGAGATGTATGTTTCGGCCTATGTGTACCTTGTCGGTGTGGGAGGGGAGCAGAGGCAGTTCGGCAAGCCAGAAGTAGGCTGCCGGGCACTTTTCAAGCATTAATTTTTGTGCAGATAAAGTTTTTTTTGTTTCTTTTTTAAATGAACAACGTTTTAAATGTTTTCCCTAAATGCTCTAACTAATGAGCATTACTTATATCTATGTGATATTTCCAAATATCATTTCCCATGTAGCTTGCCTGCTGCAATGTTTCAGGCAGAATTACCACCTCTGAAAAACTTGCCCTCCAATAATTCCCCATCAGACGACTATCTGCTGAGTAGCTCTAGTCTCCAGAATTATTGCTGCGTTAACAAGAATTATCCATTGTTTCAGGGCTGACAGGCAGGATGGAACCAGATGGGGAATTATTGGGGTGCAAGTTTGATAGCGGTGGTAGTTCCGCTTTCAGTATTCCTGTTGATTGCAAGCTCTGTGTCCCAGTCAGTATCTAATGCGAAATGCATGCTCTGAGGGTCAGCATTTCCTGTCCATTGCAAGATGTATGGTCTAGCATCAGGGTGGGTTTGATTTAATTCAGGTCGATTTAAATCATGATTTAAATCACTAGTCAGTAAGACTCAATTGAAATCATGATTTTTAAATGCAAAAAGTTATACTTGCTAGTAGTTAAAACCATCTATATTTGCAACCAGGTGAAGAAGTCATGTTTAGAATAATAACTTTCAACTCATTATTTCTTTTTAGCAACTGCAGTGCCATGCAGTAATAATAACAAATATATATTATTGCTGAAGCATGAAAATACCTCATGTCAATCTTTATAAAAATAGCCTATATAATAATTTGCTAGAATGTTTGTCAGAAGCTTTCTTGCGCAATAGAGAATGCCCGAACACACGGAATGCTGGGAACACAGAATGCTGGGAGCATGGAATGTTGGGAACACGGAATGCTGGGAGTTCTGTGCTGGGAGCATTCTGTGCTTTTGGGCAGTCTCTACAGTGCATGACTGCGTCGGTGGCAGGACGCAGAGCAGGACTGGCCTCTTAACCCTTTGAGTGCCAGAGGGGTACGCAAAGCATTGCAAAGCAATGCTTTGCGTACCCCTCTGCCACTCAAAGGATTAAAGGGATAGTAATACTTTGTTTTAACTTTATTTTATTTTGTAGGCATTAAAAAACACGAAGAATGATATAAGTCTTATGTCTCAAACCTTTATGGTTTAAGAGATATTCACAAGCAAAGTTTCCCCCTCCCGCCCCTTTTTCCTAGTGTAAGCTATCTCTTCTCAGATGTGAATCAGGTTGTAAGACCAGACAGATAACAGCAGGGGACAATCTTCTTTGTATGAAAACAATGAAAGCCCTTCCCTCCTTGACAAGTTTTTCAGCTTTTTCCCTTATCTTAATTGAAGATTGTCCCTCTCTGCAGTCTACCTGGGCACCTCCCTTCTGATATGGCTGAATAGGGGGGGGGGGATACTTTACTTGTGAATATCTCTTAAACCATAAAGGTTTGAGAGGTAATACTTATTTCGTTCTTCATGTTTTTTTAATGCCTACAAAATAAAATAAAGATAAAACTAAGTATTACTATCCCTTTAACATCACACGGACCTTGGCCCGTGTACACAGGGTTTTACACTAGTGGTTAAATAAAAAGTTTACCAACCTGAAGGTCCTGCCTCTTCAGACATGTTACATTCATCACACATACCTCTCAAGTGTCCCTCTTTAGGAGGGACAGTTCCTCTTTTAGACCCAAATCCGAAAGGGCAGTCCAGTTCCAAAATGACAGGCAAGTCTCCCTCTCACGGGAACACCAGCTAACCCCCGATGTACTTTTCAGCCTTGTTGGGCCTCCTCTGGAGGGTGCAGCAGGATTCCCTAGGCACTGAGAGCAAGGGGTCCACGTCTGGATTACCCTTCACTCTTAGGGAGACCCCCTAAGGGTATTCATATAAAACATACAAAATGTGAGAGGATTCTGAGAACAAACAAACAGCACAATGGCCTGTCCTACGGCTACTCACTGCTCAGAAGCATCACGTTTTAGCTCTCTAGTGCCATTGCAGAGAAGACATTCCCATGTACATATTAGACTAATCCCGCCCAAAAGGGGCAGTCCAGTTCCAAAATGACAGGCAAATCTCCCCCACACGGGAACACCAGCTAGCCCCCGATGTACGTTTCGGCCTTGTTGGGCCTCGTCAGGAGAGTGCAGCTGGATTCCCTAGGCACTGAGAGCAAGGGGTCCACGTCTGGATTACCCTTCACTCTTAGGGAGACCCCCTAAGAGTATTCAGATACAACATACAAAATGTGAGAGGCTTCTTTTGGGTGGGATTAGTCTAATATGTACATGGGAATGTCTTCTCTGCAATGGCACTAGAGAGCTGAAACGTGTTGCTTCTGAGCGGTGACTAGCCGTAGGACAGGCCATTGTGCTGTTTGTTCGTTCTCAGAAGCCTCTCACATTTTGTATGTTTTATCTGAATACTCTTAGGGGGTCTCCCTAAGAGTTAAGGGTAATCCAGACGTGGACCCCTTGCTCTCAGTGCCCTGGGAATCCAGCTGCACCCTCCTGACGAGGTCCAACAAGGCCAAAACATACATCGGGGGTTATCTGGTGTTCTCTTGTGGGGGAGACTTGCCTGTCATTTTGGAACTGGACTGCCCTTTTGGGTGGGATTAGTCTAATATGTACATGGAAATTTCACCTCTGCAGTGGCACTAGAGAGCTAAAATGTGATGCTTCTGAGCGGTAACTAGACTCAGAACAGGCCATTGTGCTGTTTGTTCGTTCTCAGAAGCCTCTCACATTTTGTATGTTTTACCTATATAGACATACCTGGGAACTCTCAGGGTTTTGGCCCAGATCTCAGGGTGAAGAGCTAAAATCTCAGGGTGAAAGAGTTCTTTGTTACCGGTTATATATTCTGCTACAGTTAAATGCTTCTTTAGTCTCTAAATTGGTGCCACTTGTACCATAAAGGCAGAGGGCGAAGTCCTGCTTGATTTGTGTGTGTTCATGCAGTGATATCTGTAAGTTGTTGTGTATTAATGGCTCCTTGAATGCTGATTGGAGCGACTCTCGATTACAGCTATCAGGGATATATATTGCAGATAATCTATATTATGAGCAATTCAAGGGTTAATATTTACACAATCTCAGGGTGAGCTCAATTTGAAAGTTCCCAGGTATGTATATAGAACATGTTCTGAGGGTCAGTTTCCCTGCTGATTGAAAGCTCTATTGTCAGGTCTGTATCTGTACTGTAAATTCTGTGGGGCAGTTCTCCTATAGAATGCATTCTTAGTGAATCGTTTTCCATGTTGACTGAAAGCTGTAATCTGTCCTGTGTTTGTACTGTAAATTCTGTGGACCATTTCTCCTATTGAATGCATAGTCAGAGGGACAGTTTCCTTGTTGATTGTAAGCTCTGCGGTCTGTATCTCTACTGTACATTTTGTGGGGCAGTTCTGCAACAGAATGCACACTCTGAGATACAATTTTTTTGTTTACTGCAAGCTCTGTGGTCCAGTCCTCATCTGTAATATAATTGCTGTTGGACAGTTCTATAGATTGCATGATCTGAGGGTCAGTTACCCTCTCAGCCATTGACAATGCCGGCTCAAAATTATCAGAAAAAAGCAAGGAGAACAATTAACTCTATAGTCGCAGCTCACTAATTACATGTGACAGTGAGGCTGTGTACCACAGGGAATAAATAAAAATTCCCAAAGTTCCTATTGAGATTAATGAATCTTTTAAAGCAGTGCGTTGGAGACCTCTGAGACATTCAAGAAGTTAGAAGCCCGATGGAAGTTTTAATTTGTTCCCTGTGAAGTAACTTGCTTGTACCTGGAGTTCACCACTTCTGGTTATATCTTTAGATTGTGAGCTTTCGTGCAGGGACGTCACTTCCAGTGTTTCCCTCTACAAAGCACTCGTAACCCTTTATTATCTAAACCCTTAAACCGTAAAGTGCTGTGTAAACTTGTGGAGCTATATAAATAAACATATTCATTCATTCATTCATATGTGCTCCTCTGCCTTTCTATATCAGCTTCAAAAACAACTTTAAAGGGATAATAATACTTCGTTTTAACTTTATTTTACTTTGTAGGCATTAAAAAAACATGAAGAACGATATAAGTCTTATCTCTCAAACCTTTATGGTTTGAGAGATATTCACAAGCAAAATTTTCCCCTCCCGCCCCTTTTACCTAGTGTAAGCCATCTCTTCTCAGATGTGGAATGCAGACCATAGACCAGACAGATAACAGCAGGGGACAATCTTCTTCCTATGAGAACAATGAAATCCCTGCCCCTCTTGACAAGCTTTTCAGGTTTTTCCCTTATCTGAATTGAAGATTGTCCCTCTCTGCAGTCTACCTGGGTACCTCCCTTCTGATCTGGCTGAGCAGTGTTACATCAGTAAAAGGGGCGGGAGGGGGATACTTTGTCATTGAATTACTCTAGAACTACAACTCTGACAGAACTGAAATAACACTCTCCAAAGTCTAAATACTATGATGATTAATTAGAGCTGCTTTTATTATGAAACATTACTATCCCTTTAAATAAAGCTTTAGAATGTGAACTTATCTCGGATGCAGTGACTTCAAATGATCTGTTTGTGTACGACTGTCATCACTATGAATTGGGTCAATTAGTGTAAAATGAATTGCTCAGAGATAAGAAGCACTAACACAGTAAAGTTATACTGCAGTACAGATAGGAAGCTCCTACTAGTATATATAACTTTTACAGTGTGTATGTTTGTGTAGTGAGGGTGCAGTTCAGACTCATTAAGGCTCACGTACCAAGAAAAAGAGGTGCAAATCCTGCTGTATAAAGACCAAATAAAATTCCCTAAATTCCCCTCAATTAAAATTGTGTTTACCCCCATGAATGTTATAGAGGTCTCCAACGCATCCTATTTAGCATTCAAGGGGTTAAAATCCCATTGACACCAATGGATATTTTTACTTCTTCCCCATGATGCATTTGGTTTAACCCTAACCACACTGGGCCAAATCCAAATCCAAACATAGAGCAATTCTGGGCAAACTCCCTTTACCACAGGAAACAACTGAGAATCCCCATTTGATTTCAGTGGAAGCTTTTAACCCATAAAATAACAGAGAAAGTACAATGAGCCTCTTCACACTGTGATGGAGGCTTCTCTAGCACTGAAGGGGTTAAAAGTTAGAACTCACATAATTGGTGGTTTTAGCGAGATATGAAAAATACAAGCTGCAGCAGTATTTGGGTTAAAATATAGTCCTGTACTATATGTCTATTTCTTATAGACGTATAGACAACAGCTGATTATGGAAAGCTTATTAAAAGCCCAGTTTAACCCTTTGAATGCTTACAGAGATCTCCAGTGCATTACTTTGCAATTAATTTGAGGTCTCTCAGCATGTGTAACATGAAAATTCACCTCTGACTGTTACATCTAACTCCTTCATTCATCTTCCCCGTTGTCTTTTTCCAGCCTGGAGCCCACTGATTATAGGTCACTGTGCCTCTGGCCAGTCTGATGTCAGCCAATGCTCCCTGATCTGTAGTTTGCCATGCCTAGCTACTTATAATTGTCCCTTGGTTATCAGCGGCTAATCTGGGGATTACTGCTTTAGCATCTGAAGTTATTGCTCAGAATTCCCTTTCTACAATCTCATCCTTCATCTCTGTTCTTTTATAGACTACTAGTGTAAAAGTCTGTGTACACAGGCCAAGGTCCTGGTAATGTTAACCCTTTGAGTGACAGAGGAGTACGCAGCACATTGCTTTGCAATGCATTGCATACCCCTCTAGCACTCAAAGGATTAAGAGACCATACCTCACTGCTCCACACAATGAAGTCTTGTGTCGCCTCACTCACACGATACAATCATGCGCAGGAGAGACTGCCCGAACGCGGGCAGTGTCTACTGAGCATGACTGCATCATGACAAACATCCTATCGAATTATTATATAGGATAAATTTCTCCATCATTAGTCTCTAGGCAGTTTCAATGTCACTAGTATGTTTCACCAAGTAGCGCAGAGCCAAAGGAAAATCTCACACAGTAAGTAGTTAGAGCTGCACTCCTGCAGTAGAGCTGGTATCGGGAGATACTTATAAAGGCAAACTTTTAGCAATTGTAGGGCAAACTGCTGCGGTCTCTATCCCAGCCTTATTCAGAAGTATACTTATTCAGCTTGGCTCAGTGAAAGCCATGTTGTGACTTCAGTAAGCAGGCTGCGATGGCCATTCACCTGTATTGGTACATTCACCTAAATATCACGACTGATGTGTGGAGGATGTAAATTATACAGGATTCAGATGCTTAGTGATCTGCATACCTGGGAACGCTCAGGGTTTGACCCTGAGAGTCAGGGTTTTGGCCCAAATCTCAGGGTCTCAGGGTGAAGAGGCAAAATCTCAGGGTGAGAGAGTTCAGTGCTCCCTGTTATATATTCTGCTACAGTTAAATGCTTCTTTAGTCTCTAAATTGGTGCCACTTGTACCAGAAAGGCAGAGGGAGAAGTCCTGCTTGATTTGTGTGTGTTCATGCAGTGATATCTGTAAGTTGTTGTGTATTAATGGCTCCTCGAATGCTGATTGGAGTGAATCTCGATTACAACGATCAGGGATATATTGCATATAATCTATATTACGGGAAATGTAAGGGTTAATATTTACACAATCTCAGGGTCAGCTCATTTTGAAAGTTCCCAGGTATGGTAATCTGTGTACTGTACATAATACACTTGTTTTCTAAACGTTCTCCCTCTTGTCTCTTCTGCTGCAGGGATAGTGGTCCATTGTCATATCTGCTAAATACCCTAGATTGTGGGGAACATTTGCTGGTTTTGGCTTCCAGTATCCTTGCTCCTTGCTTTGGAAATTGAAGTTGAACCCCATATTCTTTTGTGCAATGTATGCTTGTAATTAAGGGTTAACCGTTTGAGTGCCAGATAGGTATTGCAATGCATTGGATACCTCTCTGGCACTCAAAGGGTTAATATGCTTCAAGCTTCATACACCTTTTGTTTTCCATTTGTCCATGGTTGTGTCCTTGCCAGGAGGGGTGGTTAGTAAATTGGTTGGATAAAATGATATGATAATCACTTGTTTAGTCCAGTGGTCTACATCTGTATCCCCCCATGCTTTAGCTTCAGTTAGATTGGCCGTACCTATCGGACTTATGTTGTACAGTTGATCTACAACACGAACAATAACTAGAACAGGTCTCTTAATAGATAGATACTTCTGTTCCCTCAAGACATTTTATTTAAAAAGAAAATCTAATTTAAATAAAAAAATCGGTCTTAAAATCAAATAAATCTTTTTTTTTTTTTTTTTTTTCATCAATCTTCTTTATATTTGAGCAAGTGTGTTAATACCTTAATAGCACTCAAGGAGTTAATAAACTGGAAGCTGAAAATAATAAGGTTAAACTTCAAACAATTGCCACTTCCTCTCCTGTAAAATTACTAAACAATAAAACAATGGTTTTGCAGTAACTCCCACAGTATTTTTATATATGGACTCGCTAATGTATTCTTAATTAAGCTGCAGACAGAGTGAGTGATGTATTATGTACCAAGGTTCAGTTACAAGTCACTGCCTAGTGTAGATAACATTTTGGGCTTTAACCCCTTAAGGACCAGCGGGATCCCGTGCGGCCGGCACTTGCGGACCACGGGGCATTTTTTTTATCATTGCTTCCGGTTCAGGGCTTCCGGAGTGGTGTGCAGCTGCGCCGGGAGCCCTGAACTCCATGCCGTGCCAGGACCGTCATTGGTCCTTAAGTGCCGGACCGCCGTGACAGTCCTGGCACGGCAATGGTCCTTAAGGGGTTAAAGACCAGTATAGAGCTGTTTATGTGACAGTCTAGTCAGACTTTAAAGGGATAGTAATGTTTCATAATAAAAGCAGCTCTAATTAATCATCATAGTATTTGGACTTTGGAGAGTGTTATTTCAGTTCTGTCAGAGTTGTAGTTCAAGAGTAATTCAATGACAAATAATAAAGATAAATAAAGATAAAATGAAGTATTACTATCCCTTTAATAGACAGATACTTCTATTCCCTCAAGACATTTTATTTAAAAAAAAAAAAATCTAATTTAAATAAAAAAAAAAGTCGGTCTTAAAATCAAATCAGCTTTTTTTTTTTGTTTGTTTGTTTTTTTTTTTTTACATCAATCTCTTTTATATTTGAGCAAGTGTTTTAATAACTTATTATTTTCAGTTTTGAGTACTATTAAGGTTAAACTTCAAACAATTGCCACTTCCTCTCCTGAATCCCACAGTTTTTTTATATATGGACTCGCTAATGTATTCTTAATTAAGCTGCAGACAGAGTGAGTGATGTATTATGTACCAAGGTTCAGTTACAAGTCACTGCCTAGTGTAGATAACATTTTTGGCTTTGATAGGAGTAAAGAGCTGTTTATATGATAGTCTATTCAGACTTTAGTATCTTCCCACTTGACTAACACGAAGATTCTCGGCAGACAGCTGGAAGGAATGGGTAAGTTATTTTGCTCTTTTAGGAAAATTACACCAAGCTTCTCTGTGATGAGAAAGGTGTACTGATAGACAATGATTAATTTGAATTTGAGCAATCTACAGAGTCCTTTTGAGGTATCTAACACACATGTTCATATATGAAAGGGGTTGATGTAACAATCACTTGCATATCTAAACAATTCTATACCTTTATAGACATTAAAGCGATTCTATACAAGGGGGAATAAAATTAATGTTTAAAATTTTTTGTAAAAAAAAAATCAGATTTATTTAATTTTGTTCTTGTTTGTTCTTTTAATTTAAATTTTATGTTTTTAAATAAAATGTCTTGGATGCCTTGAAATTACAACTGCACCCAAGGGGATTAACCCTTAGAGTGCCAGAGAGGGATTTGGTGCATTACTGAAGTCAAAGGGTTAATACACAGTCCCCAAATCCCCAAAGATATAAATGAGACTTTTAACACATTGAGTTGGAGACGTCTCTAGCATTCAAGGGGTTAATATCCCTTTTAAATAAATATTATTTGTCCCCTATTGAGCGCTTGATTAATTGCAGAATTTGTCCAGTCTCATAGTACGTTGTCGTCACAGTTCTTGTTGTTAAAGAGGAACTTTACACTTAGAATAAGTGGCTCTTAATTTGTTTAAAGAAACATGAACGCCAAAAAACTGAAATAGGTTGATTTAATTTTACATTTCACAAACATACTGACAGCATATGTAAGCGTGAATTATTCTTGTGTTACATCACTAAAATATAATCCTAAACTTGCTTTTTAATGCATGCGTGCATTGTCCAGTTCCAAGTACATTTATTTGTCATTGGTTGCTCTGTTTGTATTGGCAGAGAGACCTAAAGTCACTTAATTGATTATGATTAAAAGGATAGTAATGTTTCAAAATAAAAGAATTTCCAATTAATCATCATAGTATTTGGGCCATGGAGAGTGTTATTTCAATACTGTCAGAGTTGTAGTTCGAGATTAATTGAACGATAAAGTATCCCCCTCCCACCCCTTTTACTGATGTGACACTGCTCCCCTCAGATGTGGAATCTGGTTCTGGGACCGGACAGATCGCAGCAAGGGACAATCTTCTTACTGTGATCATAAGGAAAACCCTGCCCCCTTGAAAGGTTTTTTTTTTTCAGGTTTTTCCTTATGATCATTGAAGATTGTCCCTCTCTGTGATCCATCCGGACAGTCTTGCCGCTCTGAGGTTATTTTATTTTGAAACATTACTATCCCTTTAACCCTTTGAGTGCCAGAGGGGTAAGCAACGCATTGAAAAGCAATGTGTTACATATCCTTTCAGCACTCAAAGGGTTAATGCCCCCAACTCTTGTATTGAAGATCTCCTCTAGGCCAATTTACACATAATTCTGCGTAAACAATTGAAGCACAAACAACGTTATATAAATGGTTTCGGATCAGGACAATTTACACATGCATTAAACAGAAAGTTTAGAATCACATTTTAGGGATGTAGTGTATGAATAATTACTTTTCACATATGCTACCTGTAAGAATGTGATATGAACCTATTTCATTTTTCAGTGTTAGTATTCCTTTAAAAAGGAACGTGGTGATAAAGAGGTGATAAAGCGGAGATGAGTCTTCTCCAGTGATATCATTTCTCCAGTTCCTGTATTTTTCTATGAAGCCTATGCACTAAGCTTTCTCCTCCTTTGGAGATTTTAGTGCATTGGCTCCATAGAATAACATAGGAACTGGAGAATTAATATCACTGGAGAAGTCACATCTCCACTGTATCACCTCTTTATCACACCTTAGTACATCTCCCCCATAGTATTTTAAAGAATATGAATCTTTTAAATTTTTCGAGATAATGGCCCATATTTATTAACCCTTTCAGTGCCAGAGGGGTACGCAACGCATTGCAGGGCAGTGCTTTATGTACACCTCTGGTACTGAAAGGGTTAAAGCAAACTGGGGTTATTCTGGAGTAAACCAGCTTGGCCAGAGGGGACAAATAAACATTGCTAAATTCCCATGCACTTGAATCCAACTTTTTATCCCCTTGAATGCGAAGCAATTCATTGAAGTCCTCTGTAGCATTCAAGGGGTTAAAAGCCCAATTTAATTTAACAGGAATTTTCTTTGTTCCCTATGGTGCAGTTGGTTCACTCCAGAATAACTCCAATTTTTATAAATATGGGCCAATATCCCCTTAAAAGAGCAGTACATTATTATTATAATCTTACAGGGCTTTGTCTGACAAGTAAATCAAGGGTACTGCTGGAGACACTTCATGCAGTAGTTAATACAGCTCAAACTACATTCATTTTTAGGACCATACCTCTATGTAATATATAGAAAACCAGAGCCAGTCAGTGACATCTTGAGAACTATTGCTCTACTAGTGTAAAAGCCAGTATACACAGGCCAAGGTCTGGTGAGGTAAAGAGGCCGGTCCTGGTCTTCATACTGCCGCCGCCTCGCTGGCAGCACACACGATGCAGTGTGCAGTAGAGCCTTCCTGAACGCAGAGAACTCCCAGCATTCCATGTTCCCAACATTCTGTGCTCTCAGCATTCCGTGCTCCCAGCACAGAACTCCCAGCATTCTGTGCGTTCGGGCAGTCTCTACTGCCATGACTGCATCGGACAAACATTCTAGCGTTTTATCATATAGGATTGATAGGAATGTGTGGTCTAAGTAATAACATGTTTAGTTTCTTGGTATTCCCCAGTCTTCAGAAGTCACCAAGAGGCTTGGTTTGGCATAGGCTACTCCCCCTCTGATTAAAAATTGGAACAGGCAGGTATTGTGGAAAAGCAACATGCACACACTATTTGTTTGTTTTTGATTCTTACGCAATGTGTTGTATACCCCTTTGGCATTCAAAGGGTTAAATAAGGTTTGATTTGAGTTAGGAGCAGTACAGTTGTTTGTATTAAAAAAAATATATATTTTATTGTGATTTCTGAGCCCTCCTGAGAGGTATTTCATTCAAACATTATTACAGTTCAAATTTGTTTTAAATTTTTTTTTTGTGAAAAATCCCCTTAAAGTTGAAAATTGATTTTATATATAAAATAATTCTCCTTTAAAGTAGTGTTTTTAATGAAGAATGCCATATATGTTTAGTTTTTTGCTTGAATAATAGGCTGCACCAACAATCCTATCCCTGGTTACACTGTAATTATTACAGCTGAAGGAGATAACATTATATCTGGTACTGATACGCAGCAGGATTGTATAATGTATTATATTGCTGGCCTTTGGGCTCTGTGAAAATATTACCTTGAAAAGGGTTTTAATGACGCATAGTGTGCTCCAAGGTCCCGTAAAACAGTTGTGCAGTGTGCTACAGCAAGTTCCTTCCCTACATAGGGCACCATCTGGTAATGCTGAACTAGGGCAAGGTAGAAGTAAGGCTCCAGGTGTCAGCAAGTTCCTTCACTACATAGGGCGCCATCTGGTAATGCTGAACTAGGGCAAGGTAAAAGTAATGCTTCAGGTGTCTCCTCCCCTTGTATCACTGATGCAGACTGAGTGAGCACTAAGCATTCTCCTGTATTATCTCAGACCTCCACTTTCTCCTCCCAGCAGAGCTTTTCTTGTGATAAAGTAATCAGGGCACCAAATTGACTCACTGCACTAGGAGCAAGGCAGGAGGAAGGGTCAATTTCTCTCTGATGCAGTGAGAGCACTAACTGAACATGCTCCTCCATTATATCCCAAACCTCCCCTTACTGCCATCAGATCTCTGCTTGAGAATGGTACCTTGGACACCAACTGGGCACACTGCATTAGCAGCAAGGTAGGAGGAAGGGTCCATTTCTCTCTGATGCAGTGAGAGCGATAACTGAACATGCTCCTCCATTATATCTCAAACCTCCCCTTACTGCCATCAGACCTCTTGATAATGGTACCTTGGACACCAACTGGGCACACTGCATTAGGAGCAAGGTAGGAGGAAGGGTCCATTTCTCTCCTCCCCTTGCATCACTGATGCAGTGTGAGTGAGAACTGATTATGCTCCTATGTTTTATCTCAAATCTCAGAAAGGTTCAGTTTTTTATTCACATCATGAATAATTATAAGGTAATTTTGTAACAAGCACACATCCCAAACAAAATATTTTTCTTATTTACTGATGCATACTGTTCTTTGTCTTAATGCCATTTTAAGGGCCATATAGACAAAGTCAAAAGTGATGCAATTCTGGGGCAAACCAATTGCACCATAGGGGACAAAATTCCAACGCATTTAACCCCTTAACGACCTGCCGTGTGGCCAGCACTTAAGGTTTTTTGTGCGAATGGACTCAGTGGTCCCCGAACGGCGTTCCTCCGTGTGGGGACCCCTGAATTCCATGACATGCCAGGATCCTCATGGGTCCTTAATGCAAGTTTTCTTGCTGTGAGATGTTTTGTTCCAAAATTATATTTTAAACTGCTGTTTTTTTTGTTCATTAGCAATGCCCTCTGGTGTTCCGAGAGCTCCTCTGCAGTTCACCTGGTGTCATGACAGCTAATCTGTTGCATTATATTCTCCATAGAATGTGATAGTAACAGCTTCATCACTTCCTGTCAAATTGAAATCACTTCCTGACTGTTTGAAAGTGTATATCTTTTGAATAAAACTTCTCCCAGTGGGTGGGTTTACGCAGCAAAAAAAAAAAAAGAGACGATCCAGTTTTCAGAATCTTTCACATTCTTTACTTTCTCATTATTTCTTGTCTAGTATCTGTGACTAAATAGGATCAGAACAGAAAACAAACCTGCGCCGCTCCATACCAATGGTGCATTAGAGTAGGTACTTGCCAGATTGTTGAAGTACCTTGACGGGGTTGGCAAGCTTAAAGGGATAGTAATACTTCGTTTTAACTTTATTTTATTTTGTAGGCATTAAAAAAACATGAAGAATGATATAAGTCTTATCTCTCAAACCTTTATGGTGTATGAGATATTCACAAGCAAAGTTCCCCTCCCCGCCCCTTTTACCTAGTGTAAGCCATCTCTTCTCAGATGTGAGTCTGGTTGTATGACAGGACAGATAACAGAAGGGGACAATCTTCTTTATATGAAAAGAATGAAAGCCCTTCCCCCCTTGACAAGTTTTTCAGCTTTTTCCCTTATCTTAATTGAAGATTGTCCCTCTCTGCAGTCTACCTGGGCACCTCCCTTCTGCTCTGGCTGAACAGGGGGGGGATACTTTGTTTGTGAATATCTCTTAAACCATAAAGGTTTCAGAGATAAGACTTATATCGTTCTTCATGTTTTTTTAATGCCTACAAAATAAAATAAAGTTAAAATGAAGTATTACTATCCCTTTAACATGCTTTGACCAAATTATGCACTAAATCCTCATATTTATCAACACGGTTATTATATATGCCTGAGTTAGGGCATATGGAAGAGCACAGGTTTGTTTTCTGTTTTGGATGTGCACTTTGGATTTCGGCCTAATGTTTGGGGGTACTGGAGAACCCCCTTATTCCTTGCTGCTACCTGGATGCCAGTTAATTGATATCTTTCTTATTTAATTCACTACAGGTATATATTATGGTGAACTAGGGCTGTGAGCTTTTTTCTGTTTTTGCTTTTGTAAATAGGATCAGAGCTTTGGCAAACTGTGGTTCTCTGGAGTATTCAGAGGCAAGAAATGAGCACTTATGGAGCAAACCAACTGCACACATACCTGGAACTCCCCCCATCTTACTCAGAGCCTCCAGTTTTTATACTTAATGACAGGTCTCTGGGGGCAGAGGCTGATTCTCAGGGCTCATTGAGTTCATGTAACTCCGCCCACTTCACTGCTACTTCCTGTTAATCCCCCGTTCTCCCCCACTCTCCGCCTATTTTTACGGGTAGACCCCGCCATCTCCTTTTAATCCCACCCTACCCAATCAAGCCCCACCCGCTTCAAGATGCAAATCATGTCATTTGGACCCTCCCCCCCACACACACACGACCTTAATGGATGTATGGTGGCTTGGTACAAGAAGGTTGTTCGGTATGGCTTTACAGTAAGGTTGGATACCTCTCTTTCATTCTAAGGGTTAAATAGGACTTTTAACCCCTTGAATGCTAGAGTGGTCTGTAACACATAGAGTTCAGTTGAGCTGTAATGTTAATAAATCTGTGTGTGTAGGAGACTTCTTTAGTCTTCAAGCCCCATTTATATCAAGGGGAATGTTGCGTTGCCCCTTTTTTGATACAGTTGTTTAGTCCAGAATTGCTCCTCTCTTGTTTTCTGACTACGGCCCCTTGTCGTTTTGTTAACATCACTAACCGTTAATTTTAAATGCAGCCTCTTGTGATAAAGCCTTAACTTGCTGTTTTTTTTATTTATTTAAAGATGATATATCGGTAATAACCGAAATCAGGAGCCCAGAATCGGCAGGTATCGTACTAACCAAGGCTAACTAACATTGTCCGTCCTGTGTCGTTCCTCCGTATATGTGTCCATCCTGTCCTAGTGTCGCAGACATCTGTCTGTACCGTCAGAATGTCGTCTTGTGATTGTGTTTGTGTGTCTCTTCTGCTCGATGTATTGATGATGATACAATGTTCAACTGATTTATAAAGATGAGGAATGTCCTTATTTAACCCTTATGAGTGCCAGAGGGGTACGCAATGCATTGCTCTGCACTTAAAGGGTTAATTCCAAATGTGGCACAGCTTTAGGTTTTCCATCTTGTAAATTCTCTGCATGCAAAGTTTCCAGACAGGAATTTATGTTCTGGAAAATACACAAGTCAGCAAAATAAATGGCTATTTTAACCCTTTGGCCTTGTTCACTCTGCAATTAGAATGTGTTTTGATGCGGCAAAGTTCAGATCATCTAGTTTTCTTACTTGCCATGTCTCTGTCTCTCTGTTCCGCAGTCGATCAGTAAGGGGATGTGGTAGAGGTGTGACATGGTGAACCCATACAGACGAAAGCCATAATATCACTGAATCCCTTGAGAGTCGACCATTCATTGGATGTTGAGATGCTCATTACAACATCCACGTCTCCAGTGCGAACAGACCTTCATTGTGTCCCATAAGATACCATGCTGTTCAGCACTTCTGAACTTTTCTGCATTCAACGCATGAATGCAGTAAAGTTGCAGCAACTGAGTTCCCTTGCAACATGTGCTGCAGTTTGACTGTCCTCATTGTGGCCAGTGTGATCAATCCACTGGCGATAAGCACAGTTACAAAACACTGAGCGATAATCGACAGTTGGCAAGAGACCTTATGCTCATGAGATTATCCAAAACAGCAGTATTGTTGGATAGCAAACGTTTTAACCCATTGTTTCTCAACTCCTGCCCTCAGGACCCACTAACAGGCCAAGACTTAGGGATTTCTCTGCTAGAACACAGGTGTGGTGATCAGAGGCTCATTCACATTGATTAACTCACCTGTGCTCTAACAAGGAAATCGTGTGATCAGAGGCTCATTCACATTGATTAACTCACCTGTGCTCTAACAAGGAAATCATGTGATCAGAGGCTCATTCACACTGATTAACTCAGCTGTGCTCTAACAAGGAAATCATGTGATCAGAGGCTCATTGACATTGATTAACTCACCTGTGCTCTAACAAGGAAATCATGTGATCAGAGGCTCATTCACATTGATTAACTCACCTGTGCTCTAACAAGGAAATCATGTGATCAGAGGCTCATTCACACTGATTAACTCAGCTGTGCTCTAACAAGGAAATCATGTGATCAGAGGCTCATTGACATTGATTAACTCACCTGTGCTCTAACAAGGAAATCATGTGATCAGAGGCTCATTCACATTGATTAACTCACCTGTGCTCTAACAAGGAAATCATCACATCCTGGACAGTTAGTGGGTCCTGAGGACAGGAGTTGAGAAACACTGTCTTAACTCATTGATTGCTAGGTGTGCAATACATTAGCACGCAGAAGGTTAAAAAAAACACAAACACTTAATATGAAATGGGGTTATACACTTTTATATATGATCTCCGTTATAAAATAAAATACAAACAAATTGTTTTGATTCCAGGGGCCGTACACACAAAGTAAAGGGGATCAAACCAACCGCATCGTAGGGAGCAAATACACGGCAGAAAAGTGGCAGATGATATTTAATGTGGATAAGTGTAGGGTTATGCATTTGGGCTGTTGAATCAAACATGCCACATGTACACTAAATGGGAAACAACTTTGGGGAATCCTCATTAGAGAAAGATTTAGGAGTACTGATAGACGACAGACTTCACAGCAGTGTGCAGAGTCACTCAGCTGCTGCAAGAGCAAATAGTGTACTAGTCTGCATAAAAAGGATTATAGATGCACGGGATGCTAATATAATTCTACCTCTATATAAACCATTGGTAAGGCCTCATCTAGAATACAGAGTACAGTTTTTGGCACCAGTTCTTAAAGCAGAACTACCACCCTATAATACTTCTTAATACTGCTATTATCTTCCACAAGTACCGCGTTTTGAAGTAATTCTGTTTGTTCAGAGAACGGCAGCCAGGCTTGGATGCAGACATCTTGCTCAGAGACGTCTACGTGCCTGTGCTGTCTGTCCCGGTCTCCTCTAGGAGGCACTGCACGGAGCCAAAAGGCAGACGGCTCTACAGCAACAAGCCTGGGCATCAGTTTCTGAAGTAACAGGATTACTTCAAAACGCGGGACTTGTGGGAGATAATAGCAGTATTAAGAAGCTAGTCGCCATATGCATAATTATTGGGTGGCGACTTTTTATAGGATGGTAGTTCCGCTTTAAAAAAAGACATTACTGAACTGGAAAAAGTGCAGAGACATGCAACAAAACTGATAAAGGGATTGGAGGATCTGCGTTATAAAGAGAGACTAGCCAAACAGGGTTTGTTTACATTAGAGAAGAGACGTCTAAGGGTGATATGATTACCATTTACATATATATTCAAGATCAGTAAAAGGACTATCCAGTGAATTATTTATGCAAAGAGCTGAGCTAAGAACGAGAGGTCATCCATTAAAGGGATAGTAATACTTAAAAATGACTAATCCCAGTATTGCAGTACTAAAAAAAAAGAAATGAATTGCCCCCAGTGACATCTCTCAAACCTTTATGGTTTAACCCCTTAAGGACTGGCGGTCATGGGAAATTTCCATCCCATAATGACCACATAGGCGCACTTGGACGCGCCGGTACACGTGACCTGTCATGTGTATCGGCGCGTCATTATGGGGCCTGATAGAGATAGCTCCGATCTTGGAGCGGTCAATTTCAGGCCCTATTTTTACTTACAGCGCTCCCGGTAGAGCGATGTAAGTAAAAAGTACGTGACGTACCATGACCGTCATCGGTCCTTGAGTATTTCAAGGACCGTGACGGTCCTGGTACGTCAAGGGTCCTTAAGGGGTTAAGAGATATTCACTCGTAAATTCCCCCCTCCCTCCCCTATCCCTGAAGTCAGCGTTGCAGCTGACTGCAGGGGAAGCCTGTCGTACGACCATCCGGCGGCTCTGCAGCAGAGCCGAGATCGCGATAATAAAAAAAGAAATCATTCACTTAAAAGGTCTTCTGCGTGTGCTTGGTTAACCCTGGCACTGAAAGGGTTAACCCCTTGAATGTTAGCGAAGTCTCCAAGACATCTCTAGAATTCAAGGGGTTAAAAGCCCCATTTAAATTAATCAGAATTTGGGGAATTGTCGTTATGGCGTTTAGCTTGCTGCATGATTGCTCCACTTTACTTCATGTGTATTGTTTTCTTTTAGATCGTTAATTGAGTTATCCATATTTGGCCTGGAGTACTTTACAATTAATAAGTGTTATCAACTGGTTTTAAAGGGATAGTAATACTTCGTTTTATCTTTATTTTATTTTGTAGGCATTAAAAAAACATGAAGAATGATATAAGTCTTATCTCTCAAACCTTTATGGTTTGAGAGATATTCACAAGCAAAGTTTCCCCTCCCATCCCTTTTACCTAGTGTAAGTCATCTCTTCTCAGATGTGGAAAGCAGTCCATAGACCAGACAGATAACAGCAGGGGACAATCTTCTTCCTATGAGAACAATGAAAGCCCTGCCCCCCTTGACAAGTTTTTCAGGTTTTTCCCTTATCTTAATTGAAGATTGTCCCTCTCTGCAGTCTACCTGGGCACCTCCCTTCTGATCTGGTTGAACGGGGGGGATACTTTCTTTGTGAATATCTCTTAAACCATAAAGGTCTGAGAGATAAGACTTACCGTAAAATCTCGGGTATAATACGCACAATTTTACCCCTCTTGACCTTATGTGAAGTGGGGGGCGCGTATTATACCCGAGAGTTTTTTTCCCAGACTTTAAAAAAAAAAAAAAAAGTTAGCGCTTCCTGCTCCCTCTCTCTCCCTGCGCGATCCGGTGATAAAGAAAGACTTACTTTTTGAAGCTGTACTTCAATATTTGTATGGTGTACCGGTATCTGAAAAAAGATCCCTCTCTCCCATCTTCCCTGCGGGCGACACGCTTGCATCTGCCGCCCGCTTCCTTCAAATCGGCTTTCAGGACCTTGAGATCCTCACAGGGAAATACCATGGGAGGAAGGTCCTGAAAAACCGATTGAAGGAAGCGGGCGGCAGATGCAAGCGTGCCGCCCGCAGGGAAGATGGGAGAGAGGGATCTTTTTTCAGATACCGGTACACCATAACAATATTGAATTACAGCTTCAAAAAGTAAGTCTTTCTTTATTACCGGATCGTGCAGGGAGAGAGAGGGAGCTGGAAGTACTAACTTTTTTTTTTTTTTTTAGGAAGGGGAAAACAAGGGTGCGTGTTATACATAGGAACTCTTGTTTTCCCTTAAATCTTGGGCATAATAAACACCTGCGTATTATACACAGGTGCGTATTATACCTGAGATTTTACGGTATATCATTCTTCATGGTTTTTTTAATGCCTACAAAATAAAATAAAGTTAAAACGAAGTATTACTATCCCTTTAAATTAATCGGAATTTGGGGAATTGTCGTTATGGCGTTTAGCTTGCTGCATGATTGCTCCACTTTACTTCATGTGTATTGTTTTGTTTTAGATCATTAATTGAGTTATCCATATTTGGCCTGGAGTACTTTGCAATTAATAAGTGTTATCAACTGGTTTTAACTAACAGATTGACATGGAAGTCTATGGAGAAATGTAAAGATAAAACCTGCAGTAAATTAATCACCTGCAGTGGAATCCAGGCTTTTGTTTGTCCAATTTCCTCCTCATAGAAGACAACATCCTGGAGATTCATTACAGGGCTGATCAGCACGTTCCCCTGTAGAGTAACATGAATCCACTGGGACACATCCATACAGCTCTCCTGGGTTATTTTAGTAGTCCAGCCATAAACCAAGGTTTCCTGTTATGTACATTAATAATGTGAGATAAACTTCTCCAGAGTTTATCTAGAAAAATAGCTGAGATAAGAATTGTAAGCAAATAAAACATAAACACGTGAGTGAGATACACAGAATTCTATGCAAAGAAATATAGTTCAGTTTGCTACCTATGAGGCTGTTCATAAGGGTGACAGCAGAGTCACGTGTTGGTGCTTCAGAGCAGGACGCTGCAACTTTTCTGTGTTCCTTGCAGAATGCAGTGAAGATGCAACAGAGTTGATGTGCATGATGGCATATGTAGCTATGATGCCAAAAGCTCACACAGGCAATTATATAATAGTGATAAATGTATCCAATCAACGTCAACTCATGAGCATATCTGGGAAATCTCAGTGTTTGGCCCTGAGACTCAGGGTTTGGAACCAAATCTCAGGGTGAAGGGCCAAATTCTCAGGGTGAGCAAATCCAGTGTGTCCTCCTATATGATTTACACCAATTTACTGCTTATTTATTGTCCAAATCCATGACATTTCTACCAGAAAGGCAGGAGGACAAGTCCTGTTTGCCTTATGAGTGTATAAGAAGTTATATCTCAGAACTGTAGCATGTGAAAGGTTCCTTAAAAATTGATTGGGTTATCTCTGGTTTAGAGCAAACATTGACTTAATACATAGAATCTGCTTTCTTGTGGGCGTTAAGGATTAATATTTCAAATATCTCAGGGTGAGCTCATTTCAAAAGTTCCCAGGTGTGACGGTACCAGCGGACACCCAGCGTTGGTGTCACCGTCAAGGATCACTTCTCCCCAGAATCCACCAGCAAAGGCTCCCGCAGCATACCACAATGTACTCTGAATCACCAGGCAGAACCAGTGTCAGAGTAACCAGAACCACACTCTGAATACAGCAAGCTTACCCCACTAGACAACACCAGTGTAGGTTAAGACAAGAAATCTCTTTATTGAAACAAACCACACATATTTATACTCAAACCTTGCATTCAAATACCTGGACAAATCAGATAAAATAGGGACATAATCCAGTCACCATACAGTAAACAGATGGTCTAACAAGTACAATGACTTAGACATGATTACATTTCACACACAAAGGGGTTGCTGAACTCAGACAGTGGACACAAAGACTTGAGGGGCTTGAATGAATTAACACACGGCAGGGGGTCTCAGTACAGATCACAATACATTGCCTTGAGAGACTACAATACACATTGCAAGTAACTTTAGGTAAACTCAAATAATTAACTCCTAACAGCCCAGTCCCCTGAGAGCAGGTTATTATTTTTAGTCCTTTTGGCATAGTTGTCCGTCAATATAACGTCCAAAAGTTCTACATAGCAATATTAACTCCAATAGTCTTAAAACTGGTTAAAACAGTCCACAGAGTCTGTAGGAAGGGGCTGGCCCCCAGGCCCTGCCAAAAGCCGAGGGCCCTGTGGTTCCTGTGACACCAGGTATGCCCATGAGGGCATCAGTCAATCATGTCTGACTGGCAATGACACGGCCTGCTCATCAGCCACACCTTCAGCACACCCCTTCCTATAATCCTGTGACCAGATTACTGGGGTAATGCAGGGTCATCAGAATAAGTTGCATGGGTGCCTTGATTGGTGCTACAATGCAGCGCTGTCAAGTCACAACGCCAACACAACCCGGGTCCTACTTTACATGGTTGATATCTTTGCTGCAACTTGTTTCAAGATGTTGCAAGAACACAAGGTTACCATTCAGTATGATTATACAGTAACTGTAAAAATCAGCTCTGAGAACTACTACCCCATAGAAAACAATGACATCTGTTTTGTGAAACTACTTGTTATAAAAGAGTTAGCTGCTCGGGGGATCTAGTTCTTGAAGGTAACTGTTATGCAGTAGTTGCCTCATTGGTAGTTTTCTTCCCATGGGAGCAGACCTGCTGATGCAGCCAGGTATGTACTGTAATTCCCAGCAGCCTAACAGGGGGAGCACAAGCCTATCTACTCTGCAGTGCGCGGTTTCCTGTCCTGCACAGTGCAGACCCCCATAGAACATGGGCATCCAACATGTGCCTCGCGTGCCAAATGCGGCCAACCTAATCCCGGAGTGCGGCCCACCTACGATTACATTTTTTATCTAATTACATAATAAAGATGAATCAGTAGCCCAGTAAGGCCTAACCACCCACCTGCCACTACTGTACAGTTTGAGAATAGTCTGTTAACAGTTAGTATTCTCACCGACTTCATCAGTGACTACCACTAGGTCTATAACTGGACACTTTTTGCAAATAAAGTGTAGTAAACTTTTTTTATACTCCTTTGTATTACTGCTAAAAAACCCTATTTTTGAATAGCCAATACAATAATTCACCATTGTTATTAATAAGAAAAAGTAATGCGGCCGTTAAATATATGGGTTTGTAATCATGTGACCCACGATCGAAAAAAAACTTTGACCCACTGCCGTGGACTCTCTGTATCGGACTTCAAACCTGACAGAGTGGGTCTATGGGAAATGTCCACACAGATCAGATGTTTGTAGCTGAGAGCCACATACTTAAAAGGGAACTACCACCCCAAATAAAGTACCCCCCCATTAATTATTCGTACAGAGATAAGCATAGAAATAGTAGGATTATACAGAATAAGTATAGTATTATTAAGAAATCCTACTTCTTCTGAGATGGACGGCCAGGCAACAGCACAGACATCTTGCCTTAGAGACATCTGCGCACCTGCGCTGTCCGTCCCTTCTTGGAGGCATTGCATTGTACCTTAAAGGGATAGTAATACTTCGTTTTATCTCTGTTTTATTTTGTAGGCATTAAAAAAACATGAAGAACGATATAAGTCTTATCTCTCAAACCTTTATGGTTTGAGAGATATTCACAAGCAAAGTTTCCCATCCCGCCCCTTTTACCTAGTGTAAGCCATCTCTTCTCAGATGTGGAATCCAGTCCATAGACCAGACAGATAACAGAAGGGGACAATCTTCTTCCTATGAGAACAATGAAAGCCCTGCCCCCCTTGACAAGTTTTCAGGTTTTTCCCTTATCTTAATTGAAGTTTGTCCCTCTGTGCAGTCTACCTGGGCACCTCCCTTCTGATCTGGCTGAGCATAGGGTTGCCAGCTTTATTTAAAAAAAATACCGGCCATGGCATTCCCTCCATAGACTTAACATTGGACAGAAGCCAATTTTTTACCGGCCTGCCGGTAAAATACCGGCTGGGTGGCAACCCTAGCTGAGCAGTGTTACATCAGTAAAAGGGGCAGGAGGGGGACATTTGTCATTGAATTACTCTTGAACTACAACTCTGACAGAATTGAAATAACACTCTCCAAAGTCCAAATACTATGATGATTAATTAGAGCTGCTTTTATTATGAAACATTACTATCCCTTTAAGGTAACAGGAAGGGGCTGCCTCTAAAGCAAGAAGCCTGCCCATTTGGGGTGATCATTCTCCTTTAAACCTTTGCGTGCAAGAGAGGTATCCAACGCATTGCAATGCAATGCGTTGGATACCTCTTTGGCACTCAAAGGGTTAAGGTTCTAGAACCACACATTCCTGGCTACTTTACAACTGAGGTGGTCACTTTTCAGTCTCTCTCGAATGGCAGAAAGGAGTCTTTTTGCGGCTGCAGACTAAGTGAAATGTGATTATCGCCTTTTAAACATCCTGGGATTTTCATATCCGTCCTCTAGAAATGAAAGCTTTTTCTGACTCCAGTACATGAAACAGACAAACTGACCAGCTCTGGATTACTAACTTGCTCTCAGTCAGATGACAGATTTGGCCTGTGGAGTGTATGGAAAGTTCTCCAGGTTGCTAAGAAACAGTGATGTAATACAAAAACCAATACATCATTACTGATTTCTTTTTTATATCTATACGACATATTGGGCCTTATTCATCAAGCTGAAGAGGTGCACTTTTGTAGCAAACTAACGGCACCGTAGGGGTGAATGAAGGTTCCATCTTAAATATTTTTAAACAATTTAATGCTTGAGAAAAATTCCACATTTTCCTGAAGATTTAAATGGAATTTTCTACCTCCAGAATGTAGGCCGGGTTTCCCTTTAGGAAGAATGGGCAACTACCTAGCATGCCAAATTTTTTAATTGTGGTTGGGACAGTGCAATCTCACTGTTTTGCACACATTTATATGTCACTTTAATGGTTATTAGTTAACCAGTTGGATGCTAGAGAGGTCTCGTTGGAGATTTTCATAAACAAGGGCTTAAAGAAGCAGTAAAACTTTTTTCTTTATGAAAACAATATGTTGTAGAGCTTTCCCCTCCAAGTAAAATAAGGGAATTCCTACAGCTGTCAGTTATTATATTCAAAAGTTATAACTGTTCAAACTGTCAGGAAGTGAATTACAGTGTGATCACTTCCTGAAAGTTCTACTTGACAGCATGACTCAATTTCTGTCACATTCTGTGGACAACTGTTTGCCAATGACTTTCTTTCTTCTCAAATAGAATGCAACAGAATAACTCATTGACCATTAGAGGACACTCTTAAAGGGATAGTAATGTTTCATAATAAAACAGCTCTAATTAATCATCATAGTATTTGGACTTTGGAGAGTGTTATTTCAATTCTGTCAGACTTGTAGTTCAGGAGTAATTCAATGACAAAGTGTCCTCCTCCCGCCCCTTTTACTGATGTAACACTGCTCAGCCAGATCAGAAGGGAGGTGCCCAGGTAGATTGCACAGAGGGACAATCTTCAATTAAGATAAGGGAAAAACCTGAAAAACTTGTCAAGGGGCAGGGCTTTCATTGTTCTCATAAGAAGAAGATTGTCCCCTTCTGTTATCTGTCTGGTCTATGGACTGGATTCCACATCTGAGAAGAGATGGCTTACACTAGGTAAAATGGGCGGGAGGGGAAACTTTGCTTGTGAATATCTCTTAAACCATAAAGGTTTGAGAGATAAGACTTATATCGTTCTTCATGTTTTTTTAATGCCTACAAAAAATAAAGTTAACACGAAGTACTACTATCCCTTTAATGTAGAAAAAAAACATGAGTTTAAACTGTAATAACTCTGGAAATATGCATCTTTCAGCAGTTGGAGTACCCATATTTTACTCAACAGGAAAAGCCTAAGCCTATATATATATATATATATATATATATATATATATATATGTTATATGTGTGTGTGTGTGTGTGTGTGTGTTTGTTTGTTTTTTAACAAAAGTTCACTGCTCCTTTAAATCATGTTCTAGGTTAAGCATATTTTCTGTGCTAGGGAATAGTGGGTGTGACTGTGCTATGGGTGCGGTCAAGAAAGGGGTGGGGTATTGTCATGGACAGAGTGAAGGGCACCTAAAGTGCCCTGCCTTGGGAAGCCTGGGATGTAAATCTGTCTCTACCTGAAGGTGAGAAACCTCTACAAAGTTTTGCTTATCTACATAATGTAGATTTCTCAAATGTAACTCATATCACTGCCCATAAAACCTGCAAATAAACTTTTTTCAGTTGAGGTTTTCATTGCATACTTTGGCCAAATTATGTTCAAGCTTGTCTGCCACTAGATATAGAAACGCACAAAGAAAAACGAGAGTGCATTATACCTCTAAGTGCAGTATCTCTGGAACAAGTAATTACTGTGCTAATGATGGACTGGTACGTACTGGATATAGAAGCTATATCTTGCCTCTCAGATTCACAACATGCACTGTCTAGGCCCCAGGATAGCCATCTCCTCCACTGTAGATACCACGGCCGACCACCTGTGACCTCCAACAGCAACAGAAACTGAAAGATATCGCTAATATAATTTTAATTTTAACAATATTTACTTGAAAGAAAAAAACTGTAAATTTGTATAACATCCCTATGTGTTTCTTAACCCTTTCAGTGCCAGAGGGGTACACAACGCATTGCTTTGCAATGTGTTGCGTACCCCACTGGCTCTCAAAGGGTTAATGCACTCATCACTTTACCAGGGGAGGCAACTCATTTTAGGCAAGTGCTATGCAGTTTACCATATCGCAGAGTTAACAGACAGCTTCTTAGTAGAATCTTTATGTGATGTCTTTGTATCAGTGGTTCTCAGGGAACACCAACTGGTCATATTTTAACATTATGCTTAATTAACCCTTTGAGTGCCAGAGGTGTATGCAACACATTGCAAAGCAATGCGTTGAGTACCCCTCTGGCATTCAAAGGGTTAAGCACAGGTATCTCAACCACATTAACTGATCTACTGATTACCCACCTGTGAGTAAGTAAGGATATCCTTAAAACATGACCTTTCGGTTTTTCCTAAGGATTAATTTCGGAGGCACTGATTTCTAGGCTTGCACTGACCTTCCCTTAGAGAGGACACCTGCAGTGAAAGGGCGGGGACCTCAGAACTTGGGATGTGTCCACCTTCAGAGGTCCTCCCCACCCATTTCTGGTATCTGCAGGCAACCTGAATAATATAGCTTTACAGAATGTTCTGAGCTTTAATCCTTCTCATTTACTTAAGTGACTTGCGGTGATTACAGGCTAACTCACTCTCAGACAAAGAACAGAATTGGCCAGTGGATTTTACTGGATGTTCTCCAGGCTGATAAGGAAAACTGACAAGTCATTGTTGATTCTGTGTTTTATTTTTTACATCTGTGAAGCATATTAGACTTTATTATTCATTGGGATGAAGGGGTGCAATTCTGAAGCAATCCAACAGCATCACATGGGAAAAAGGAACGTTTCACTGAAATAAATGGAACTTCTAATTTCATCAGTGGTAGAGAGGTCTCCAGAGCATGTAGAAGTAAAAATGTGGCTTGTAATCACTCCAGATGATCTGAGTAACTGAAAACGAAAAAACTCAATACATTATTCAGGCTCCATGCCGGTAACAGAAGTGGTTGGGTCAGATCTTTACAGGCATAGATAGTTTTGAGGTCCCTGCCCTCTCACTGCAGATGTCTCCTAAAGGCAGATCATAGTAAGCCTATACAGGCATTAGTTACAGTTTCTATTGTCAAGCAGTTCGTAAACCATATGACATTGTAAAATGTATTCGACAGGAACTGCCTAAAATGGTATCTTGGCAGGGTAAACAAACTTGAACATATTTTGGCCAAACTGCATCCATAGAAACACAGTTGGTGAGGCTGAAAAAAGATGTGTCCATCAAGTTCAGCTTTTTCCATATCACCCCGTTGATCCAGAGGAAAGCAAAAAAAAAAAAAACTTAATGAAGCCATTTCCATGTAAGCCTGAAAAGGATAAAAAAAAAATTCCTTCCCAAATCTAAGAGACAGTCTGATATTTCCCTGAAGCTACATCCTGTCTGCATTGAAACCAACTGTCAGAGTTCGTAATATTATTCTGAGGTAGAAAGGTATTGAAAAATGTTTCTGAAAGCATCTACAGTATGTGCGAATAAAGCTTTGTGGGGTGAAAAGTTGCACAACTTTATTGACCATACAGAACAAAAAGCCCTGACTTTTAGTGGAAAGGGGCCTTTTCTCTAGTCTTAAAAGATGACGTCTTGATTCTTACTCAGCTCTTTCAATAAATAATTCCTCAGAAAATAATTTTTTTTGATCTTGAATATATGTGTAAATGGTAATTATAGAAGTCTCTTCTCTAATGTAAACAAATCCCGTTTGACTAGTCTCTTGACTAATTCCTGTGTTTGCTCCAGTTCAGTAATGTCTTTTTTTTTTTTCAAAGGGGAACTACCACCCCATAAAATCTTTATCTAAATTAAGTCCCCATCTGGTGACTAGCTGCTTAGTAGCGCTAGTCGCCAGAATTATTACCTGTTTTAACTGATTTACGAGTTATTCCGCGGCTGACAGTAGCAGGATGCACGGACATCTTGCCATAGTCACGTCCGTGCGCCTGCGCTGTCAGTCCCTTTTGGAGCCACCCTTCTGGCGACTAGCTTTACTAAGCAGCTAGTCGCCAGATGGCGACTTAATTTAGATAAATATTTTATGGGGTGGTAGTTCCCCTTTAAGAACTGGCACCTAAACTGTACTGTATGTACTACATGAGGCCTTTTTTTAAGGCCTCAAATTGTAAAACGTGAGTTCATATGTTCACATTGAGGCAGGTTATATGTAGTGGTGCAAGTGAAATGTGCTTTAATGTCAGTTTGTGCATCTGAGTCTTATGTACTAAGAAGAACTAGGGGGAGATTCACTAACAGGTGATAAAGTGGAGATGACTTCTCCAGTGATATCACTTCTCCAGTTCCTATGTTATTCTGTTGAGTCAATGCACTAAGATTTCTCAAAAGTTGAAGAAATCTTAGTGCATTGGCTCCATAGAATAACATAGGAATTGGAGAAGTGATATCGCTGGAGAAGTCATCTCCACATTATCACACCTTAGTACATAACCTCCCCCCCAGAGTCATTTTCCATCAATCCAACTGCATCAGAGGGGACAAATAAAATTTCCTCTTGATCTATTTCAGGCTTTTCACTTGATGCTAGTGAGGACTGTTGGTTTACTTCAGAACTTCGCCTTCATACATATGCCACACCTGTGTTTAATGGGATAGTAATACTTAAAATGGAAACAAAAAATAAATGTTGTAGGGTTTATCCCCCAGAGTAAAACAAGGGTACTCCCACTGCTGAAAGGTGTTTTATTCAAAAGTTATTAAAGCTCAAACTTGGATTTTTGTGGTGCAGTATCACAGTGGCTTTAAATTGTACAGAGGCGCTGTTGCTACACCATCCTATGGAAGTTTATGGTCAACTGACCAGATCTGTCCATAATATGGTATAGCGACAGCACCACTGTACAATTTTAGGCCACTGTGATACTGCATCTAAAATATTTAATTTTAAGCTGTAATAACGTTTGAATAAAACACCTTTCAGCAGTGGGACTTCCCTTGTTTTACTCAGAGCGATAAAGCCTACAACATTATTATTATTTTTTTTTTACATTTTAAGTATTAATGTCCCTTTAAAGGACTAACACCTATTAATGATAATTACTCCCACTTACTTTACTACGGCTGGAAAATCCGAGTGACCCCTGTGGATTTTTTCCTTGTGCTTTTGTTCAAAAGATAACATCTTTATTGAGTCCTGTATTCATTTCTGTTATGTCCATGGAGGTAGCCATCACTGTTACTGGCAGGACCAATGGAACTCAGGAGTTCTCTCACTGCACTTAATAATTTTAAACCTTTATTGGCAAATCGGGTATGAAACATTTTGCTAGCAACCCTCTGTCCCTTGATGGGTTAAGTAGGACTTTGCTTGCTGTCGTTTGAGAAGACTGCAACTGTCATGTCCGCCTCCATGGACATGATATTCAGGACTGATTGAAGAGGTTATCCATTAAAGGGATAGTAATGTTTCATAATAAAAACAGCTCTAATTAATCATCATAGTATTTGGATTTTGGAGAGTGTTAATTCAATTCTGTCAGAGTTGTAGTTCAAGAGTAATTCAATGACAAAGTATCCCCCTCCTGCCCCTTTTACTGATGTAACACTGTTCAGCCAAATCAGAAGGGAGGTGCCCAGGTAGACTGCAGAGAGGGACAATCTTCAATTAAGATAAGGGAAAAACCTGAAAAACTTGTCAAAGGGGGGCAGGGCTTTCATTGTTCTCATAGGAAGAAGATTGTCCCCTTCTGTTATCTGTCTGGTCTATGGACTGGATTCCACATCTGAGAAGAGATGGCTTACACTAGGTAAAAGTGGTGGGAGGGGAAACTTTGCTTGTGAATATCTCTCAAACCATAAAGGTTTGAGAGATAAGACTTATATCGTTCTTCATGTTTTTTTAATACCTACAAAATAAAATAAAGATAAAACAAAGTATTACTATCCCTTTAAATAAAAGATACAAGGATGAACGTCATAGAGGACATTAGTATTTTCTGGCTGTAAAAAGGTAAGTAAGTGAGTGGTTGTTATTATGATGTGTTTGTTCTAAGATGGAACTCATTTTTCCAGCATTTTTTTTCCTTTTATTCCTCGTCTTGATCTGTTTTCCCATTATCTGTGTGAGTTAATCTGTATCATCTGAACAATCCATTGTATTTGTTTTCTAGGGGAGGACAGCAATGGGCCTTTTTATGAATATAACTCAAACACAGACTCCGAGGTCCCAGGCAACTCCGAGGTAAGGACAATATGTGTGTCTGTGTCCTTTATATTTTCCTTGTTCAGGGCTGGATATACATCCCAGGCATCTCTAGGCAAGGCACTCTAGGTGCCATATCCTCATTCCTCACACGGCCCCACCCCCAGCTCCACCTACTCTTTCTTGGAACAGCCTATAACAAGCGAGGAAAAACCCAGCTTTAATCTTAGTTGCTAGAGGCATCTCCAACCCCATAACCAAGGAGTTAAATATTAACCTATAATGATATATAAAACTGGTGCAGGAACACGGAGATTGCTCTGGTCACACCCATAATTTGGAATGTGGGTGTGGCCAGCACAGCTGAGGCAAGAACTGAAATCAAATAACTTTGAGCTATTATAACTTCTAAATGAAGAAGCTCCCAGCAGCTATCTCCTTGTTTCACTCGGCAGGAAAATCCCTAAAATATATTTTTATGCAACAATAAACATATTACTATACTTTTAAACATTATTTTATTCAATGTCACACAAGGTTTTTGACAGATAAATCTTTGTGTGTTAATACAGTGGTGCCCTTCAAACCCTTTGAGTGCCAGAGAGATATCTAACGAATTGCATTGCACTGGATATCTCTCTGCTATTCAAAGGGTAAAATAGAGTTTCACTTATAACCAGTTTGCAGAGTGAAGAGATTACATCAGTAAAGATTCATCATAGTTATTTAAAGGGATAGTAATACTTCATTTTAACTTTATTTTATTTTGTAGGCATTAAAAAAACATGAAGAACGATATAAGTCTTATCTCTGAAACCTTTATGGTTTAAGAGATATTCACAAACAAAGTATCCCTCCCTGTTCAACCAGATCAGAAGGGAGGTGCCCAGGTAGACTGCAGAGAGGGACAATCTTCAATTAAGATAAGGGAAAAAGCTGAAAAACTTGTAAATGGGGGAAGGGCTTTCATTGTTTTCATACAAAGAAAATTGTCCCCTTCTGTTATCTGTCTGGTCATACAACCAGACTCACGTCTGAGAAGAGATTGTTTACACTAGGTAAAAGGGGCAGGAGGGGAACTTTGCTTGTGAATATCTCTTAAACCATAAAGGTTTGAGAGATAAGACTTATATCATTCTTCATGTTTTTTTAATGCCTACAAAATAAAATAATGTTAAAACGAAGTATTACTATCCCTTTAAAGTAAACCAAACAATTAGAAGACCTGGGAAGGTGGAGTTTTATATGCTAAGCAGTGATAAAGAGGTGATAAAGTGGAGATGACTTCTCCAGTGATATGACTTCTCCAGTTCCTATGTTATTCTGTAGAACCAATGCGCTAAGATCTCAACAGCTAGAGGAATCTTAGTGCATTGGTTCCATAGAATAACATAGGAAGTGGAGAAGTGATATCACTGGAGAAGTCATCTCCACTTTATCACCTCTTTATCATGCCTTAGTGCATCTCTCCCCCAAATGTAAATGGGAAAACTGCGGTAATTATGGGGCAAAACCATCTACACCATAAAAGTGAAATAAGCTGCATTATTTATTAAAGGGATAGTAATACTTTATTATTACTATCCCTCATATTGTAGATATTTGCAAAATAAGTTAATAGCCCCCAGGTTCATCTCTCAAACCTTTATGGTTTGAGAGATAATCGCGCCTAAAGTTGCCCTCTCCCTCCCCCTTCCCTGAAGTCAGCTTTGTAGCTGACTGAAGGGAAATCCGGTCATAGATCATCAGGCGGCTCAGCAGCAGAGCCACGATCGCATTAACTAAAAAAAAAACTTTCACTAAAACGGTCTTCTACATGTGCTTGCAAACCAAGCACAAACCAAGCACACGTAGAATACCATTTCAGTGAAAGTTTATTTTTTTTAGTTAACGTGATCCGGCTGTGCTGGAGAGCCGCCTGAAAGTCGTACGACTCTCTTCCCTGCAGTCAGCTAGAACTCTGACTAAGAGGAAGGGGGAGGGAGAGGGCAACTTTAGGAGCGATTATCTCTCAAACCATAAAGGTTTTGAGAGATGACACTGGGGGCAATAAGTTTTTTTTACTAGGGCTTTACTATAGGGATCAGTAATACTTAAGTATTACTATCCCTTTAATACGCACTGTTGAATAGGCCAAATGCACACTGTGATGTAGTTTTAATGTGAAATAAGATTGTTCTTCAGAGCCGAGTATAAGGGAAAGGTCAGTGAGTCAACTAGGCTGCAAGTGACAGCTGTTTCCACTGACACTGAGTCAGCCGGACTTCTCTGTAGTGTAGAACCGCCTGACAACATGGTTCAGACGCAGGCAGGATGCTAACCTTTAGAGTGCCTGAGGGGTACACAATGCATTGCAAAACACTCTGGCACTCAAAGGGTTAAACAAGAACTGAGATCAGAGAGTGTTAGGAATTTTATAGCAAATGTCAACCTCTTCCTGTATTAAAGGGATATTAATGTTTACTGTCTAAGGAGCAGTCATTTCTATTAAAGCGCTCTGTGGGACAGCTTGACTCATGCACTACAGCTCTCCATAGTAATTGATAAGAATAGCCCCACCTGGCAACCACTGTAGAAAATTACAGTTTAAAGGAACACTAACACAAAAAAATGAAATTGGTTAATATAGCTTTAATGTCACACACTTGCAACTAGAATATGTAGAAAAATAACTTTTCGTATGTTACATTCTTAATGGGATAGTAACACTTTATATGCAAAGAAATATATATTATAAGGATTATCCTCTTAAAGAGATAGTAATACTTAAATCTTACTGATCCCCATATTGTAGCCATTTTAAAAAGAATTGAATTGTCCCCAGTGTCATCTCTCAATCCTTTATGGTTTGAGAGATAACCGAAGGCAAAGTTCCCTCCCCTGACGTCAGTGTTGTACTGACTGCAGGGATATCCGGTCTTATTTGCATCAGGCGGCTCTGCAGCAGAGCAGAGATCGTGTTAGTGAAAAAGAATTATTTCACTGAAATGGTCTTCTACATGTGCTTGCAAACCAAGGGAAAACCAAGCACATGTAGAAGACCATTTCAGTGAAATAATTTTTTTTCACTAAATTTATCTCGGCTCTGCTGCAGAGCCACCTGACTGTCGTACGACACACTTCCCCTGCAGTCAGTACAACACTGACTTCAGGGAAGGGGGAGGGAGGGGGGAACTTTGGAGGGGGGAACTTTGCCTTCGGTTATCTCTCAAACCATAAAGGTTTGAGAGTTGATACTGGGGACAATTCAGTTCTTTTTAAAATGGCTACAATATGGGTATTAGTTATATTTAAGTATTACTATCCCTTCAAGTATAATAAATACTCCAATACTCTGCTGAGAGGTCTTTTATTCACAGTTTATTCCAGCTCAAAGTTGAATTTTTTAGGTGCAGTATCACAGTGGCGCTGTTGCTACACTATCATATGGAGATTTATATTCAACTGACCAGATCTGTCCATAGCATAGTGCAGTGATTCTCAACCAGGGTGCCGTGGCACTTTGGTGTGCCACGGACATCAACTTAGGGTACCCCATGTTTTCTATGAAGACTAACAAAAATAGATTTTTAAATAAAGATTTATAGAAATTGTTATGCACAATATGTTTAACCCCTTAAGGACCGGAGGTTATGGGACATTTCCGTCCCATAACGACCGCATAGGGGCACTTTGACGAGCCGGTACACGTGACCTGTCACGTGTATCGGCGCGTCACTATGGGGCTTGAAACAGATCGATCCGATCTTGGAGCGGTCTATTTCATGCCTTATTTTTTACTTACAGCGCTCCCGGTAGAGCGCTGTAAGTAAAAAGTACGTGACGTACCAGGACCGTCAAGGGTCGTTCGAGCAAATTTACCCTTGACGGTCCTGGTACGTCAAGGGTCCCTAAGGGGTTAATTGTGTTATTATGATTGTAAGACCTAATAATAACTGTATATTTATGTATGGAACCTTCCTTATGCCCTTGATAAAGTACATTAAATATGTTAGGGGTGCCCCGAATGTTTTAGATTACGTGTTAGGGGTGCCCTGAACAAAAAAAAAATTGAGAACCACTGGCATAGTGTAACAACAGTGCCACTGTATAATTTCATGCCATTGAGTTTGAGCTACAGTAAATTTCGACAAATACACGTCAGCGGTGGGAATATCCATGTTTTACTCAGGAGGCTAAAACCTATTAAATATAATATATATATATCATTTTTTTTTACATATTAAGTGTTATTATATCTTTAAATATAATCCTAAACTTGCTTTTTAATGCAAAATTGTCCCGTTCAGAGAGCATTTATTTAGTGCTGTTTGAATCGAGAGATAATAGATAGTCAGTTACTTGGTGTGATTCATGCCCACTGCTCTTGAAATGCGCTCCTGTCTTAGCCTAGTCACAGATAATCCTGGACAATGATAGGAACCCTAGAGCCATTGAAAAGGCAGGAATATATGCTCCCTGAGGGCATCTGTAAGATTAGATTTTAGGCCTCAGAAAATGGAGGATTGTTACAAATGCAGGGTATTTAACCCGTTGAGTGCCAGAGGGCATCATTGTTTTGCAATGCATTGCGTACCCCTCTGGCACTCAAAGGGTTAAGTATATATAACCCCATTTCATTTTTAGATGTTAGTGTTTCTTTAATGTAATCAAAAACATAAAATAAACCCTTTAAATGCCAGAAGGGTAGGTGTGCAGCACATTACTTTGCAATGTATTGCATACCCCACTGGCACTCAAAGGGTTTAAAATCCCTTGAGTGCCACAGAGGCATCAACAAATTGCATTGTAATGCATTGGCTGCCTCTCTGGCACTCAAAGGGTTAAGAGTGTTTTTAAACAAAATAACAATCTTCCACGAGTGGGGGCACGCTTGTTCACAAGAAAAAGTTTGCTTCACCTTTAAATGTCCATAAATTTGGACTTTACTTATAAAGGAAAAGAGTAGTAATTCTGGGAAAACGTGACTTCACTGTAAGGATAAATACAGATTCACACAATTTCCATCAATTTAAATGAGAAGCTTCCAGTTCATTGTAAATCAACACATCGGATACCTTTCCAGCATTCAAGAGATTAAAAACCCATTTCAACCCTTTGAGTACCAGAGATTAAGTTGGAGACCTCTATGTCATTCAAAGCTGTTGTTAAATAAATGGACTTTTACATTTATTCCCAACTAGTTGAACAGCCCGTTACACGGGCCACAGTGCCTCTGGCAGCCGGTCGCGGGGCAGTCACGCGCAGCAGAGACTGCCCGCACCACTGCTGATACAGAGCTGGACTCTCCTTCGGAGCGCCCAGCTCTGTATCAGCCGCGGCGCGGGCAGTCTGTACTGTGCATGACTGCCGCACGCGCAGCAGTGTCTACCGCGCATGTCGGGCGTTACACACAACTTAGCGAATTATTATATAGGATAGTGCAGCTGGTTTGCTGTAGAATTGCTTCTCTTTAGCTTTTTAAATACAGCTCTTAGTGACCGGGACACAGGGAATTCTAACCATTACCTTCCCTTTAAGGCTAAGTTCACACTAGCGATTTGATACATGGTAATCTCATATAAAAGCGTATGAAAACCTGCATGTGATTTATATGTGATTATCATGTTTATTTCAGTGGGTGTTGAATCACACGATTCTCTGCTTCTCCACCCATAATTCTTTTCTTCACCAATAACATTGCAGTGTCAGCATTGCATGGTAATAGTGTTAGTATGTGATATTTGGGGATTATGCCCCGAGATGTGATAAAGGGGAGATGAATTCTCCAGTTATATCGCTTCTCCAGTTCCTATGTTATTCTATGGAGCCTATGGACTAAGCTCTCCAAAGCTGGAGAAATCTTAGTGCATTGGCTCCATAGAATAACATAGGACGTGGAGAAGTGGTATTGTTGGAGAAGTTATTTCCATTTTATCACCTCCTTATCAGGTTTTATCATAGCTGGGAACTCTCCAGATTTGCCCCGGAGACTCCAGTTTTTGCAGTGCATTACCGGGTCTCCAGGGCAGAGGCTGATTCTCCAGATGTGGGGAGTGTTTGATGAAACTCCTCCCACTTCTGTTCTTCCCTGTCTGTTCCTCCCCCTCCTTTAAGTCCTGCCCCTTTTTACAAAATTGTGCCATTGATCTCCCCCATCAGCACCAGAGAGCAAAGTTCCTGGGTATGCTTTATTGCATAACCCCCTTGGTGTGAAATCAATACAAATCACATGTACTTGCAATAAACCACAGTCGGACCAAAAGTTGCAGCAAGATGCATTTGGCAGTGTGAATGGTCCAATACGACACAGTCATATCAATTTCATGAGCTTTTTCATGCATTCAAATTGTTGCAGTTCAGTCACTGGTGTGAACTAGGCCTAAGCAGGACAGGTATGTTATATAAAACTATACAGACAGGTAATGAGATCATTATGCATGTGGTTTAAACCCTTTGGTGCTACAGAGGTTTTTACCCCATTGCTTTGCAATGTTTTGGAAACATCTCTAGCATCCAAAAGGTTAATAAGATCTGCTTCTTACAAGCATGGGGATTGTTTATCAGATTGCTTGGCACCATTTGCTTCCCAAACACCAAGTCCACCATCCTAAGCCACAAGCCTATTAACCACATCATATTTGATTTGCTGTGTTTGCACTGAAATGTCTCAAAAGTTTTTTCTTAGTGTTTTTACTAACTGCATTATATATTTTTCCCATGATGCCCCCTGGCAGGGTCTTAGCAGCACAGAAAGTACATTTCTCATCACCAACCATCAGAGGGTAAGACGCTGCAGCCTAGTGCATGTGTGTGCAGTCGGTGGGGTGTAGCTTGTGGCTGTCAGTAATATAGTTGCTTGTCTAGGTGTACGGGACGCCTTCCAGTCAAGTTGCCTTCCATACGCTAGCTAGAGACGTGGGAACTTCGTCACATCACGTGGTCCACACGTCTGATGGCTTTTTAAAGATCATTTCTATGCCAAGATGATAGGGCTCAAATTCCACAAGAATAAAATCCAGTTCAAAGAATTAAAAGTGTGGCATCCAACAGGCATGTGAATCCTTCAATAATATGATAGAATAGCATTCTAGCATTTTCTGTGCAGCTGGTGTTGGACTACAGCTCACATCATACTTAGCCAGCCAACAGCAGGTCACCAACTGTGTCCTTTGCATTAGGAGGCTGACTCCATGTTGCTTCTCCACTTTGCATCATGGATGCAATTGATAACATGCAATGAGCAACCTATCGCTCCAGGTACATATTTTTCATAATCAGTCTGTTTCCTGCTTTGGTGCCACACAGCACCCCTAGTGGACTGATTAAAAAAATGCCAACAAATGCATTAGTGATATAGATGAGATGAGCAACACTGATTCCTCAATTCTTTGCAGTATATGTGCACAGGCTATCTGTAAAAGGCCTAACTTGAAAAATAGTAACAGAATTGTTCTCTGGTGTTCCCCGGCTCAAGTACACCACTGGGACATGTAAAAGGTTTTTAAAACATTTGTTTGACAGTGACACTTCCCCTTTAAAGGGACTCTATCACATAAAAACCACTCTGGTGATTTAGAAAGCGCTTTCAAATTCATCTCTTTGTTGTATTAGCCATTTTTTATTTAGAAAACCCATTTTTGAGCTATTCGATGTATAACTTATGCTAATTAAAGCATACTGTGCAGGTATTTCCTGCCTTAGCTCTACATTACCTCCCCACTCACTGACACTGCTCTGCAATGCATTGCCCATTTCCCCAGCACTGAAAGTGTTAATTGTTTGTGAATGGGGGAGATAATGTAGGGCTTAGACAGGAAGTGCCTGCACGGTGTTCCTCAATTAGCATAACCTATACATCTAAATAACGCTAAATCTAGTTTTCTACATAACCTAGCGATTGCTGCATGGCATTGCCCATTCGATTCAGCAATTTATGCACATTGGAGACCCGCTGGACGTCTGCAACGCTGATCGTTGATGGTGGTGAGAGTCTCTGCAGTGGTTTATACAGGAGTGGGTAGGAGGGCTTCACCTCATGGGTATTCCTAGCAAAATCACTGCCCCATGGCAATTTGCTGTGTGTGGGACGATCTTCTCCCACTCTGCTGCCCAGGGGAGGGGAGGACATCGAACCAGAAACAGATTTATATATATATATATATATATATATAGAGAGAGAGAGGAAATGGCTAAAACAAGATATCAGTGAATTTCAAAGCTCTTTCAAACTCACCAAAGTGGTTTTTAGGTGATGGGGTCCCTTCTTTAATCCATTTAATTAAAGCGGAACTAACACCGTTAACAAAGGTTGTCTTTAATAATTCCCTATCTGGCGACTAGCTGCTTAGTAGCGCTAGTCGCTAGAATTATTACCTCGTTGTGAAGACATTTGAAGTGATCCTCGGCTGACAGGCAGGACGGAGTGCGGACATCTTGTCATAGTGACGTCCGCGCGCCTGCGCTGTCAGTTCCAGACGGCTGTAGGAGGCGTTGCTAGGTGCCATTTGGCTCCGGAAGGGACTGACAGCGCAGGCGCGCGGACGTCACTATGACAAGATGTCCGCGCTCCGTCCTGCCTGTCAGCCGAGGATCACTTCAAAGTTATTCACAAAGAGGTAATAATTCTGGCGACTAGCGCTACTAAGCAGCTAGTCGCCAGATACGGAATTATTAAAGACAACCTTTGTTAGCGGTGTTACTTCCGCTTTAAACACATTTTTTCTGCCCAGGGTAGGACTCTGTGTACATTTTTGCAAAAGCAAAACGATATGTCAGCATAAAAAAAAGTCTTCTATCACTAGTTCCCTGACCTGGGGGGTTATGTTCTGAGAGATGATAAAGTGGATGGATTCTCCAGTTCCAATGTTATTCTATGGATCCAGCGAACTACGATCTCCAGACTTGGAGAGATCTTAGTGAATTGGCTCTATAGAATAACGTAGGAACTGGACAAGAGAGATCCCTGGAGAAGTTATCTCTACTTTATCACCTCTTTATAACACCTTAGTGCATCTCCCCCAACTTCTGTAGTAAGATAAATTCTACAATTAAAGCGGAACTACCACCTTTATTAAAGATGGCCTCAAATAATTCTTCATCTGGAGACGAGCTGCTCAATAGCGGTAGTCGCCAGAATTATTACCTCGTTAACTCGAATTATCCACTGCTCCCGGACTGATAGACAGGACGGAGCACAGACATCTTTCCATAGTGACGTCTGTGCACCTGCGCTGTCAGTCCCAGCCGGCTCTAGGAGGCATTGCTAGGAGCCGTTCGGTTCCAAAAGGGACTGACAGCGCAGGCGCGCAGACGTCACTGTGGAAAGATGTCTGCGCTCTGTCCTGACTGTCAGTCCCGGAGCAATGGGTAATTCACGTTAACGAGGTAATAATTCTGGCGAATAGCGCTACTGAGCAGCTAGTCGCCAGGTGAGGAATTATTTGGGGCCATGTTTGATAAAGGTGGTAGTTCCGCTTTAATGTTATTCTATGGAGCCAGTAAACTGCAATCTCCAAACTTAGAGAAATCTAAGTGCACAGGCACCATAGAATAACATAAGAACTGGAGAAGTGATATCACTGGAGAAGTCATCTCTGCTTTATCACCTCTTTATCACACCTTAGTCCATCTTCCCCCTGGTGTGTATTCTTTATTCATCAAGAAACAGTACGGCAGTCACACTTACATCTGGCAACAGGAAGAATAAATATCAACATGCAAACCTCATTCTATGTAGGATCTGTTCAACTCTGTGTACCAGAATAGTGTCATATAGGCTTATCCATGCATTGGATACTCATCTGGCACTGAAAGGGTTAACCCTATAAGGACTGGTAGGTTGAGCAAGACATTGTGAAACAATGCAACACACACTTCTCTGGTCCTTACAGACTTAATTCTATTTCATACAGTTTCTAATTTTGAGACATATATTCCATAAAATAAAGATGAACAATCATGGAGCAAACCAACTGCACCATAGGGGACAAATACAAATTCTCCAAATTCAAGGAGTTAAAAAACCCACTTCAATCAATAGGAATGTTTATTTCTTCTCTGTGCTGCAGTTTGTTTGATCTGGATTGCTTACCGTTATCTTGATGAATACCCATTTAATACTTGTTGGCATCAGTATGGAAGGTAAATTGGAATGTGTTGGTTTATTGGTGAAGGGGGATTAAAGCAGGGATGGGCAACATGTAGCCCTCCAGCTGTTGTGGACTACAATACCCATTATCCCCAGCCATACGTAGGGAGTTGCAGTCCACAACAGCTGAAGAGCCTCAGGTCACCCATCTCTTGGTTAAAGGGATATTCACACAGTTACCATAAACATACATGACTTTAAAGCCCATATTGAGTGCACTGAACATGTAACTATATACTTACGTATTTAAATTAATAAATCAAGCTGTGTCTGTGACATCATTTGTTTCGGGGAGTGGACTTGTATGCACTAGTATGTACCCCCTCCCCTCACATGCTTCATTTAAAGGGTCAGTAATGTCCCCAAAAAAATTCTTAGAGTTTTGTAGAGCTTCAAAAAATAAACTCTATAGCAAGAAACCCTATCTCTCAAACCGCTATGGTGTGAGAGATATACATTTTCCCCCTCCTTCCCATTCTCCTGACGTCAGAGTCTAGCTGACAGCAGGAGATCCCGGTCCGGGGACCAGCCGGTGGCTCTGCAGCACAGCCGATATCGCGTTATTGGAAAAGAATTACTTCACTGGAAAGGTCTACAAAAGTGTCTGGTTTGCAAGCACACTTTGTAGACCATTCCCATGAACTAGTTCTTTTTAAATAACACATTTTCGGTTTTGCTGAAGAGCCTCCTTGAGTCGGCCGACTTGAACCTTGAATGCCTATATCTGTCAAACCGTAGTGGATTGAGAGATATGAGTTGTGCCATAGAGTTTATTTTTTGAAGCTCTACAAAACTGACCCTTTAAGATGATATGTCCAAAGTCAAAAGTGGCTCAATTGAGGGGCAAACCAATTACACCATGGAGAAACAAAAATGTATTTTGACTTAAAAGAGAACAAACACCTCCTAATAATAACCCACTTTCTTACCATGGATAGAAAATCCTAATGGCCCCTGTGAATTTTGTTTGACCTTATGTCTTTGTTCAAGAGATAACATGTTCAGTCTGTCCTTAAAAGGATAGCATCAGTTCATATTTATAAAAATATACATTGTAGGGTTTTTCCTCCTAAGTAAAACAAAGACTTTCCCACTGCTGGGAGGTCTTTTATTCAAAGGTTATTGCAGCTCAAACTCAAATTTTTTAGAAGCAATACCACAGTGGCTGTAAATGTGACAGTGGTGCTGTTGCTACACCATCCTTTGGAGGTTTATGGTCAACTGACCAGAGCTGTCCGTAGTATGGTGAAGCAACAGCGCCACTGTATAATTTCAGGCCACTGTGATACTGCTTCTTAAAAAAAACAAACAAAAAAAACAAAATCAAATTTGAGCTGCAATAACGTTTCAGTAAAACACCTCTCAGAAATGGGCGTTCCCTTGTTTTACTTAGAAGGATAAACCCTACAATATATATTGTTTTAAATAAGTGTTACTCCTCCTTTAATGTTATGTCCATGAAGGCGAACATGGCAGTTGCTGGCAGGACCATAGGACACAATGAGGGTTATGCACTAAGGGGTGATAACAAGGAGATGACTTCTCCAGTTACTATGTTATTCTATAGAGCCAATGCACTAAGATCTCTGCAACTATGGCGATCTTAGTGCATGGACTCCATAGAATAACATAGGACAGGGCTGTCCAAGTTCAGTCCTCAAGCGCCACCAACAGACCAGGATGTAAGGATTTCCCTGATTACACACAGGTGAGATAATCACTGGATCATTCATTGTGACTGACTCCCCTGTGATTAATCAGGGAAATCCTTACATCCTGGCCTGTTGATGGCCCCTGAGGACTGAACTTGGACAGCCCTGGTATAGGAATTGGAGAAGTGATATCACTGGGGAAGTTATCTCCATTTTATCACCTCTTTATCACTCCTTAGTTTATCGCCTTCTTGTTTGCTTACTGCACTTGGCATTCTTAAAGGGATAGTAATACTTCGTTTTAACTTTATTTTATTTTGTAGGCATTAAAAAAACATGAAGAATGATATAAGTCTTATCTCTCAAACCTTTATGGTTTAAGAGATATTCACAAACAAAGTATCCCCCCCCTGTTCAACCAGATCAGAAGGGAGGTTGGAAGATAGACTGCAGAGAGGGACAATCTTCAATTAAGATAAGGGAACAACCTGAAAAACTTGTCAAGGGGGGGCAGGGCTTTCATTGTTCTCATAGGAAGAAGATTTTCCCTGCTGTTATCTGTCTGGTCTATGGACTGCATTCCACATCTGAGAAGAGATGGCTTACACTTGGTAAAAGGGGCGGGAGGGGAAACTTTGCTTGTGAATATCTCATAAACCATAAAGGTTTGAGAGATAAGACTTATATCGGTCTTCATGTTTTTTTAATGCCTACAAAATAAAATAAAGTTAAAACGAAGTATTACTATCCCTTTAACCCCTTAAGAACCAGTGGATCCGCTTTGATCCTTGCCGATGCGCTGGTACATGTGACATGTTGCGTGTATCGGCGCGCCGACTTCGGGGCCTAAGAGAGATCGCTCCAGTCTTGGAGTGGTCAATTTTAGGCCCTACTTTTACTTACAGCTCTCCCGGTGGAGCTCTGTAAATAAAAAGTATGTGACGTACTATGACTGTCATCGGTCCTTAAGGGTATAAGGACCATGACGGTCATAGTACGTCATGTAGTCCTTAAGGGGTTAAAGCTTCAGGGACCAGAGCGGTTTGAAAATGCGCTATGTACCCATCTGGATCTCAACCCTTTTGGGTGCCAGAGGGGTACGCAATGCCGTTGCGTACCCCTCTGGCACTCAAAGGGTTAAAGGGTTAAGAACTCCTCTAGACTGTAAGATCTCACAACCAGGCCCCTCTGATCCTCTTTTTTTTCTGTGTTCCATTTGTACTGATTAATATCTCTGTATGTCTGTTTCCTATTGCCCAGCGCAGCACTGTAAGTTGGCTCTGTATAAATAAATAATAATAAAAGGCTCATGCACTCTGTCTGCTTCAAACTGCCAGCAGCTGTCATGTCCGCCTCCACAGACTCATTGAAGATGTTACCTTTTGTGTAAAGGCATCAAAGTTTACAAGGGCTATTAGGATTTTGTGTCCATAGTAATGTAAGCAGGGGGGTTATTATTAGGTGGGGGTAATTCTCCTTTAAATTGGGCTTTTAACCCTCCGAGTTCCAGTGGGGTACGCAACACATTTCTTCTTTTGCGTTGCGTACCCCTCTGGCACTCAAAGGGTTAACCACTTGAATACTAGAGAGATCTCCAACACAGCCATACCAAATGGAGTTTGGGGAATTTTTATTTTTCTGCCGTGGTAACGATGATTTACCTTTGATTGTCACCACTGATCCTCAGCACATAAGCCTCAATATGGTGTTTAACCCTTTGCTTGCCAGAGAGCTTAAAGGGATAGTAATTCTTAAAAATTACTAATCCCAGTATTGTAGTACTAAAAAAGAGAAATGAATTGCCCCCAGTGACATCTCTCAAGAGAGATATTCACTCGCAAAGTTCCCCACGTTGAAGACCTTTTAAGTAAATGATTTCTTTTGTATTAACGCTATCTTGGCTCTGCTGCAGAGCCGCCGGATAGTCGTACAACAGGCTTCCCCTGCAGTCAGCTGCAACGCAGACTTCAGGGAAAGGGGAGGGAGGGGGGAACTTTGCGAGTGAATATCTCTCAAACCATAAAGGTTTGAGAGATGTCACTGGGGGCAATTAATTTCTTTTTGTTTAATACTGCAATACTGGGATTAGTAGTTTTTAAGTAATACTATCCCTTTAATGCCCTGCAATGCGTTGGATAGCCCTCTGGCACTCAGAGTTAATATCAGTTTATGGTAGTCGTGTGTGTTTGTGTCCCTTTATTGCTTTTCTTGGTGTGTAGTTCAGTGTTTGTGTCTTATTGTTGGTATTTTAGTACTAACTTGACTTTCGACTGCAAACATTTTCTTTTAGGGTTAACAAATCTCTATTCTTATCCTCTATTAAACCTAATTTATTTATATATGTTTTTGTTAATACTTTCTAACATGCCTTTTTGCTTCATTGTATCACTGACCACGTGCCAACACTAACTAAATATTTGTTTCAGCGAACTCTGTATAATAATGTTTCCATCTGCACGTGGTTAACGGATAGGGATATGATAGAAGGACCATGTTTGTACTTGCAGATGATTAACCCCTTGAGAACCAGAGGCGTATGCAAAGCAATTTGATGCACATCTGTCTAGTTCTCATAGGGATTAACTGTTTCAGTGTCAGTGGGGTGTCAATACCCCTCTGGCACTGAAAGATTTAAGAGATAGTAATGCTTAATATTGAAATATATATATATATATATATATATATATATATATATACGAAGTTATACAGAGGCACTCTCACTTTAAAAGTCCATCGCCTGGGTGCTAAAATCCAGCCATAATACAAATGTATTCCCAATTGAACAGCACTCTCAGGACTTGTGAAATTCTGACAAATTCTGCTTACAATAAACTTATTTGTCAGAATTTCACAAGTCCTGAGAGTGCTGTTCAATTGGAAATACATTTATATATATATATATATATATATATATATATATAATATATTGCAGAGTTTACCTTGCTGAATAATGGTATTTTGGTCAAACATCAAAAAGCTTGCATTATTTGTGTGCAGTACCTCAATGGCCTGAAATTTTCCAGTGGTGCTGTTGCTACTGCATCATATGGAGGTTTAGGGTCAACCGACCAGAGCTGTCTATAGACTGCAGTAGGAACAGTGCCACCATAAAATTACAGGCCATACAAGTACTGCACCTCCAAAAAATGCTGCAAGATTGGGCTGCAATAACATCTGACTAGAACATCTCTCAGCAGTGGCAGTGTTCTTGATTTACTAATCAGGAGAAGCCCAGCAATATATATTTGTCATTATTACACATTACTTTGCCTTTAACCCTTTCAGTGACAGAGGGATACTCAAGCACACAATGCATTGTGTACCCCTGTGGCACTCAAAGAGTTAACAACAAGGCCCCCATCCCTTGCTATTTTAATGCCTACTTGCTTTGTTTAAAGGGACAGTAATGTCCCAGAAAAAATCTTTATAGTTTTGTAGTGCTTGAAAAAATGTAACTATATGCCACAAACCCGCTATGGTTTGAAAGATATAAACATTGAAAGTTCCTCCCTCCCTCCCCTTTCCCTGACATCAGCGCTGTGCTGACTGCACGGGAATCCTGTCCGGGGACCAACCGGCAGATCTGCAGCAGAGCCGCAATCACGTTATTGGAAAATAATTACTTCATTGGAAAGGTCTACAACGTGTGCCTGGTTTGCAAGCTTTGAAGTAATGTGTTTTAAATAACAAGATTTCGGCTCGGCTGCAGAGCCTCCTCATGTCGGCCGACTCGAATCTCCAGCTGTCAGCTTTACAGGTGACTTCAGGAGAAGGGGAGGGGGCGGAACTTTGAATGTGAGTATCTCTCAAACCATAGCTATTTGAGAGATAGGATTTGTTGCATGTAGTTTAATTTTTTTAAGCACTACAAAACCATAAAGTTTTTTCAATTATCATGTTTTACTAAGTCTGCACCTATGGAAGCATATGTAGTAAAAACATACCTCCCATGTGTCCCTCTTTCTCATGCTGGTGTCCCTCTTTAGGAGATATTAGGGGTTCATACCTCCTAAGTGTCCCTCTTTAGGAGGGACAGTCCCTCTTTGAGACCCAAATCCCTCTGACCCTCTTTCCCACCCTGGTGTCCCTGGTGTTGCTGTCTACAGCAATAACCCTCACATGAATGTTTATTTAAACGTCAGTATATGTGTTTATAAATCAGTCTGTGTAAATAACATACTTTGTCTTGTTTTAAGTAATTTATTCATTTGCACAAAGTGGTGGCGACAGGCCAAAAAATTCCTGGTAATGTCCCGCCCACCAGCCACACCCCCAGCAACACCACCCAAAACACAGCTGTCCCTCTCTGACTGTGAAATGTTGGAAGCTGTGTAAAAAGCCTGGAACTGCTCGGTTCAGCTACAAATGACTCTTATCAGCATTTGGGAGGTGTCAGAAAACTGATCCCCTCAGTTGTAACAGACAGAGGAAGTGATGTAGCTCTCAGCCACAAATGTACTCTCCACAGGAGGCAGAGGCATTGGCATTAAAGGGATAGTATTACTTCAAAATTACATATTGTAGCCCTTAATAAACTGAGTTAAATGACACCAGAGGCATCTCTCAGACCTTTATGGTTTAAGAGATAGCTACTTTCAAAGTCTCCTCTCCCCTGCTGTCAGCGTTCTGCTGCCAGCAGGAGAATCCGGTCCCGGGACAGGCGGAGGCTCTTAAACAGAGCCGATATCTCGTTATGGAAGGAAAAATTATTCATTGAAACACTCTTCTACATGTGCTTGGTTACCAAATACACGTAGACGACTGTTTCAATTAATCATTTTTCCTTCCATAACGAGATATCGGCTCTGCTGAAGAGCCTCCTCTTGATTCAGAGACCGGATTCCCCTGCTGGCAGTAGAACGCTGACAGCAGGGGAGAGGAAACTTTGAAAGCGGCTATCTCTTAAACCATAAAGGTCTGAGAGATGCTGCTGGTGTCATTGAACTCAGTTTATTAAGGGCTACAATATGAGGGATAGTAAGTTAGAAGTAATACTATCCCTTTAAGGGGACTGCACTCTCAACCCAACTTGACTGACCTGAGAGATTCAGTGTTGCAGTTCACCAATGAGGGAGTTTGGGGGTCTCTCTTCAGATCCTGTTCTGGTTTCCCATTGGTCCACCAGGACTCATTATACAGGCCCTGCTTCGCCTGCAGGTCTGTTTCCAGGAAGACAGATCTGCCAGTGGTGCACATTCCATGAGATAGTTCCCTTTAACCAGGTGTTTTCCCAAACTGAGGGACACACACCTTTTGGGTAGAGGTGAGGTGCTTGGAGGGATGCTGTTTCAGGGCCCAACTTCACAGTTGCTTTTTTAAAATACATCTATGTTGTTGAAAAGTGATCAGGATGAGAAGTTTGGGAAAGGCTAGGTGTGTATTCTTAATACGCTGTACCATAGGGGACGAATTAAAATTCCTCTTGAGTTAAATGAGCTTTTTAACCCTTTGAGTGCCAGAGGGGTACGCAATGCAATACGTACCCCTCTGACATTTATATGGTTAGTAACATGTAAACTTAATTTATGTAGGATCTGTTCAATCCCTTGAATGCTAGAGGTGTATTCAATGTATTGAAGACCATTTTGGCATTCAGGGTTTTAAAAGCCCCATTTTCATCAGTGAGAATTTGGGGAATATTTTTTTTGTTCTTTACTGCGCCTGGAAGAAATAGGCAGAAAATGGTCTGTTTTGCCTCCAGCGGGAATTACTAGGGAACGCTGTTTTTGCTGCACGGATGCTTCCAGTGTGAATGCATGGTGTGAGCATACATGGTTCAGTGTATGTGTTTGTGTCCATGCACGATGATGTATGTGTGATGATGTAAGTGATGTTCTGGGCATGTGATGACATACATTATGATGTGTAACATGGGATGATGTATGCATGTGATGATGTGCATGTGCGATAATGTATGCATGTGATGATGTGCACGTGGGATCTTATATGCGTATTTCTATGTGTATGTGTGATTATGTGAGCATGAGTGCCTGTATCAATATCTCTTGAAATCAGTGGGTTTCCCCGTCTGCCATAGGAATTTGCCATTATTTTCTTTCCTGCTGGGAATTTAGCAGAAGAGAAACAGCTTTCCTACTCTGCACATGTTCTTATGGGGAGAAAATGTTACTTTTCACCCATTCCCACCCATATCCTTAGATATAGGAAGGCATCAAGGGAAACCTTTCTCATTTCCACTCTCATGGGATTTACTAATGAACTGGAGATGCTTTTGCACCATAGAGCTTGCTGTCTTCATCCTGAACTCCAACATGTATTCTAAACCTACTTTTCTTATTCATCTGAAGACAGCTGTGCATGAACATTTGACCCCTCTTTATTTAAACAAGTGATAAGGGCAATGTATGGCTTGACTGTAGTAACCAAAACAAATAAAATAAAGATTTCTGTGAACTGATCTGGCTGCATACTTATCACAAAAGTTATCCCTCTTTATGGATGTATCAGTGTTTTAACAGTCCTGATAAAAAGTGGTCAAATGTGCCAGCTTTTACCTTTTAATTTGAAAGATTTTAAAACTATTACCCAAGAAAAAATATTAGGGAAATGATGACTTGGAGTGCTTACATTTTAATGGTTTTGAGCCCTTTACATTTTTTAATGTTTATGTTCCTTTAAATATCCTATACTCCAAGCTAGCATCTTTAAATCTATATATATAATTAAATGCCTAAGTTATAGTCTGCCTTTGCAGGTGTCCATTCGTGCTTTGTGCAGGACCCTTGGACCCTATTAGCATAATAAGATTGATGGGTGTCTCAGAACGGATAGTGCCGTTTTGTCTGTAAACGGTCAGATAAACGATAATAGTCTTACTGAATAAAAGAGGACTGGATACTAATCTCAATAAATTATTAGTCATTGCAGGTTGCCTGGTCTATTTTAACCATATGTTTACTTTATAGGGCAGTCTACACATGCATTGTTCTCACGGGCAACCGTTGCCATGCAGAATCATCCAGATAGGGTTCATTGCTTCTTATGTTGCTGTTCACAAAGTGTCAGCATGACACCAATGCAGCAGTGTTTTAAATCACAGATCCAACTAAGCACAACTCCCCAGAGGTTTGAAGTGGTGACAGGGTCTATATGGTGGTTTCTGTGGTGTCTGTGTATGTCGTTCCCAGAGGTGATTGCATTATTGCAATGCTGTCCATGTAGGAGCCAGCCAATCAAGTAGTTCCTATGTGGGCCGGCTGGCTGTTCAAAGAGCATACCTACCCAGTGTTTGGCTCACTGAAGAAGTGCAGTGCATAAAACAGGGCAACTGGTATCAATCAAATGAGAAACACCTGAAAAAAAGTATGGTTAGGGCTAGAGATGCAACGATACCAATTTTTTTAGACCGAGTACGAGTACCGATACTTTTTTCAAGTACTCGCCGATACCAATTACCGATACTTTTTTTTGCGGTCATTTGCCAGTTTTCCAAGTACCTATATGCTTTAGGTACTTGGAAAACTGGCAAATGACTGCAAAAAAAAGTATCGGTAATTGGTATCGGTGAGTACTTGAAATATATACACACATACATACATATATACATACACACACCACCTCTTGATTCTCCCCTTTTGCCTCTTTCTCCCCCACTTGATTCCCACCTTTTGCTTCATTCTCCCCCTCTTGAGCCCCCTCCGTTTGCCTTGGCTTTTGATCCCCCTTTCTCCCCCTCCTTGACTCTTGATCCCACTCTTTTGCCTCTCTCTCCCTCCTGATCCCCCCTCCTTTTGCCTCTTCTTGGCCCCCCTCCTTTTGTCTCCTGATCTTTCCTGCTTTTGCCTCTTTTTCTCCCTCTTGACCCCCCTCTCTGCCTCTTTCACCACCCACTCTTGATGCCCCATCTTGCCTCCCTTACCCTCCTCTGCTGGGTGCTCGCTGTTCTCTCGCGAGCCCCGGCAGAGGTCAGCGTCGAAGCGTGGCCATGGTAACCCGCGGCAACGCTCCGACGCTGCAGGAGAGAGAGAAGCGACCGGCTCCCTTTCTGCAGCACCGACCCTGACACAGGGTATCTGTGCTGGCATCGGCCGCATTTGCGCGAGTACAAGTACCCGCGTAAATGCCGGTATCGATACCAGTTAGGGCTTAATTTTAGGGATGTAAAATTAAAGGGACACTAACACCTACATACAGAGTTGTTCCTATTAAATTATTAGAAGTAGAAACACATTCTGGAGCCTCTGGGTGTCTCTATACAGTGGATATAAAAAGTCTACACACCCCTGTTAAAATGCCAGGTTCTTGTGATGTTAAAGAATGAGACAAAGATAAATCATGTCAGAACTTTTTCCACCTTTAATGTGACCTATAACGTGAACAATTCAATTGCAAATCAAACTGAAATCGTTGAGGGGGAAAAATAAATGTTCTGGTTAATACATCAGACTCACATACCTCCCCAGTGTCCCTCTTTAGGAGGGACAGCCCCTCTTTGAAACCCAAATCCCTCTGTCCCTCTTTCTCACCCTGGTGTTCCTGTGTTTAGGAGATCAGACTGTGTTGTGTGTATATAAGTGTATCACTTTGCTCCACATCAGTAAAACTCACATTAAAAGGATTGTAATGTTTCACAAAAACAGCAGTTCCAATTAATATTCATAGTATTTGGCCCACGGAGAGTGTTATTTCACTGCTGTCAGTGTTGTAGTTCAAGAGTAATTGAATAATAAAGTATCCCCCTCTCGCCCCTTTTACCTAGTGTAAGCCGCCTCCCCTCAGATGTGGAATCTGGTCACTTGACCAGACAGATCACAGCAAGGGACAATAATCTTACTGTGAATATAAGGAAAACTCTGCCTCTCTTGACAAGTTTTTCCTTATGATCACTGAATATTGTCCCTCTCTGTGATCCATCCAGACAGTCTTGCTGCTCTAAGCTGAGAAGTGTTACATCAATAAAAGAGGAGGGAGGGGGATACTTTATCATTCAATTACTCTTGTACTACAACTCTGACAGTATTGGAATAACACTCTCCATGGCCCAAAAACTATGAAGATTAATTGCGTTTATTATGAAACATTACCAGTGGTGTAACAACAGGGGTTGCACCTGCTACCGGGCCAGTCACTCCAGGGGCCCAGCCGCCCCCATGTGACCCCCTCGCCCGCAGCAGTCGCTTAGCTGATCTCCCACTCAGAGCGCCGCTCTAGTAATACAGAGCGCTGGGAGATGACATCATCTCCCAGCCTCTGCATTACTAGAGCGGCGCGCAGGAGCTCCGGTTACAGAGATCTGTGCCGAAGGAGGCACAGATCTGTCAAGCCACGCCGCTAGACCACCAGGGACTGGAGGTAGGGGAAATGTGGAGATGAAGGGGAAATGTGGAGCTGAAGCGGCAGTGTGGAGAAGGGGGCATTGTGGAAGGGGCATTGTGGAGATGAAGGGCCATTGTGGAAGGGGGCAATGTGGGGATGAAGGAGCAATGTGGAAATGGGGGCATTGTGGAGATGAAGGGGAATTGTGGAAGGGGCAATGTGGAGATGAAGGGGGCATTGTGGAAGGGGCAATGTGGAGATGAAGGGGGCAATGTGGAGATGAAGGGGGCATTGTGGAAGGGGCAATGTGGAGATGAAGGGGGCATTGTGGAAGGGGCAATGTGGAGATGAAGGGGGGGGCATTGTGGAGATGAAAGGGTATTGTTGAAGGGGCATTGTGGAGATGAAGGGGGGCATTGTGGAAAGGGCAATGTGGAGATGAAGGGGGGGCATTGTGGAGATGAAAGGGTATTGTGGAAGGGGCAATGTGGAGATGAAGGGGGCATTGTGGAGATGAAAGGGTATTGTGGAAGGGGCAATGTGGAGATGAAGGGGGGGCATTGTGGAGATGAAAGGGTATTGTGGAAGGGGCATTGTGGAGATGAAAGGGTATTGTGGAAGGGGCAATGTGGAGATGAAGGGGGGGCATTGTGGAGATGAAAGGGTATTGTGGAAGGGGCATTGTGGAGATGAAGGGGGGCATTGTGGAGATGAAGGGGCAATGTGGAGGTGGCCAATGTGGACGAGGGGGCCAATGTGGTCGGGGGGACCCATGGCAATTCTTGCACCAGGGCCCGGTGGCTTCTAGTTACGCCTCTATACATTACTATCCCTTTAATGTTTGTTTAAACTTCACTATATGTGTCTAGAAATTAGTCTGGGTAAAACAAATACTTTGGTCTTTTTCTAAATCGTTTGTTTAGTTACACAGAGATGTCAATAGGTCCTGAAATAACCTAAAAAATATTAGGAAAGCCTCGCACACCAGCCACACTCTCAGCAACACCACCTAAAACACAAGTGTCCCTCTTTGGCAATTTGAAATGTTGGGAGGTATGGACTCAGTGTTTACTGTATGTGAATTTCCTTTATATAGAAATATCCCAGGAATGTCCTTAGCCCTGAACAGTTCTCCCTCAGCTGCTCTGCATGACTAATCACAGCATGTCTCAGCTTGCTTTAAAGGAGAAGTGCCACCCCCTAATACTAATCCCCCACTTGCCATTCTATGACCATAACATCCTAATGGCCCCTCTGAATTTGTGTCTTGGTTCGAGAAATAACACTCTCACTCGGTCCTTGACATGACAATCGTTAGCATCACATCAGGACATCAGACTCTCCTCACTTGACATGGAAATCTTAACCCTTTAAGGACCAGAAGTGTGGGCAACACCTTGCTCTGCCCACTAAGGTGGCTCATGCACTTCACCTGCTTCAGTTTGAAAAATACTGCCAGCAAGTGTCATGTCCGCCTCCATGGGCATAAGTTATCTCATGAGCAAAGACACAAGATCAAAATTCATAGAGGCCATTAGGATTTTCTGGCCATAGTAAGGCAAGCATGTAGGGAGTATTATTGGGAAGTGTTCTCTATTAACCTCTTGGATGCTAGAGATGTCCAGGGTTTGAAAGCCCCACTTAAATCACTGTGCTTCTGGGAATGTATATTAGCGCCGTATGGTAGATTTGGTTTGATCCAGAAATGGAGTGTAGAGTTGGTTTGTTCCCAGAAATGGTGGCTTTATACATACGGCACATAGGAGAGATTTTTAAAACTGGAATATAGTGAAAAATGTCTTTAACTGTTTGAGTGCCAGAGAGCTGCAATGCATTGGATACCTGTCTGGCACTCAAAGGGTTAAAGTATTATAAAAATGAATGCTGGTATTTATAAAGAACGCTGCAGTAGCTTTAGGAGGTGTGTTACACAACCCAGTTCAACTTATGGGGATATGGTGTTGGTCTTGTTGTGAATTCTGGCCCAGCTAATTTATTTTTTAAAAAATCACAAATTTGCAACATAATTTTCACCACAATTTTAAAGCTAGGTAGGAACTGTTTTCGGAAAGCAGGCATTAGAATGAAGTGAAACCTAGCAATGTAAGGACGGCATGTTTTGATTAACATCGTATTTGTAAAGCTTCCGTATTTCTTTTAAAAATAGCAGCACACTTTAAATCCAATAGCTACATATTAATGATTGTAAAGCTAAATCGGTGTAGAATACTTTTTCTCTGTTGTCAAATACAGGTTACTGGTAACTTTGGGTAAGCGATGCGCCCCTTTAATTAGGCAGGAACAATTCTAGAATTGTATGCAGTGGGTGGAGCCTACCTTCCCTCCTTGGCTGCAGCTAGCCAACCAGCTCCAGTAAGATTTGTTCCTTGGTGAAGACACAGGCAAGAGAACAGTTCTGCTATATTTTTAGAAATTTTTTATTTTTCTGTTAGAAATGGAATACCACCATTAGGCGGATTACCATCACTGACAATGCACTTAGATGTGGCTAGCTCAGTAACCAGGTGCTTTTGTGGACCTTAAGCCCTTAAGTTTACCGCATACACGCCATTGCTCCATTCACTTCTATGGGACTGTACAGTTTGGGACATATCTCTGCAACCGCTCAACGTAGCGACTTCAGAGATGTCTCATTTTAATTATCTGCCCTTGCTCTATCAGCCAGTTAACATTGTAAGTGTGTTGGGGTGCTCAGGAGGCTTCGGGCACTGTTGGGGTACTTTTTCTGGGAAAACATTTCCCATGAGTGCTTGCTTCGCAGGCTCGTTTCTGATTGGTTCCCGCCACGGCAGCCATTGTGTGCCTTTTCCAGAAGGAGTATCCTACGCAGGGCTTGGACTCTCCTTCTCTCCTTTGCAGATTAACCCTTCGCCTACCAGATACATGTATTTTAGTGATTTCTGGGGTGAAATTTTAATCTTACACACTGTATTTGGTTGATTCCTTAAACTCTAAACGTTTTTGACACTGTGAGAACGTCTAGTCCTTTGGAGCTTGGAACCAGGCCTAACCCTAAGACTAAGGACGCTGGGGTCTCTGTGCCCCCTATTGCGCATTGCTCCTCATGTCATTCAGGGTTATCTAGAGAATTCTTAAGTCATTTATGCCCAGCATGTTCTGATGTCCCTGAGTCTCTCCCAGGGACCTCCAGCCATGCATTAGAGCAAGTTTGGGTGCAAGAGTTCAAGGCTGCTACTAGGGACCTTCGGTCTACATTGCAACTCTTTCCATCCCAATTACAGGGGGTCTTCCACTCATGACAGGCCCCTTCTTCAGTCAGATCTTCCCTGCCAAAACCGCAGGGAGTACCTGACGTATCAGATTCCTGTAAAGAGGAACTGTTAGTGGATTCATATATTGACAAATGTTCTGCTGTGGGCTCCTCTCAGTTTTTTGGGGACCCCTTTGGGGCTGATCCTGAGGCCTCGGCTGAGGGCCTGATCAGGGCTGTCTTGACTACCCTAAACATTCCCTTAGTTCAGGAGGTTTATTCAGATCCCTTTGATGTGTTTCAGGAGCCTAAAAAAGCCCCTTACTTGTTTTCCACCTAACACCACTCTTGAGCGCCTTGTGTCTGATGAGTGGAAATCTCCAGACAGGAAACCTTCTGTTTACAAGAAATTTGCCAAGCTTTATCCCTGTTTCTGAGGCTGCGCTTGCTCAGTGGGTTCATCTCCCCAGAGTGATGCTCCTGTCTCCAGGCTATCTAAGTCTACTACCTTGCCAGTTTCTGATGCGTCAGTTCTGAAAGACTGGACTGACAAGAAACTTGAGGTTTCCCTCAAGTCCTTCTTTGCCACCGCTGGTACTACCATGCTTCCAGCGCTCACTGCGGTATGGGTTAACCGGGCCATTGCGGTCTGGACTGAACAGCTCACTCTGGCTGTCCATCAGGGTGCTCCTACTTCGGATATGTTGCGGCTTCTGCTAACATTTCTGAGGCCCAGCACTATGTTTCTGCTGCCTTGTTTGACGCGGTCCGTTTGGTGGCTAGGGTTTCCACCATGTCTGTGGTTGCCAGATGGGCTCTTTGGCTCAAGATCTGGTCTGCTGACACTGCTTCCAAGAAAGCCTTGCTCTCCTTGCCTTTTCAAGGCACTTCATTGTTTGGGCCAGATCTCAAGGATCTGATTAGTGAGGCCACGGGGGGTAAAAGTACCCTTCTGCCTTTGGTCCCCAGGAAGAAAACTCCTCTCAAACGTAATAGTTTTTTTAGTTCCTTCCAGACTGAGACACGTCCGGCGAACCAGGCGGTTCCCTCAGCTCTGTGTGCCTCCTCCAAGGCCAAACAGCAATGGAAGCCCAAGGTCTCCTCCAAGCCTAAGGCTTCCAAGCATTCTTCTGCATAACTCACAGAACCCAGGTCCCCACTCTGCTGCGGGTGGCCGTCTGCGTCACTACCACATCGTTTGGGAGGATTCAGTGTCGGACCCGTGGGTTTTACAGGTGGTGATGGAAGGGTACAGGATCCCTTTTGTATCTTCCTCCCTTTCACTTTTTTCCTTCTCATACTCCCCAGAGCACAGAGAAATGCCGTCTGTTCAATGGCACTATCCAGGCCCTTCTGGACAAGGATGTTCTAGAACCTGTTCCAGTTCAGGATGGAGGTATGGTTTTTTTTTACTCAAACCTCTTTGTGGTCTCCAAGAAGGATGGCGGTTGTCGTCCCATTTTGGATTTGAAGGACTCATCACCAGGAGTCCCTAAGGACAGTGATTGCTGCTATGTCCCTGGGGTAATTCCTTGCCTCTCTGGATCTTCAGGACGCATATCTGCAGATCGCCATTCATCCAAAGAGCCATCAGTGTCTCAGATTTGCCTGTGAGCAAGGGCGCTTTCAGTTTTCAGCTCTTCCCTTTTGTCTGACTACAGCTCCTCAAGTCTTAAACTGTGTCCTGGGAGCTTTAGTGTCCATCCTCCACCGGGACGGCATCAGAGTTACTCCATATATGGACGACCTGCTTCTGAAAGCCCCTTCAGTGGAACTTCTTCATCAGCAGGTTCAGGACTGCATTCATGCTCTTATCCATCATCAACATGGACAAGTCGGATCTTGTCTCATCCCAGCATCTGGTCTTCCTGGGCCTTCTCTTTGACACTCAGCAGAGGATGGTGTTTCTCACGGATGAGGTAGCTCACCAGATCGCCCACAGGGTTTCTGCTGTTCTGGCTCACTATCCAGTTCCTGCCAAGAAGCTGTCCTCTCTAGTGCGGAAATTCATCTCCACCATAGAAGCAGTCCCATTTGCCATGGCTCACACCAGTGAACTCCAGAGGTTTGTGATCCAGGTGTGCAGGGGTCAGCTGGACCTTCTGAAGATGTCAGTGTCCCTTCCTCTTCATGTTGAACTAAGTTTGTCGTTGTGGCTCGACTTCTCAAATCTGCTGAAGGGCAAGTCCTTCCTGGTATCCTTCTGGACCACGGTGAAGACGGATGCTAGCCTCTCCGGCTGGGGAGTGGTCCTGGGTCGCCTGAGTGCTTAGGGTTGGTGGTCTCCGGATGAATCTCTCCTTCCCATCAACGTGTTGGTGCTTCGGGCGATATTTCATGCCCTTTGTCACTGGACGCCCCAGCTGGAAGAATGCCCAGTCCGGGTTCAGTCCGACAATGCCACATCTGTGGCTTACATCAACGGTGTGGATAAGGGTCTCAGTCTGAGTTCTCTTAAGGTTCAGACTTCTGCTCTCTCTGTTTTCTTTCAGAGGCGCATTGCCATTCTTCCTGATGTCAAGGTTTTCTTTCAGGGCGTTGCTCATACTTGTCCTGTAAGAATCCTGCTCCTCTGTGGTATCTTAACTTGGTTTTGGGCTTTCTTCGCGCCCTCCCTTTGAGTCCTTGGCTACTATTCATCTACGCCTGTTGACGTGGAAAATGGCCTTTCTCCTGGCGATCGTGTCAGTTCGCTGTGTCGAGGAGTTACATGCTCTGTCCTGTAAACCACCTTTTTGGGTGTTTCACAAGGACAAGGCTGTGCTTTGCACTTCTCAGGAGTTTCTTCCGAAGGTGGTTTCGGAGTTCCACATAAATCAGGAGACTGTGGTGTCTTCTTTCTGCCCTGACCCTACCTCTGACAAGGAGAGGGATCTCCACTTGTTAGATGTGGTGCGTTGTCTCAAGTTTTATGTCCATCTATCAGGCAATCTGTTACGCTGTTCTTCATTCCTGAAGGTCCCAGGGCAGGAAGACCTGCATCCAAAGTGACTATTGCTTCTTGGATCAAGTCCACTATTCGTAAGGCTTACGAGCTAAGGAAGAAGCCCGTTCCTTTTCGGGTCATGGCTCATTCTACTAGATCTATTGGGGCTTCTTGGGCTTACAAGAATCAGGCCTCTGCTGATCAGTTGTGCAAGGCTGCCACTTGGTCATCTGTGCACACCTTTTTCGAAGCACTACCGTGTTGATGTGCTGGCATCGGCTGACACCAGCCTTGGGAGGAAGATTGTGGAGGCAGTCTTTCCTGCCTAGGATCTTCTTTGGTTCTTGGTGCTTCCTTCACTTTTGAGCCCTGCTGGCTCTAGTTCAGTGTGCTGTGTAACAGTTTTGGGGTGTTGTTACCCCTGTTCAGTGTCTGTTGACACTTCATTGTTTTGTTGGGCTATCTCTTATCTGATGGTTCATATCTGTTCTGGTGACTTTGGGGTCCTTGCGCCTGGTCCTTGCCTTCCTTCCCGCCTCTGGTAAACTCAGTGGTTGGACATCCCATAGTTACCAGTAACCTGTATTGAACGACTAAGAAAAGAGGATTTTAGTCTTACCTGTTAAATTATTTTTTTTCTTAGTCCATACAGCTTACTGGTCTCCTACCCTGTCAAGGGACTCCTGGCTTTCCTGTGGCAGACCATGGGAGTCCTTCAGGAGTCTTCTTTCCCTTGTAATATCTAGTCAATAGTTAAGTGTCTCAAATCTTACTGGAGCTGGTTGGCTAGCTGCAGCCAAGGAGGGAAGGTAGGCTCCACCCCTGCATACAATTCTAGAATTGTTCCTGCCTAATTAAAGGGGCAGATCGCCTACCCAAAGTTACCAGTAACCTGTATGGACTAAGAGAAAAGGATTTAACAGGTAAGACTAAAATCCTCTTTTATAAATCTCCCCCATAGTAACATAGCTGATGAGGCTGAATGAGACCTGAGTCCATCTCGTGCAAACTTTGCCTTTTCCTTATCAGTAGAAAAAAATAACTGTTGAATCCATTTCCAATAAAACTCCCCAATCCTTCCTGACTACAAAATCCACTTAGATTTTTCCCTGGATCAACATTCTGTCTGCACTGAAACAATAATAAAATGTAATAACATTCAAATAATACACTTCCCATGAGCTGGAGTGTCTTGTTTTTAACTCGGCAGGAAGAGCTCATAAAGTAGATGTTTTCGCAAAAAAAGTAACTCCTTCCTTAACCGTTTGAGTGCCTGAGGCGTAATATAGTAACATAGTTGAAGTAGCTGAAAAAAGACATTTGTTCATCAAATCCAGCCCATGTCATATTACCCCTGTCGATCCAGAAGAAGGCAAAAAAACCTAATTGAAGAAAATTCCAATTAAAGTGGAACCGCCACCATTAACCCCTTAAGGACCATTGCCGTGCCAGGACCGTAACGGTGGTCCGGCACTTAAGGACCAATGACGGTCCTGGCATGGCATGGCGTTCAGCCCTGAACTGGAAGCACTAATACTAAAAAAAAATGCCCCGTGGTCCGCAAGTGCTGGCCGCGCGTGTGCGCGACGGTCCTTAAGGGGTTAAAAAACATTGTCCCAAATAATTCCCCATCTGGCAACTAGCCGCTCAGTAGCACTAGTCGCCAGAATTATTACCGCTTTTGTGAGAATGAGCCACTACTCCGGAACTGAGAGGCAGGACAGAGCGCAGACATCTTTCCATAGTGACATCTGCGCACCTGTGCTGTCAGTCCCAGCCGGCTCTAGGAGGCGTTGCTAGGAGCCGTTCAGCTCCAAAAGGGATTGACAGTGCAGGCGTCACTATGGAAAGATGTCTGCGCTCCGTCCTGCCTGTCAGTCCCGGAGTAGTGGCTCATTCTCATGAACGCGGTAATAATTCTGGCGACTAGCGCTACTGAGCAGCTAGTCGCCAGATGGAGAATTATTTGGGACAGTGTTATTTAAGGGTGGTAGTTCTGCTTTAAGCCCCAAGTGGGTAATAAAATTCCTTTCTGACTTCAAATGGTAGTAAGATGTTTCCCTGGATCAACATCTTATATGATGGGAAACCAACTGTCATAATTCTCAATAATTTTTCTGAGTTAGAAAGGTATCTATTACTTTTTCAAAAGTAACTACAGTATCTACAAACACAGGATCCAGAGGCAAAGAATTATGTAACTTTACTTCCCTTACTGTAAAAAATCACTGCCTTTTTTTTAGTTGAAAGTACCTTTCCTCTTAATCAATGACGTCTTGTTTTTTGCTCCACTCTTTAAATAAATTGTTCCTTAGAGAGTTATTTGTATTTCCCTCAGATATATGTGTAAATAGTAATCATATCACCTCTTAGACGTCTCTTCTCTTATGTAAATAAACCCAGTTTGGCTAGTCTCTCTTTATAATTCAGATCCTCAAATCCCTTTATTAGTTTTGTTGCACTTCTCTACACTTTTTCCAGTTCAACAAGGTCTCTCTTAAAAACTGGTGCCTAAAGCTTTACTCCATATTACACAGCAAGGGTTGAGACATTACTTTCATTACCTACTAGATCATTAATATACAAATTAAAAAGCATTGGGCCCAGGACTGATCCCATTGTGCACATACTTCTAGCACTCAAAGGGTTAACAATCATGCTCTCTTAGCTAGCATTTGAAAGTTAAAGGGATACTTCATTTTTACTATCCCCCATGTTGTAGCCCTTAAAATTCGGAATTAAACGAGACCAGCTGCATCTCTCAAACCTTTATGGTTTGAGAGATACCCGCATTCAAAGTTCCCTCTCCCCTGATGTCAGCGTTGTAGCTGACAGCAGGGGAATCCGATCCCGGGACCGGCGGTGGCTCTGCAGCAGTGGCGAGATTGAGTTATAGAAACAGAAATACTTCACTGAAATGGTCTTCTCCGTGTGCTTGCAAACCAAGCACACGTAGAAGACCATTTCAGTGAAGGATTTCTGTTTCTATAACGTGATCTCAGCACTGCTGCAGAGCCACCGCTTGCTCACTGACCGGATTCCCCTTCTGTGAGGTAGAATGCTGAATTCAGGGGAGAAGGAACTTTAAATGTGGATATCTCTCAAACCATAAAGTTTTGAGAGATGCCACTGGCCTCGTTTAATTCATATTTTTAAGGGCTAATGAAGTATTACTATCCCTTTAATTAAATCTAGATCCCTAACATCAAATCTAAAAACTTGATGTTCTAATGCACATGTAAATAGATCAGTGCTCCAGTTCTGTACAGACACTTCTTGATTGATTTTGATTTTATACTGTGTAATGATTGAAAATATCTAAGACAGTTAATGTATATAGATTAGTGTCCATATACAGAAAGGCTGCTATTGTATCTCAGGCAGTTTACACACACCTCTGCACTATCACTTCTGAGACACCTTGCAATATTGATTATACAAACAAGCTGCATATGACAAATTTAAAGGAACAGTAACACCTAAAAATGAAATTAGTTGTTTTCACTTCAGTTAGCATCTGTAAAAAGTATTTCTTTCATCTTAGGTTCCTAAAAGATAATGCTAAACTTGCTTTTTATGCATGTGTATACTGTCCTTTTGGACTTCATGTGGTTAATTTTGTTTGTGCAGTTTGAGATTAATATAATCTGCTGTTATATTTAGAAAGGCTGTTACCTTATGTTCTGCAATATACAGACAATATAGCACTGTGACTTCTGAGACATCTGTCAATAGACCGTAGCAGGAGTCAGGTGCCCTGCAAAAGCCAGTAATGTCTTCCCCCACTGAGCATATTTAAAGGGATAGTAATGTTTCACAATAAAAGCAGCTCCAATTAATCTTCGTGGTATTTGGACCATGGAGAGTGTTATTTCAGTACTGTCAGAGTTGTAGTTCAAGAGTAATTGAATGATAAAGTATCCCCCTCCTGTCCCTTTTACCTAGTATAAGCCACCTCCTCTCAGATGTGGAATCTGATCACATGACCGGACAGATCACAGCAAGGGACAATCTTCGTACTGTGATCATAAGGAAAATCCTGCCTCCCTTGACAGTTTTTTCATGTTTTTCATAATTCTCACTGAAGATTGTCCCTCTCTGTGATCCATCCAGACAGTCTTGCTGCTCTGAGGTGAGCAGTGTTACATCAGTAAAAGGGACAGGAGGGGAATACTTTATCATTGAATTACTCTTGTACTACAGCTCTGACAGTATTGAAATAACACTCTCCACGGCCAAAGTACTATGAAGATTAATTGGAGCTATCACTTTAAGATTAGCTTTTAGGCCACAGGAACACAGCTACTGGTTTGAAGTATAGTGAATTTAAATGTTTATTACTCCAGATCCTTTGTGTTAGTGTTCCTTTAATTTAACCATATACTTCACAATGTACGAAATTCTTGGGCGGTGAATATTAAAACAATTTTACTGTAATGCTAAAATACAAAGGGTCTTATATTATTATAAAAGCATACCAGCTGCACCACAGTGGAGAAATAATAAATCCCTAAATTTCCACTGAATTAAATGATGCTTTTAAAAGGGTTAGTAATGTATATGTATAAAAAAGTCATATTGCAACTATTAGAAAAAGAAATTACCCCAGTCATAAAGGTTTGAGAGATGGGACTGGGGTTGTTTAGTTTCTTTTTCTAATAGCTGCAATATTCATTTAACCCCTTGAAGGACAGAAACCAGAGGGTTGTTGTTAATGGAGTGTATTCTGAGCAGAGACTGGTTACAAGTGGAGTGCCACAAGGATCTGTTCTGGGCCCTGTTCTGTTCAACATGTTTGTAAGTGACATAAGGGAAGGCTTGGCAGGGAAGGTTTGCTTGTTTGCTGATGACACAAAAGTGTGTAATAGGGTTGATGTTCCAGGAGGTGTCTGTAATATGGAGAATGATTTGGCACTATTAGATAAGTGGTCAAAACAATGGAAACTTCAGTTCAATGTTTCCAAATGTAAAATAATGCACTTGGGGACAAGAAACCCTCAATCTGACTATCGTATTGGCAGTTCTGTGGTAGCAAAGACTTCAGAAGAGAAGGATTTGGGGGTGGTCATCTCTGACAGCCTCAAGATGAGTAACCAATGCAACCAGGCGGTGGGGAAAGCAAATCGTATGCTTGGATGCATAGCTAGAGGTATAACAAGCAGGAAGAGGGAGATTGTGATCCCTCTGTATAGAGCTCTAGTGAGACCACATCTGGAATACTGTGTACAGTTCTGGAGGCCTCATCTGCAAAAGGATATAACTAAAATTGAGCGGGTTCAAAGAAGAGCTACAAAAATGGTGGAAGGTCTAAAGCATAGAACTTATCAAGAACGACTCAGAGATCTAAATATGTATAGTCTGGAGGAAAGAAGAGAAAGGGGGGACATGATTGAAACCTTTAAGTATGTTAAAGGACTGAACAAGGTTCAGGAGGGAAGTGTGATTAATAAGAATCTGAATACAAGAACAAGGGGGCACAATCTGAGGCTAGTTGGAGGAAAAATCAAGAAAAACATTAGAAAATATTATTTCACTGAAAGAGTAGTAGAAACTTGGAACAAACTTCCAGCAGAGGTGGTTGATAAATCCACAGTAACACAGTTTAAACATGCCTGGGATAAACATGTATCTATCCTAAGATAACAATAAAGGAATACTAAAGGGCAGACTAGATGGACCAGGTGGTCTTTTTCTGCCGTCAATCTTCTATGTTTCTATGTTTCTATGCATTCTAGAGAGGTCCCCATCAAATTCCTAAGCAATGTGTTGGAGCCCACTATAGCATTCAAGGTGTTTAAAATCCTATTTAAAAAATGTAAAGTTATGTTTCTCCCCTATTTTGTAGCTGTTTTGCCCCAGAATTACTCCTCTCTTATAGATGCATATGTACAATTTTCTATACTAGAATGTGCTGTTTTTCCCAAAAGACTGGGGAAGCAATTTTCCTTTGCACTTCTAACATCCTTGTCAGGACCTTGTACTTTTACTGTGTAAGACACAGCAGGAAGTGAGCAGTGCAAAAGAAAATAGCTTCCCTCAACACATGCAATATCACATTTTTAGTTCCGCCAAAGTTGTATTTTAGCATCTCTGCCTTTTTAACTTTTTTCACATTTTCAAAATCTTCCATTTGCTTTGTCTGTGTTTTGGAAAACTGATTCTTAAATTTTTAAGTCAGGCATTTTCACATTTTATACCTTTTTTTTTTTTTTTGCTGATAACTCCACAGAAATGGCGCAAACATGGCCTGTTTTTGAAGCGTCGCCTCAGGGTAAAACAGGACTTGCTTTTTGTGTGGATATGAGAGTGGTCTGTTGCCTTCATGTGCTGGACATGTGAATAACCTAATGTCTGCAGCCTGTAACATTGAGGAAGGGCATGTTTTTGGAAATGTCACTATATAAACTAAATCTAGATAACCTAAAATAAGGGAAAACTAGTCAGTAAGCAATATTGCTAAAAAGGACCTGCTACATTTGCAGTTTGTGCCTTTAATGGGAGTCTCCATATTGAAAGAATTTTCATGATTATTCCTGCCTTCTGGTGAAAACCGATAGATTCTAGTGGCCTTAGAATGTGGAGAGAGGCTATTTTCTGGACATGTAAGTGATTAAAGGAACACTAACATTAAAAAAATTAAATTGGATTTAAATTGGATTATATAATTTTAACCCTGAGGGCCAGAGGGGTATGAAACTCATTTCAAAGCAATGCGTTGCATGCCCCTCTGGCATTCAAAGGGTTAAATATCATGTACAGTGATTCTTGGCCCCAGTCCTTGAGATACACCAACAGATCAGATGTTAAAGGGATAGTAATGTTTCACAAAACAGCAACTCCAATTAATCTTTATAGTATATGAGCCATAGAAGGTGTTATTTCACTACTATCAGAGTTGTAGTTCAAGAGTAATTGAATGATAAAGTATCCGCCCCTTCCCCTTTTACCTAGCCACCTTACCTCAGATGTGGAATCTTGTCCATAGACCAGACTGCTCATAGCAAGGGATAATCTTCTTACTATGAGAACAATGAAAACCCTGCCCCCCTTGACTGCTTTTTCAGTTTTTTCCCTTATCTTAATCGAAGATCATCATTCTCTGCAATCCACTTGGACACATCCTGCTGCTCTGAGGTGAGCAGTGTTACATCAGTTAAAGGGGTGGGAGGGGGATACTTTATCATTCAATTACTCTTGAACTACAACACTCTCCATGGCCTAAATACTATGATGATTGATTAATTTGAGCTGCTTTTATTATGAAACATTACTATCTCTTTAAGGATATCCATAATTAAAGGGTTAATAATGGCCAAAATAAGTCCCTTTTCTCAAACCTTTATGGTTTGAGATATATCCTCTGCTTAAGCCCCCCCCCCCCCCCAGATATCCGCTGTAAAGCTGACAGGAGATCTGTGTCGGCCGACACAAGGAGGATCTTCAGCAGAGCTGCAATAGCGTGATTTAAGAATAAATACTTCATTGGAACGGTCTACAAAGTGTGCTTGCAAACCAGACACACTTTGTAGACCATTCCAAAGAAGTATTTATTTTTAAATCTCGCTATTGCTGCTCTGCTGAAGAGCCGCCTGTCGGTCCCAGACCAGGAACTTCTGCTGTCCGCTTACAGCTGATGTCAGGAGAAGGGGAGGGAGGGGGAACTTTAACGGAGGATATCTCTGAAATCTAACATATAGCATCAACTTTATTTTGGGCATTACTAACCCTTTAAAGGGGTAGTAATACTTAAGATCTAAAAAAAAATATATGTTGTAGGGCTTATCTCCCCAAATAAAATAAGGGTACACCCACTGCTGAGAGATATTTTATTAAAAAATTATAACAGCTCAAACTTGAATTTTTTAGGTGCAATATTAGAGTGGCCTGAAAATTTACAGTGGTGCTGTTGCTACACCATCCTATGGAGATTTATGGTCTACAGACAAGAGCTGTCCATAGCATGGTGTAGCAACAGCGCCACTGTAAATTTTCAGGCCACTGTGATATTGCACCTAAAAAATTAAAGTTGGAGCCGTTATAATTTTTTAATAAAATATCTCTCAGCAGTGGGCGTACCCTGGTTTTACTCAGGGGGATAAACCCTACAACATATATTTTTTTACATTTTAAGTATTACTATCCCTTTAAGCTCAGGTAGTTCAGTCAAAATGATTGAGCCACAGATTATCCACCTGTGAACAAGCAGGTATGTACTAAAAATGTGTATGTTTGTGCGTCCAGGGGACTGATACTGAGAATCTTTCTTTCAGCTTGATTCTGTAACATAGTTATTTTATGTAAGATTCCAAATCCTAAATTAACATTTTTAATACTTGTGTAGATTGTCGTATATAGACACAATTTGTTTAATCATTTCCACACAGCTAATACTATTAATAAAATGAGATTAGTACCTACTGCTCTTTTACTTACAAAGGTTGGTATTTTATCTCAGGCTTATTAACCTACAATAAAACACTATAATTTATAAGACACCAATCAAGATTGCTATTCTAATGGAAACCTGGAACAGGCAGGGGTCCCCAGAGAGCATATGTAAGACTTGATATGAGACCAGCATGGCATACGGGGTATTGAAGGGTATATAACCTCAGATCATATTTAGGTGTTAGTGTTCCTTTAATTATGCAGCTTTATCAGACAGGTCAGAGAACAAATCTTTGCTGAGATTCTCCAACTAGTAAACCAAAATTCTCTAAAACTATTAAACTGATTGAAATGTATATGCCACTTAAATAGATACTTTAATTTGACAAATTTGGTAGGTGACAGCTCCACTGATGTTCTTGTATAAAACAGTACAACAAAGTCCAAATTGCATGGGAATTTTGTTCTAACGATCTACACATTCCCACCAATCACACTGGAAGCCAGAAAGGTGTTTTGCGGTGAAATGCATGCCATTATTTTACGGATATGCAAATAAGAAATGCTATGAGCTTGTCAGCAGGCATGAGTGGGTATAATTTACTTTGTAGTTGTAATGTACTTCTATGTGTCTCTACTGACCCTATGTGTCGCTACTGAAAAACACACTCACACTGACGCACACATATAAAACAGAAAAAAAGACCTGTGCCCCTCCATTTATCCAAATGAGCATATATTATACCAAAGTGTTAATAAATTATAAAAGAATGAGAGTTTTGTTGCATAATTTGGACAAAATATGTTTAAAGGGGAACTACCACTTCTTCAAGAATTTAACTTCAATAAATCCCCATCTGGCGACTAGCAGCTTAGTAGCGTTACTCACCAGAATTATTACCTTATTCCAAAGAAACGTGCATTGTTCTGGGGCTGACAGCAGGACGGATCGTGTACATTTTGCCATAATGATGTCTGCGCCCCTGCGCTGTCAGTCCCAGCCGGGTCTAGGAGGAGTTGCTAGGAGCCGGCCGGCTCCAGAAGGGAATGACAGTGCAGGCGCGCGGACGTCAGTCATTATGGCAAGATGTCCGCGATCCGTCCTGCTGTCAGCCCCAGAACAATGCTAGTCTTCAGATGGGGATTTATTGAAGTTAAATTCTTGAAGAGGTGGTAGTTCCCCTTTAAGCTTGCTAACCTCTCCAAGGTACACAATTTCAAGCGATTCCTATCTAATATGCATCATCATCCCTATCTTAATTTAAAAATGTTCCTAAAGAATTCTTGTGAGTAAAAGCATAGAACGTAAAGATACCTAGCTAAAAAAATGTTCTAGTATCCTATAACATAAAGTCCTACAATGCGTCGCTCACTGTGTGCATAACTGCACATGCGCAGTGGGGACTCGCAGAACGGGCTGATCCGGAGCGGAGATCTCCAGAAGGCTGACAGCCTGTCTGTGCTCCCGGCTCTGGGGCAGCAGTGGAGGAGGCTGGGTGACAAACTGTCACCCAGCTCCTCCGCTGCTGCCCCAGAGCTCCCCGCTCCGGATCAGCCCATGTATACGGGCTTTGTAACTAGTCTTTTTAATAAGACTCACTTGCTTTTGAAGAGTGTTGGCTTGCAGTGAGTGTGTGGAAGCCCAAGGTGACCGGAGCTCCATCAGTTCCCTTTATAGGTCATTTCCACACATACACATATACACACATATATACACACACAAACATACCCATACACTTACACACATGCCTACATATACACATTCACTCACACATACACACATATACGCACAAATAAATTGAACCCAGGTTCCACTATGCATGTTCATGTTGCATCCTTTGATATGTAGACAATTGCAATTTCCTGTTTGCTTAAAGTAGTTGTTGCAAACTTATATTGCACTGTTGAAACTAAATATAATTTAGTGTTCTTTAAAATTGACTTCCACAATTTTAGCATTATTAGTATTTTTATTATGATCTCTGGCGACCCCATCTCTGGCTTTTCCCTCCTCTTCCCGACTGGGCCGAGGAGGACTGCCCTGCTTGGAAGTGGTTTGGATGACAAAGGAAAACACACCAAACACTTGCGTCTTGGTGATTTTGCGTTACCAGCAGGGGGCTCATGTTCATTGTCCCTCCAGAAAACAACTATCACATACTGTGTTTGGAAGAATAATAATGAAAAATGCTGTCTAATATATGTTCCAGACCAAGTCATCTGCAATACTTTCAACTGAATTATAATGAGTTTTTTTGTGCTGTGTTTATTATTGTATAAATGTTATCATGTTTGATTATTTATGCTGTTGTTTCATTTTACAAGAGGTGACACACAGGGAAGCAGACAATTGGTTGCGGTTGGAGCAAGGACAGTACAACCGTTGTGATAACGCAGCCATGTCACCTTGCAGCGCTTTACAGCGCTTAAACTTTACCCTTTCTGAGTGTCAGCAACTCTTTTTCTCTCCCTTCTGGTATTCACAGGGTTAACACACACAATTCTGGCGCTTCCAATTCATAACGTGCTGTAAAGAACAACTTCTCTGTGTGTCACCTTATGTAAAACGAAACAGCATAAATGATCAAATATAATGACATTTATCCAGTGACAATTTGAACAGCACAAAAATCTCACTCTGTCAGTTTAAATGCGGTGAATTGTGGAAGAGACGATAAATGTAATACTTTGATTGGAAGTGGGGGTTCTTATTTTACATATGGGGATGAGGGGGAAGGGGGAAAGCATGAGATTTGACCACATCATAGGTGCACGGTGAGAACTGGGCACAAAGCTGATTGCGCACGTCCAGAATAGCAGTAAATATGTCTATATGTAGCAGCGTGTATATCGCCTTTACCTTGAGCCAGGTAAAACTGGCCATATGTATGAAGATAAAAGTAGATCATGCAAATTAACTGAATGACACCCACATCCCCATTGATATTATTGGGATTTTTATCTCTTTAATGTTTTGTAATGCATTGGAGATCTATATAGCATTTGAGTAGTGAAAAAGCTCCCATATAAAGCAATGGGAATTTTCCTTTCCCCTGTGTGATACAGTTGGTGTTCTCCAGTGATTATGGCTCCTAGTTTCAGGCTTGAAGTCCCTTTACCAGCCTTTAATGGAGCCCAGTGAGTCTGCGCTAAGAGACTTCAGATCTCGCGGTTCAGTCCAATGCCATCGGTGGGCCCCAGTGCAAAAATTTTTTGAGGCCTCCTGAAAGATAAATGTCCACCCAGGGGCATAACTATACCTATTGGGCCCTGGTGGTTATTGGGTCCCCTTGAATGCAAGACTGCGTCACAACTGCCCTCCCCCTTGGTTACGCCCCTCATTCAGTCTATCTTGCAGGTCCAGTGAGGAAGCACGGGGGGCTCTTTTCAGACCCCAGTTCAGTGCTCCCACTGATCTGCTGTGGGGATCAGACCTAACCATAGGGCACTATCCAGCTGATAGATCTCATTTACAGAAAAAAAATACATCCTAATAATAACGCCTCACTTATTACATAACCAAAAATATCTTAATGGTCCCTATGAATTTTGTCTTTGTGCAACAGGATGGCACATCCATGGAGGTGGACATGACAGTTACTAGTAGGACCACAGGACCTCAAACGCCTGTCACTGCACATGGGTCATTGGGGAACGAACCAATGCAATGCACACCCCTCTGGGCCTTAAAGGGTTACGTAGGCTCATGCATTCTGCCTGCTTTAGTTTGAAAAAAACAGTCTACAACTGTCATGTCTGCCACCATGAATCTGACATCCAGGACTGATGGAAGATTTTGTATCTTGAAAGGGCTTGGTTCATAAGGGCCTTTAGGATTTTATGACCATGGTAAGGAAAGTGGGTGGTTATTATTAGGAGTTATAACTATTCCTTTAAGAATAACATTATTTTGCAGTTGAATTAATCTAATTTATTGTTCATTTCTAGGACAGCTTCTCATCTGACACTTGTATAGGTGAAAACTTCAATTTTCCTCCCCTTTTACCTCCCTGATATTTGAATAGAAATAACCGTGATGTCTGCATGTTGTATCCACAGATAGACAAACATCACCAGAGTAAGGATTCCGTCTTCTTCCGGGATGGAATCAGGAGAATAGATTTCGTTCTCTCCTACACTGACGAGCTCAACAAAGAAGCTGACAAGAGAGTGGTAAGGTCTCCTAACCCTTTAAGTGCCAGACAGAGAGTGCGTTGGATACCTCTCTGGTGCTCAAAGCGTTAAACGTCAATGCTAAAATACAACTTGCACTTACATGGAAAAACAGGTTTTAACATACACGATATTTGCAAAGGTTTGCATTATTTGATAGGATTAATGAAATATTCAGAGTTTAACCCCTTAACGACCCTTGACAGTCATAGCACGTCATGGGTTGTTATACCTTTAACGACCCATGACGTGCTATGACCATCATGGAATTCTGGGTTCCCCCCACGGCTGCACACCGTTCGGGGAGTCTGGAATCCGAATCGCCAAAAAAAAAAATGCTCCGTGGTCCTTTAGTGACCGCAACGTGCCTGCACAGCTGGTTGTTAAGGGGTTAAGTGCTACTGTTTTTTAGCAGGCCGGGGGAAGAAATGTTGCTTTACTTCTCACTTCCTGCTGATCCTTACACAGGAAACGTACTTCCTGAACAGGAAGTGAGGAGTCCGGACAAATATAGCTTCCAGCATTCTGATGAAAATAAGCACATACAATGTTAATGGGGAAAAATAAATGTAATGTATTACTTGATATTAAAAATAAACCCAAAACAACATATTACATGGTTTTTCTTGCTGAATGAAGCAGGGATACTCTTATAAGAATTCCCTTACCATTTAGCCAATTATTATGGCCTAGATTCCATTGCAGGACATACATGTTTCAGATTGCTTTATCTTGCAGATTCCTATTAATGTCAATTGGGAAAGTTGGAGATAAAACCAGTAATATAGCATGTGTCTGTTTGCAATGTAATCCAGGCCTTTGTAAACCCAGAACTGTATCTACGCAATCTGTTTCTTGGTGGCATCTTATGATATTTTCACAGATACGGTTCATTGGGACATTTCTAATGTACGTTACACATCTTTGTGTGTGTGTGTAACATGACCTCGCCAGATCACATGACATTAGTATTCCTGGTCCCAGAGTAGTGTTGTGTTACACTTTGCATTGGTGTCAGCTGTTTACATATTCAAGGAGCTGACTGACAGTCTAAAATCACACGTTATGTGCAAGGAGCTAATCCTAACCTTTTGAGAAAATTGGGAGTGGGGTTTGTATATAAAAAAAAAATCTTAGTGTTATATTTAAGCATTGCCACTAAAATTTACAAGTGGTAAAAGCGACAGGTCGTATTTATAAATACAGTATGTTGCTATCTGCATGAATGAATATGCTTATATAGCGCCACAAGGGTACGCAGTGTTTTACAGTTTAAGGGTTTAGACAATACAGGGTTACAAGTGCTTTGCAATGTGAAACACTAGATTGTAAGCTTTTGGGCAGGGACCTCACTTCCAAAGTGGTAATGGGAGACATATAGAGTGAAAAAATTCACTTATGAGATTTTTTCATTAGCATCATATAAACTTCCATTCAGAATAGGTTATACTTTTTGTTAAAGGGATAGTATTACTTCAAAATTAGTATCCCTCATATTGTAGCCCTTAATAAACTGAGTTAAATGACACCAGCGGCATCTCTCAAACCTTTATGGTTAAAGAGATAGCCGCTTTCAAAGCTTCCTTTCCCCTGCTGTCAGCGTTCTGCTGCCAGCAGGGGAATCCGGTCTCTGAATCAAGCGGAGGCTCTTCAGCAGAGCCGATATCTCATTATGGAAGGCAAAATGATTCATTGAAACAGTCTTCTATGTGTTCTTGGTAATCATTTTTCCTTCCATAACGAGATATCGGCTCTGTTTAAGAGCCTCCGCCTGTGCCGGGACCGGATTCCCCTGCTGTCAGCAGAACGCTGGGGAAGAGGAAACTTTGAAAGCGGCTATCTCTTAAACCATAAAGGTTTGAGAGATGCCGCTGGTGTCATTTAACTCAGTTTATTAAGGACTACAATATGAGGGATACTAACTTTGAAGTAATACTATCCCTTTAAGAATGAAACTGCTAAAACTGCCTTTATTTCTGTTGCAGTTAGCAAATTTCCTTACACACTTCTGAATGCAGTTCGCATATAGATCACTTCTACTTATCCACGTTTCAAAAACGTCAACCTGTTGGCATGAATACATAGTGTACAATGTCTCTGAAGGACTTTTATTTGTCAATACTAATAGTCTTCTGAAAATAACACTTTTTTTTCTTAGAAATTGTCTTTATTTATTACTTAGTAAGGTTTTGAAATCTGCATTCTTGGCAGCCATTTTGTCCTCATAGCCAGGGCTGGATTTCTAATTTCCAATTAAAGAAAGCGTAACATATTTTAATAATAAACCCCCAATTATCCTATTCTTTGCAATGCGTTGCACACCCCTCTGGTCCCCAAGGGGTTCATTTCTGTAAAAACTAAACAAGCATTAGGGTGACAGGTCCACTTTAAGAAAACAAAAGCTGTCAGGTGTATTTTATTGGATTATATATATTTGTTTACATTAGTGACAATGCGATTCAAATATAACACTGCAGAGCACAAATTTAAAGGACACTAACCCATCTTAAAGAGATAGTAATGTCACATAACAAAACGTCCATCCAATTGTTCACTGTAATTATCTATACTGAATACTATGTTCGGAACATCAGGTACCTTTATATTCTCCTTGAAAATCCAGTTACAAGTTTCCCCCTCCTGCCCCTGTTGAGCACATTACACTGACGTCCCTCAGATTTGAAAGCCGGTCACTCGACTGTACGGATTGCAATGAGGGACAGTATTGTCTCTGTCTGTATAAGGACAGTGTTTTAACTTATGCTGACACAATATTGTCCCTTGTTGTGATCCGCCCGGATATGCTTTCTGATCTGAGGGATGTCACCGTGACGTGCTCAAAAGGGGCAGGAGGGGAAACTTGTAATTGGTTATTATAGGAGAATATAAAGATAACGGATGTTCCGAGCATAGTATTCAGTATAGAAAATCACAGCAAACAACTGGATGGGCATTTTTTTTAATATTACAATCCCTTTAGTAATGACATTCCACTTACCATACTATGGTCTGAAAATCCTAATGGAGGAGGAGTTTAGGTCAGGGCATCTACGGAAATTCTTACTTTGGAGGGACACTTTTATTTTTCTTTTGATTACAATGACGAATTATAAGTTGTTAGTTTTGATCAAGTAAATGAGAATACTAGTATTTAACATACTGACCTATTCTTACCAAAGATATGGCCTCTTCAAGTGCAGAGGAGCTTTGCCGAAGAATCAGCGTGTCCCATTATGCTGATTGGTAAAGCTCTTCTGCACGTCCTATTTCTCCTCCCAGCTGCCTCAGGGAGCATGTTCATGCTTTCCTTTGGTGTGGTGTGAACACTCCTAACATTACAGCAAGCTCTGGTAAGCATTATACTGGGGTTGCAACCTCAGTATAATGCTAATCGGCATACCTGGGAACTCTCCGGATTTGCCCCGGAGACTCCGGTTGTGACAGAGATTTACCGGGTCTCCGGGGCAGAGGCTGATTCCTCCGGATGTGGGGAGTTTCTATTGAAACTGTACCCACTTACACTCTTTCTCCAGCCGTTCCTCCGTCCCCAGCCTTCTGTGTGACATTTTTAACCCTTTGAGTGCCAGAGTGGTACGGAATGCTTTGCTTTGCAATGCATTCCGTACCACTCTGAAACTCAAAGGGTTAAGCATCCCCCACCCACTCGCGTCAAGCCCCGCCCCTTTTTGACGCGATTAGCGTCATTTTTGTCACCCCCTGCTGAACAGAGGACTACCCTCCGGGTAGCCCTCAGCTGGAAGTTCCCAGGTATGCTAATCGGAGCTTGCTGTAATGCTAGGAGCCGTTCACAGCACACCAAAGGGAAGTGTGAACTCGCTCCCTGGGGCAGCTGGGAGGGAGGTGGGAGGAGAAATAGGACGTGCAGAAGAGCTGTGCTGTGCACATAATGCGGACGTGCACAGCACAAAACGTATAATATCTTTGTAAGTAATTAAATAAAAAGAAAAACATACTAGGAAAGCTAACTTTTATTAACAAAGCATATGGTATCACCTTTTTATAAGGTGATACATCCCCTTTAATGTCGTGTCAATTACATTACTGATGATCTGGGTAGATGATTTAAAGGGATAGTAATACTTTGTTTTATCTTCATGTTATTTTGTAGGCATTAAAAAAACATGAAGAACGATATAAGTCTTATCTCTCAAACCTTTATGGTTTGAGAGATATTCACAAGCAAAGTTTCCCCTCCCGCCCCTTTTACCTAGTGTAAGCCATCTCTTCTCAGATGTGGAATCCAGTCCATAGACCAGACATATAACAGAAGGGGACAATCTTCTTCCTATGAGAACAATGAAAGCCCTGCCCCACTTGACAAGTTTTTCAGGTTTTTCCCTTATCTTAATTGAAGATTGTCCCTCTCTGCAGTCTACCTAGGCACCTCCCTTCTGATGTGGCTGAGCAGTGTTACATCAGTAAAAGGAGCGGGAGGGGACACTTTGTCATTGAATTACTCTTGTACTACAACTCTGACAGTATTGAAATAACACTCTCCAAAGTCCAAATACTATGATGATTAATTAGAGCTGCTTTTATTATGAAACATTACTATCCCTTTAAACCCTATGACTTCATGAGGGCTAACATATTAGGTTAAAAAAAAAGTTAGTAAAAATCTCAGGTGGGCCATACCCTAGCGTCAAGTGGGCCACATGTTGGATACCCATGATGTAGGGTGTGGGAGTCCTGTCTGCAAGAGTCATGTCAGCTTCCATGAACATGACATCCAGGACTCACTAAAGATGTTTACTCTTGGCACAAGAGGACATTAGGATTTTCAGTACACACTATGGAAAGTCTGAGGTTATTATTAGGATGTGTTACTGTTCCTTTAAAAATGCAATCTAATTTGTATTACCCCTTCAAAAAGTAGCCCTCATCTGCTTTAAGCCTTTGAGTACCCGAGACTTGCAGAGCAATACTTTGTTTAACATCTTCATCTCCAGAGGGGCCCATAACACACTGCAAACATAGTGTTGCAGTGCCTCTCTGGAATGGGATGGGTGCAATATATTTGCATAGTTCAGTTCTCCTTGCCAGTGTAACTGGGATTTCTTCCATGCTGCGTAATGGCATCCCAGGGCGTCTCCCCCCAAGAAGTGACCATGTCTCAGGTTGAACTCTATTTACACGCAGCCAGGAGAGAGTTTACCAAGTAAAAAAGGGAGTAAATCAGTCTTTCCCATTAGTAATCAAGGTGGAATAGTTAATAATGATCTGTACCATTTGAAGTCAATTGCTGGACCCAGGGCTCAAAATTTCCACTCTCCACTAGCCAATGGCGAGTGAAAATTCAGCCTTGGCGAGTAGAAATTCAGCCCTGGTGGGTATGTTATGACTTGCAGTGGCGAGTAACTTTTCAGATCTGGCTCGTAGCAAAGGACTTAAAATTATAAGCCCTGGCTGGACCTCCAGCTCTTGTGGACTACAACTCCCATCATCCTCAACCCTGGGAAGAGCGCCAGGTCACATGATTATTTGGGACTCACAGAGGGAGGAGGAGGGATCAAGTCACAAGAGAGGAGGTGGAGGGGGGGGTGATAGAGCCCTAAGGTACTGAGCTGTACCACAGCGATCGGTCCTGTTACGTCAGAAGGTAATGCTTTATAATCAAATATCTCTGGGCCCATAATGATTAAAAACAAAGATTCCCAGGCTGAAGCTTTACTGAACACCATAAGTTAAATAGCAATAACTTTCTGGGAGGTGATAGTTCCACTTTAATTAAATATGTATATTGTAGGGCTTTCTCGTTGAGTAAAATAAGGGTTCTTCCACTGCGGAGGGACCAGTTATTACAGTTTAAAATGATAGCAATGTTTCACAAAAACAGCAGCTCCAATTAATCTTCATAATATTTGGGCCATGGAGAGTGTTATTTCAATACCGTCAGAGTTGTAGTTCAAGAGTAATTGAAGTATAAAGTATCCCCCTTCCGCCCCTTTTACCTAGTGTAAGCCGCCTTTGCTCAGATGTGGAATCTGGCCCTGGGACCAGACAGATCACATCAAGGGACAATCTTCTTACTGTGATCATAAGGAAAGCCCTGCCCCCTTGACAGGTTTTTCAGGTTTTTCTCTTATAATCACTGAAGATTGCCCCTCTCTGAGGTGCATCCGGACAGTCTTGCTGCTCTGAGGTGAGCAGTGTTACATCAGTGAAAGGGGCGGGAGGAGGATACTTTATCATTCAATTACTCTTGAACTACATCTGAAATAACACTCTCCATGGCCCAAATACTATGAAGATTAATTGGAGCTGCTGTGTTTGTGAAACATTACTATCCCTTTAACCTCTTTAACGTACACAATCGCTATTTGCAATGTATTTTTGATGGAGCAATGATTGATCGTTGCAGTTTTTTACAGAATGCATTTTTAAAAGTAGGCGTGGCTAAAATGTCTGCCGTTTGTTTATTATTTTTTTGTTGTGGTGCTTTTGTTTATTCCAGAATTAGACCTGTTTAGTTTCCTGAATACAACCTGTAATTTCCCTTCTGACATCTGCAGCTATGGATTAACCCTTTGAGTGCCAGAGATGTTTCTAATGCATTGCTTTGGATGACTTTCTGGCACTCAAAAGGGTTAAACCAGTTTCTCAGATAGGATAAGATGGCTGGCTTTGTATGCTTACAAGACCGCTATTAACCTTTTGAGTGCCAGAGGAGTATGCAGTGCATTGCAGAGCAATGTGTTGCGTACCCCTCTGGCACTCAAAAGATTAATGTCTAAAGCATTTATTGTATACTGTTGAAGCACAGGGCCATATAAAGCATTCCAGGGACCGTCACTGATATTTCTAGGGACCGGCGGCTGAGAAACACTGGTTTAAACAACAATTTCGTTGACCTCTCGCACCAATCTATTTCTGTCTGCTTCATGGTCATTGCATCTTTAGGTCAAATTACAGATCTCCGCGTGTGAATAATAGATAATACTTGGATAATCTGCAAGAGTTTTATCTCAAAACATCATGTGATTTGTACATAAACGTTTTATAACTGCAAAGAGGATTTACAACTGCACATAGGGTTGGGAGGATTAAATTGAGTAGAAGCAGGAATGATTAAATAGCTTTTTTTTCTACCATTTCTAGAAGAAAAAGTGATATTTTCAGGGGGGGAAGTTGTTGTTCTTTTTTGGGGAGGGGGGGTCACAGTTTTTTCTATTATAGATTTTACTAACTCTTTGAGTGCCAGAGTAGTGCTGAACACATTTCAGAGCACATCTCTGACAGTCTGTGTTAACCCTTTGAGTGCCAGAGGGGTAAGGAAAGCATTGCTCTGCAATGCGTTCCGTACCCCTCTGGCACTCAGAGGGTTAAAGAAGCACACCTAAAATGAAATTGGCTGATACATCTTTAAATATCATGTACCTACAGTTAGCATCTAAAAATTACTTATTATATGTTGCATTCCTAAAATATGATCCTACATTTTTAAGAATTTTATTTTCAAGAAATAAGAAAAAGAAACAACAACTACAGTACAAGATACGTTTCTGGAATTTAATCCAAAACACTAAGTTTGCTTTTTTTTAATGCATTCTTTCAAAGACTATTTGATGAATTTGTTTGTGCTGTTTGTAATGAGAGATAAGAGCTAATACAGTTATTTTATTAGTATACGTGGGAACTCTCCGGATCTGCCCCAGAGATGCTGTTTTTTGCATTGAATTACCAGGTCTCCGGGGACAGAGGCTGATTCTCTGAATGTGGGGAATTTTTAATGAAACTCTGCCCACTTCTCCTCCTTCCCACCCTGTTCTTCCTATTTCCCTCCCAATTCTCCTCCTTCCCACCCTGTTCCCCCTACTTCCCGCCTACTTCCACTCCTTCACAACCTGTTCTACCCATTTCCCTCCCACTTCTCCTCCTTCCCATCCTGTTCCTCCCATTTCCCTCCCACTTCTCCTTCCCACTCTGTTCCTCCTACTTCCCACCCACTTGTCCTCCTTCCCACCCTGTTCAACCTATTTCCCTCCCAATTATCCTCCTTCCCACCCTGTTCCTCTCATTTCCCTCCCACTTCTCCTCCTTCCCACCCTGTTCCTCCCACTTCCCACCCATTTCTTCTCCTTCACAGCCTGTTCTGTCCATTTCCCTCCCACTTCTCTTTCCCACCTTGTTCCTCCCATTTCCCATCCACTTCTTCTACCTCCCACCCGGTTCTACCCATTTCCCTCCCACTTCCCCTCCTTCCCACCATGTTCCTCCCATTTCCCTCCCACTTTTCTTTCCCAGCTATTCCTCCCACTTTTTGATGTCTGTTAAGTCCCGCCCCTTTTTTGATGCAAATTGTGTCATTTATCTCCCTTCAGCAGCACCACAGAAGTTCCCTCTGAGGATACCACAAGACAAAGTTCCCAGGCATGGAGATTAGTAACCAGTGTTCTTGAAATCAGCAAGGCTAGTACCTTATCACAGGCTTTTAATAGACACTTCTCAGAGGTCTGTCAAGATTGCTATAGTAATAGAGAACTTTCTCTTCTTGAGTCCTCAGAGGGGACTCCTCTGGTGCTTCTGGGGGATATAACTGACGTGAATAGTGGCAAAAGGGGACGGGACTTACACGTGGGGGTGGGGCTTACCAGGTGCATACAAAAGTGGGCAAGAAGTGGGAGGAAGTGTTTGGAGAGGGAGGAGAAGTGGGAGGAACAGGGTGGAAAGGAGGAGAAGTGGGCAGAGGAAACTTGCCACATTCGGAGACTCTGCCACTGTCCCCAATAAAGCAGTGTCAAAACCGGTGTCTCCTGGGCAAGTTCAGAGAGTTCCAAGGTATGAATATGAGCAAGGAGATCTGTAAAAGACAGGAATGGCTGCCGCCACAGAGCATATATAACACTAGATTTTAGGCCTCAAAAAGAAACAGATTTTTTTAGAGGCTAGCATGGAGTACATGGTATTTGTGCGTATATAACCCCAGATAATTTTACATGGTAGTAAGGGTCGGATTTACATCCCAGGCACCCCTTGGCAAGGCACTTTAGTTGCCATCAGCTCCACTCATAGTCACACCTCTATCACATGGCCCCACCCCATGGAACAGAAAATACCCTTGGTCTATGACAAGAAAGAATAAAACCAAAGCTTTTAACCGCTTGGTTGCTAGAGAGATCCGTAACGCATTTCTTTTCAATGCGTTGGAGATCTCTCTAGCGTCCAAGGGCTTGATTCTATTACCAGAGCTAAAACTGGCTTTACAAGAAAAACAAGCGACATGAATTTCGCAAACGTGTTACGTCGGTATTCTATTGTAGAACCACGGTAAAACAAAACTGGCGTAGACAGCACATTTCAGAGAACTAACAAAACTGGCGCTGTCTGCTTTTATTCGACTTCCACTTAAAAAAAATGCGCAGGATGTCAAAGTCCAAGGAAATAGGCGTACGTTTGACGACAAAGATCAAGTTCAGTGTTAGATATGTTCCCCACATTATCAAAATTTGGCATAGAGCACCCCCTTTTGACATATTGCCCCCCCCCTTTTTAAAAGTTGACTTATAGTGCTTTCTTTCACCACATTAATTAGACTAATTTTGTTCATATTTGACATTTTAACCCTTCCCCTTGAAAATTCGACTACAGTGCTCCCATGACTTTCTTTCACCATTTAAATTCGAAAGATATTGTTCACATTCAACATTTTAACCCTTTCCCTTTAAAATTCGACTTATAGTGTTCTTATGACCTTCTTTCTCCATTTTAATTTGAATAATATTGCTCCCATTCAACATTGTTTATTCTCCAGTTTTACTGCAAAATACATACTCTTTATGTGTCACAGTGATTCTTGTGCAAGAATGTATAACTTGCTGTGAAAGACCTCTCACTCCTACTATCTGATGACTAAACCCATTTGATGTGTTAATGCTGCAGTGAGAAGTGATACTAACCCCTTCTTTACTGTTGTGAGGAAGGTTACTGAATAAGTGTAACCCAATTTAAATAACAATAAGTGAAAATATTGTAAAAAGGAGACTCCTTTTCACCGATAAACGGGTGATGCAAATGGCGAGAAGGCTCTGCGTATGACAGTGAACAGGCTCTGCATGTTGTCTCAGATTTTCTTTACTCTTGTATGAAACAGATGTATCGATGTGAAATTATCTATTGTAGATAAATCAGTTGCATGTTATCTAGGTATTATCACACACCAATCTGTAATTTGCCCTAAACGATTATGAGGACAATATACTAAGAAGAACTTGGAGGTCATGCAATAAGGTGAGATAAAGGTTGATAAAGAGGAGTTAACGTCTCCAGTTTGAGAATCTCTCCGTTTCCTTTGTTATTTCATGACTGTGAACTGTCCCTCATTTCCAGGGTCAGTCTTTGGTTTTGGCTTCCTGTCCCTGGATCCTTCTGTCCCTGTTTTTAAAATGTTATTAGGATATGAGCTTTCCAACATGTTAATTGTGTATTCATATAATTTAATGTAGTAATTAGATGTGAGTAATATTAGTTTTACTATAGATGTGCAATGATAAAGACACTCTCACTTCCCCAGAAAAATTGTCTTAGTATTACAGCACATGAAATGTGCTTTAATACCATATACAGTCTAACTGTATTAAGCTGTTTAAACAAACCCATCTTTCGCTGCTGGGTCCAGCTGCATTAGCATATGTTGCTGGGAGCATACTGCACGGTGGGAGGGCTTGGCTGGAGGGGAGACACTAGGGAGCTCTGTGTTTGGCCTCACCCCCGAATGACATCACACATCACGCTCATTCCGAGCAGAGGTACAGAAGAAATAAGCCATTGCAATGTATTCTGTCATTAGTGTGAGACTGGACCAAGCTCCTATTGCCTTGCGGAGAGTAGCAGAATCTTCTGTTTACACGAATCAGCTGATTGGCAGATAGTCTGTCTTGGACATTAACACCTTAAGGACCCATGATGTGCCAGAACCGTCATGGGAAAACTTCCGTTAAGGACCCATGACCGTTGTGTACATTATGGAATTCAGGGGTCCCCGCACAGCTGGACGCCGATTGGGGACCACTGAGTCCACTAGAGCAAAAAAAAAAAAAATGCTCCGTAACTGCCGGCCACACAGTACTCCCATTACTGAAAGGTGTTTTATTCAAAAGTTATTACAGCTGAAACTTTTTTTAGGTGCAATATCATAGTGACCTGAAATTGTACAGTGGCGCCGTTGCTACACCATCTTATGGACAGCTCAGGTCGGTTGACCATAAACCTACATAGGGGGGTGTAGCAATGGCAGCACTATACAATTTCAGGTCACTGTGATATTGCACCTAAAAAATGAACCCTTTGCTTTGCAATGCATTCCCTACCCCTCTGGCACTCAAAGGGTTAAAGTCTGAGCAGTAATAACTTTTGAACAAAACACCTTTCAACAGTGGGATAAACCCTACAACAGTTATTTTACATATTAAGCACTACTGTCCCTTTAAACGTCCAGTTGATGTAATCTTTTATTTGTTGGCTATGATGCAGTTGAATTGCTTTAGAACCGCTCCTCTTTCCTTCTGAGTGTGAGGCCCAGTGTGCCAGTGGTATAAACCCTCATCAGGTGTTGCATTTCAGAACGGTTATTTATTAATCAATAACTTGAACCAAATCTTATTTGTCGTCTCCAGGAGAGAAGAAGAGAATTTGAACTCAATTTACAGAATGCTGGGCTAGAATTAGAGAAGGAAGATAAGAAGGTAAGTGCAGATTTCGTCATATTGTCATGTAATGGGATACTTAGCTGGATTACTGTTTGAAACATTGTGCTCTTCCCTATGTTGCATTAATGTTTTGAGTGCCAGTGGGGTGTGCAACGCATTGCTCTGCAACGCATTGCACACCCCTCTGGCACTCAAAGGGTTAAAGGGCTGTCTTGTGAGCTCGGGCTCGCAGACGTCACTAGGGAAAGATGTCTGTGCTGTTTCCTGGCTGTCAGTCCCGGGAGCAGTGTGTGTTCTCAGTAACGCGGTAATAATTCTGGCGACTAGCTCTATTTAGCAGCTAGTCTCCAGATGGGTAATTATTTGGGACAAAGTTTCAAAAGGGTGGTAGTTCCGCTTTCAACAGTACATGTTATCAGGATATCCCAGAACGGGCACAAGCGGACCAATTAAAGCGGAACTTTCACTCTCTGTAAAGTCACCCTCCAATAATTAGGCATATGGCGACTAGCTTCATAATAGTGCTATTACCTGTCATAATTACCCGGTTCTGAAGTAATCCTTCATCTTCGGAGACTGATGACCAGGCTTCTTGCTTTACTGCCGCCTGTGCCTTAAGTCCCTTTCAGTGCCTTAAGACACAGTGCAATGCCTCCTAGAGGAGACTGGGACTGATAGCGCAGGCACGCAGAGGTCTCTAAGACACGATGTCTGCGCTGATGCCTGGGTTCTGGTCTCCGAAGACTAAGGATTACTTCAGAACCGGGTAATTATGAGTGCTAATAGCACTATTATGAAGCTAGTCGCCATATGCCTAATTATTGGAGGGTGACTTTATATAAAGTTCCACCTTAAAGTGACTGTGCCACTGATTAGTCCACCTGTGCTCCAGCTGGGAGATAACGTGCACTACTGGTAGCTCTGGAGGACCAGCATTGGCTACTCCTAATCTAAAGTTTGAAGCGGTACATCTAATGTATTCAAATGCTGCAGTCACCTTTATACGTTCACATTGGTGCACTCACACTTAAAGGGATAGTAATACTTCATTTTATCTTTATTTTATGTTGTAGGCATTAAAAAAACATGAAGAACGATATAAGTCTTATCTCTCAAACCTTTATGGTTTGAGAGATATTCACCAGCAAAGTTTCCCCCTCCTGCCCCTTTTACCTAGTGTAAGCCATCTCTTCTCAGATGTGGAATCCAGTCCATAGACCAGACAGATAACAGAAGGGGACAATCTTCTTCCTATGAGAACAATGAAAACCCTGCCCCCCTTGACAAGTTTTTCAGGTTTTTCCCTTATCTTACCTGAAGATTGTCCCTCTCTGCAGTCTACCTGGGCACCTCCCTTCTGATCTGGCTGAACGATGGTTACATCAGTAAAATGGGCGGGAGGGGGATACTTTGTCATTGAATTACTCATGAACTACAGCTCTGACAGAACTGAAATAACACTCTCCAAAGTCCAAATACTATGATGATTAATTAGAGCTGCTTTTATTATGAAACATTACTATCCCTTTAAGAAACCTTTTTTGCACATATCTTCATACCAGTTTTTACATCCTCACCCAATGCACTGTGCACCCTTCACAATGTGTTGCCCAACCAGCTGGTCCTTAAAGGGTTAAATATAAAGTGATGATGGTAATGAGATACGCTATGTAAGTGCTGTGCGTCAAAGCACAAACTACTAATAGAATAATTGTTTCCTGCATCCCACACACCATCGATCTGTAAATGATTTTATTAGTGTTCCCATGTTGTTTATGACCAGCTGAACAAATGTTCAACATGGAAGCTGACCCTCAGAGCTTGCACTCTATAGAACAAACTAAAAGTGTATAGTAAACATACAGACTTAGTCACAGAGCTTGAAATAGGCCCACAGCGTGCTTGATAAATTTACAGGCCGAATCACAGAGCTTCCATTCCACAGGGAAACTGAACAAACAATTTGTAATCAGTAGCCAAACTGATCCACACAGGGTACATTCAAGATACTGAATAACAGAGCTTGCATTGAACAGGAAAACTGATGCCTCAGAGCCTGCAATCTATATGACAAGTGACTCATCTAGTGTACAATAGAGATTACAGAGCTTGCAATCAGCAGGAAAACTGAACCATGTAACTAAGCCACATAGTATACAGTATATAGAGACCGAACCATGAAGCATGCAGAGAATAGGCTCTAGAAGTTGACTGGAGCACAGAGCTTGCATTCCAAAATGATCAACTGTGCCTTTTTCATTTCTCATTAGTCTTGGGCATTGAAATGCAGTTTTTGGGACATATTAAATTTTTTTATTAATAATTTATCAGATGTTTTAACATATTTTTTGTTTTTTTACTTCCAGGAATCTGAGGATGGCAAAACCTATTTTGTCAAAGTCCATGCCTCTTGGGAGGTTTTAACCACCTATGCTGAAGTGCTTAACATCAAAGTGCCTATCAAGGAGAACGATATGGCGCCTCCTATGGAGAACCCACTGGACTGCATGCTGAAGCCGTTCAAGCTTCCAAAGGAAGTAATGTGCCCGGAGCCAGACTATTTCACGGCTCCATTCAGCAAACAAAAGCAAGAGCTCTTCCTTATCCAAGATCAAAACACCTTCTTCACCCCAGCCACGAGAAACCGAATAGTAAGTAGTGATGGGCACTTCCGGAGAAAGCCTTAGGGCCCCAGTCTTGTAGGAAAAACAATAGCAGGTGTGGACTATTTGTGTCTCTCCAACTGTTTGCTCCAGTTTATACTCCCATCATCCTCTGCTGATCAGTGCCTTGCAGTTGTTATTGGACTAAGGGTTCTTTCACATGGGTGACATTTTTTGGATGCACAACTTTTTTTGTAGCAGCTGTAAATGTTTGTTGCATTTTTAGTTCTTTATTTCCCAGCATCCTAGTCTCATTTTCCCAACATACCATTCTATGCAGCCACCTGGGATAGTTGTGAGATGTCCATGAAACCCATGCTACCAATTTGTAGCTGTGTTAATTCAATATCAGAGGAAAGTCGCAGCTGCAACTGTCTTTGACAATTGCATCACATGTCGCTCACGTGTCATGCCCCATAGGACACAATGGTTTACAACTCATGTTTGTTTTTTTTTTTGTTTTTTTAATCTGTTGCTGTGACAGTGACGGCCATGTGGAAAGGACCCAAGTCTCCCGGCATCCATAGACAGTCAACTATTTAATTATTCTAGACTAGTGTAAAAGCCCAGGTACACGGGCCAAGGTACGGAACCCTTTGCGTTGCGTACCCCTCTGGCGGCCGCTACCTCACTGCTCCATGCGATGCAGTCTTGCGTCACCTTACTCACGCGATGCAATCATGCTCAGTAGAGACTGCCAAATGTGCACATTCTGTACTGCGCATGACGGCTTCTGACAAACATCCTAGTGAATTAGTATATAGGATGAGAGATAGATAACCTTTTAGCCCTGCAGCTACTACTAGATTACAACTACCATCATCCTCAGTTGACAGGTGCAGTGTAAGAATATTTGGGATATATATATGGCTCATCAGCGGATTATACGTCTCACCTTTTTAACCCCTTGAGGAGTGTGCAAGGCAATGCTTTCCTCACCCCTCTGGTCCTCAAGGGGTTAAATACATAGGGATGGGCAGACTGAATGGGCCAATTGTTTCTTATCTGCCATTAAAGTCTATGTTTCTAACTAGATGTTCCAATGACAATTAGCCACAAACAATTGTTTTTCTTGTAGGTTTATTACATCCTCACTCGCTGTCCTTATGGAACAGAGGAAGGGAAGAAAAAGTTTGGAATAAAGAGGTTAATAAACAATGGGACATACTCGGCAGCCTATCCGCTTCATGACGTAAGTTCCCCATATAGGTTTCTTGGCCTGAATGTTGCTCTGAGCTAATAGCATACTAAAAAGAACTGGCGTAATAAAGGGACTGGTCAACGACTCAAGGGGTAACGAATAAATAAAAACCCATAGTTACCAGTGAGTTTACCCCTTAGCAACTGCCCTGTCTGGGAGTGGGCAGCCGTTAGAAGACCACTGCATTTTTTTTCGCGCAATGAATTCTGGGATGGCAGAGCAGCATGCAGTTACATAGACTAGTAGGAACAACAGAGACATTTTTCCCTCTCAGTTACTGGTAACTGCTGGGTCGATAACATGACTGAACTGCAAGATAGGAGTTTGTTAAAAACCCAACTTTCTTTCTGTCTTATTGGTTAAATATTTAATATTTAATCCCCTGGATTCAAAACTTGTTCAAGTCATTGCAAAGTAATGTGCGGTAAACTTATCTAGCATCCATGGGGTTAAAGGGGAAGTATTATTAAGAAAAAAAGTGTATTGAAAATACTTTATATGACTAAAGTTGTCCTGAAATTCTAGTGCTGTATGAAATGTTCACCTTTCCCCAAAAAGCCAGGATACCAGCTGGGCATACAGCATTAGAAGGAGGAGTCCATGTTGCTCCACCCATTTGTGTTTCAGATTAATTTGTGAACACGGGCATCACTCTACTTCATATGTTAGTGCCTTTCTATCCTGCCCCCTAGTGGTCTGATTTGAACAAAATTTGCAATTGTTTTCCATGAGACCATGGAAACAAAGTTTATCTACACTCCTAACTTCCTGCTGTGTCTTACACAGTAAACTACATCTTGACTAGGAAATGAGGTGTGCCAAAGAAAATTCCTTCCCACGGTTTACTAGATAACCAAATCTACAATATCATATAAGCCCTATCAATGTATGGAAAGTTGTATTATAGTTGTTTTGTTGAGGAGGACAAACTACCCCTGTTTTCACCCCATCTTCTTTCTATACATTTGCACTTTATTTTATTGTCTGAGTATGATGGGAATTGGAATCCAGAAGCTACAGTTTGTCCATTTCTGAATTAGAGAAAATATTGTCTGGCCATAAAGTTGGCGGGTCCATGGCCCATTTCTCCTCCTTACTATATAGTTCTGATCCCTGTGACTTGCTGTGCCTTGCTTGCAGTGTCAGTACTGGAAGAAAGCGAAAGATGAGAACTGTGAAAGTGAGAGATATACTCTTTACATGCAGTGGGCCAAGTTTATACGGTTTTACAAGGAGCAGCCTCTGGATCTCATTAGGTGAGTGAAACAAACTCTAGTACAACGCTAGTCAATCTTTGGATGTCCAACTGTGTGATCCTTCAGCTTCTATCATCTCCCACCAGCCAACAGCTGGTGTGGGATGATGGGAATTGTACAGCTGAAAGCGCAAAGATTTGATTATCTCTGCTCTAGAACATTAAGACTTAGGTAAGAGTATTACCAATGTATACTTCACATTGTATGTATCTGAATCATTCCTACTTAGTCAGATGTACAAAAATCATCTCATTAGGGGTTTACACTGCAAATCAAATATTTTAAGTGACTTTGCTTCTAGTAAGATTCAGGTTCATTTATTAGTGTTTTACAGCAAGAGGAAGGAAACGCTATAACGTGACAAATACTATGAAATTCATCTCTTTAGGAGAATAAGGTATATAATGAGGGTTAATGGCATATATGACCATCGAATGAGGGTGAACAGTGTTGTTTGGGTACCTAGAGCACTGGGCGGTCTTTTCCTTTTGGGGGCTACAGTGGTAGGGGTTAGGATGGTTAGAGGGTTGGAGGAGACTTTAAACTAGGAAAGGGGTTTGATACAACACAGGATGGGCAAGGTAGTGTAAATGAGGAAATGGGATTAGAGGGGCACGGGGGTGGAGAGTGGGGGATGGGCTAGTTCATCTAATAGGGAGATGCCATTGTTACAGCCTGAATAAAAGCAAATTCATATTTCAAAGAATGGCAATAAGATAAAATGTATACATATAAATGCTCACAGTCTGGTTGGTGAGATGTGGGAACTGGAACTGACTGCAATGTATGAGCAGCATGGTCTAATTGGTGTGTCTGAAACCTGGTTAGATGATTCATATAACTTGACAGTCAATCTAGGGGGTTATTCACTTTTTAGGAGGGATATGGTTTATTAAAGGGGGTGGGGGTATGCCTATATGTAAAGCATGCCTTAAAATTTCGTATAACGGAAGTTGATGAGATGGCTCAGTTGGTTAATGCACCAGTTGTAGAATCTGTTCAAGCCACAAGGTTGTAGGTTCTAGTCCTGGCAAGGTCGCACAGAAAACAGCACTCGGCTAGGTGGCGACAGGAGACATGAAAGCGCAAGATTCTCATGTCGCATCTTAAAAGGTCGCTGCATACCTCGGTAAAGGAAAGTGCCCTTCAGCCAATTCCACACACTTACTTAAATTGTATTGACACTGAGACCATCAATTTGAAGTGTAGCTGAGTTATGGGCTATTTTAGCCAAATTATATTTGTGTAGTTCATAAGATACTAGAATTACTATCCCTTTCGGTCCTGGGCCCAGTGCTTTTTAATTTGTTTATTAATGATCTAGAATTGGAACATGAAAGTAATGTTGCAATCTTTGCTGATAACACTAAGCAGTGTAAAGAAATGCATACAGAGCAGAATGTTTTTTTCTCTGCAGAAAGATTTAGATGAACTGAGTAAATGAGCAGAAAAGTGGTGGATGAGGTTCAGTGTAGATAAATGTAAGGTTATGCATTTGGGCTGTAGAAATAAACATGCTACATATACACTAAACGGGAAACAACTTGGGAAATCCTCATTAGAGAAAGACTGAGGAGCACTGATAGATGATACGCTTCACAGCAGTGTTCAGTGTCACTCAGCTGCTGCAAGAGCAAATAGGGTACTAGCCTGCATAAAAAGTTGTATAGCTGCATGGGATGCAAGTATAATTCTACCTCTATATAAATCCTTGGTTAGGCCTCATCTAGAATACGGAGTACAGTTTTTGCACCAGTTAAAAAAATACATTCATGAACTGGAAAAACTGCAGAGATGTGCAACAAAACTGATAAAGGGATTGGAGGATCTGAGTTATAAAGAGGGACTAGCCAAACTGGGTTTGTTTACATTAGAGAAGAGACGTCTAAGGGGTGATATGATTACCATTTACACATGTATTCAAGGTCAATACAAAGAACTATCCAATAAATTATTTACTCAAACAGCTGAGCAAAATACAAGAGGTCATCCATTAAGACTAGAGGAAAGGTGCTTTTGACTAAAACAAAGGCAGAATTTTTTTTTTACAGTAAAGTTATAGAATTATTTGCCTTGGGATGCTTGCAGATACTGTAACAGCTTTCAAAAAAGTCATGGATACTTATCTTGCACAGAACAATATTGAGAATTATGACAGCTGGATTCAAAGCAAATAGGATGTTGATCCAAGGAAATTATCTGACTGACATTTGGAGTCAGGATGGAATTTTTTACTCATTTGGGGCTTAATTAGATATAGCTTACATTTTTTCCCTTCCTCTGGATCAATAAGGGTGATATGGCATGGGCTGGACTTGATGGACGCATGTCTTTTTTCAGCCTCATAAACTATGTTACTATGGGAGGACTGGATGTTCAAACTGTGTGTGTGTGTGTGATTTGAATCTAAGGACTACAAGATGTTTAAATGAGCAGTAAACTTTTTTTATGAAAACCTATATGTTATAGAGCTTTTCCTGCTGAGTAAAACAAGGCCCCCCCACCACTTTCAGATGTTTTATTCAAAATTGATAAAAGTTAAAATAATCAGGAAGTGAATTTACTGTGTTTACTTCCTGATGGTTCTAACTGACAGGAAGTGACAGGCAGTTTCTATCACATTCCATATGTCACTGACTTTCCTCTCCATTAGAATGTAACAGAATAACTAATTGGAATTTGACCACTAGAGGGCATTGCTACTGTAAAAAAAAAAAACAGGTTCAAACAGTAATAACTTTGGAATATGCATCTCTCAACAGTGGGAGTACCCATATTTTACTTAACAGGAAACGTCCTACAATATTTATGTTTTCATAAAAAGTTTACTGCTCCTTTAAGTAGTGTACATAGGGCATAAATACTACCAGATGAGGGTGTATGATGTGGTGTCCAGTACATTAGAACTAGGAGACAAGGGTGTATGAGGATTATAAAATGAGGATACATGATGTGAACGTCGGTACTAGGAAAGATGGCTAACATGGATGTTATGACTAGGAGATTGATGTGTATGATGTGGATTTTAGGATTAAGAGGTTAGTGTGCATGATGTGGACTCAAGCACAAGGAAATGTGGATGCACAGCATGACCTTTAGGTCTATCTGATGTAGGTGCATGATGTGGACTTTAGGACTAGGAGATGAGAGTTCATGATATGTACTTTAGGACTAGGAGATGAGCATTTATAATGTTGGCTTTTGAACTAATCTATGAGGCTGTATGATGTGGACTTTATAGGAGGAGAGGGTCCATGATATATACTCTAGCAAAAGGTGATGAGAGTATACTATGGGCTCTTTAGTACTAGAAGATAAGGCTTCATGATGTGGTCTTCATGACTATGGTGGTGAATGTTCATGATGTGGTCAGTAGGAAAAGGAGATGAAGGTGCATGTTGTGGACTTTAGCACTAGGAGATGAGCTTGCACTGCGTGAATTTTAATTCTATCAGATCCAGGAGCATGACGTGGATTTTGAGACTAGTAGATTATCAATTTTAATGGGGAGCATACGTGTAGAAGACAGGGGTGCATGTTGTGCACTTTTTGACTGATGTAAAGTTGATAATGTTGATTTAGGACCAAGAGATGATGGCATAAGATGTGAACTGTAGGAGTAGGAGATAAGTTGTATGAGGTGGATTTTAAGAATAGGAAATGAGTCCGCATGATATAAACATTAGGATTGTGAAATGACATGGATGATGTGGACTTTAGAGCTAGTATATGAGGTGTGTGAGGTGGACTTTATGAGGAAGAGAAGAGGGTACATGATGTGGACTTTATGATTAGTAACAGAGGATATAAGCAGTGGCGTAACAATAGGGGTCCCCCTGCAACCCCCCGCCTGGCACCCACAACAAGAGATGTGTGCATTCTTTGGCACAGACCTCTAGCAGCTGAGCTCCCTCTCTGACACTCTAGTAATGCAGAGAGCTGGGACATGACATCATCTCCCAGCGCTCTGCATTACTGCAGAGAGGACTGTGCAGGAGCTCCTGCTGTACAGAGGTCTGGACCACCAGGGAGGTAGGAGATGGACACTTGGAGGGGGGGGGCAGTGGGGCAATGTGGAGATTGGGGGGCAATGTGGAGATTGGGGGGCAGTGTGGTCAGGGGGGCCATGACAATTTCTGCACCAGGGCGTGGTGGCTTCTAGTTACGCCTCTGGATACAAGATGTGGACTTTAGGACTAGGGGACGAGGAGTAAGATGTGGACTTTAGGACTAGGGGAAGAGGAGTATGATGTGGACTTTATTACTAGGGGATGAGGAGTATGATGTGGACTGTAGGACTAGGGGATGAGGAGTATGATGTGGACTTTAGGACTAGGGGATGAGGAGTAAGATGTGGACTTTAGGACTAGGGGACGAGGAGTAAGATGTGGACTTTAGGACTAGGGGATGAGGAGTAAGATGTGGACTTTAGGACTAGGGGAAGAGGAGTATGATGTGGACTTTATTACTAGGGGATGAGGAGTATGATGTGGACTGTAGGACTAGGGGATGAGGAGTATGATGTGGACTGTAGGACTAGGGGATGAGGAGTATGATGGGGACTTTAGGACTAGGGGATGAGGAGTATGATGTGGACTTTATTACTAGTGGATGAGGAGTATGATGTGGACTTTAGGACTAGGGGATGAGGAGTATGATGTGGACTTTATTACTAGGGGATGAGGAGTATGATGTGGACTTTATTACTAGGGAATGAGCAGTATGATGTGGACTTTAGGACTAGGGGATGAGGAGTATGATGTGGACTTTAGGACTAGGGGACGAGGAGTATGATGTGGACTTTAGGACTAGGGGATGAGGAGTATGATGTGGACTTTAGGACTAGGGGATGAGGAGTATGATGTGGACCTTTAGGACTAGGGGATGAGGAGTATGATGGGGACTTTAGGACTAGGGGATGAGGAGTATGATGTGGACTTTATTACTAGGGAATGAGGAGTATGATGTGGACTTTAGGACTAGGGGATGAGGAGTATGATGGGGACTTTAGGACTAGGGGATGAGGAGTATGATGTGGACTGTAGGACTAGGGGATGAGGAGTATGATGTGGACTTTAGGACTAGGGGATGAGGAGTATGATGTGGACTTTAGGACTAGGGGATGAGGAGTATGATGTGGACTTTAGGACTAGGGGAAGAGGAGTATGATGTGGACTTTAGGACTAGGGGATGAGGAGTAAGATGTGGACTTTAGGACTAGGGGAAGAGGAGTATGATGTGGACTTTATTACTAGGGGATGAGGAGTATGATGTGGACTTTATTACTAGGGGAAGAGGAGTATGATGTGGACTGTAGGACTAGGGGATGAGGAGTAAGATGTGGACTGTAGGACTAGGGGATGAGGAGTATGATGTGGACTTTATTACTAGGGGATGAGGAGTATGATGTGGACTTTAGGACTAGGGGATGAGGAGTAAGATGTGGACTTTAGGACTAGGGGATGAGGAGTATGATGTGGACTTTAGGACTAGGGGAAGAGGAGTATGATGTGGACTTTATGACCAGGGGATGAGGAGTATGATGTGGACTGTAGGACTAGGGAATGAGGAGTATGATGTGGACTTTAGGACTAGGGGATGAGGAGTATGATGTGGACTTTAGGACTAGGGGATGAGGAGTATGATGTGGACTTTAGGACTAGGGGACGAGGAGTATGATGTGGACTGTAGGACCAGGGGATGAGGAGTATGATGTGGACTTTAGGACTAGGGGATGAGGAGTATGATGTGGACTTTAGGACTAGGGGACGAGGAGTAAGATGTGGACTTTATTACTAGGGGAAGAGGAGTATGATGTGGACTGTAGGACTAGGGGATGAGGAGTAAGATGTGGACTGTAGGACTAGGGGATGAGGAGTATGATGTGGACTTTATTACTAGGGGATGAGGAGTATGATGTGGACTTTAGGACTAGGGGATGAGGAGTAAGATGTGGACTTTAGGACTAGGGGATGAGGAGTATGATGTGGACTTTAGGACTAGGGGAAGAGGAGTATGATGTGGACTTTATGACCAGGGGATGAGGAGTATGATGTGGACTGTAGGACTAGGGGATGAGGAGTATGATGTGGACTTTAGGACTAGGGGATGAGGAGTAAGATGTGGACTTTAGGACCAGGGAATGAGGAGTATGATGTGGACTTTAGGACTAGGGGACGAGGAGTATGATGTGGACTGTAGGACTAGGGGATGAGGAGTATGATGTGGACTGTAGGACCAGGGGATGAGGAGTATGATGTGGACTGTAGGACTAGGGGATGAGGAGTATGATGTGGACTGTAGGACTAGGGGATGAGGAGTATGATGTGGACTGTAGGACTAGGGGAAGAGGAGTATGATGTGGACTGTAGGACTAGGGGAAGAGGAGTATGATGTGGACTGTAGGACCAGGGGATGAGGAGTATGATGTGGACTTTAGGACTAGGGGATGAGGAGTATGATGTGGACTTTAGGACTAGGGGATGAGGAGTATGATGTGGACTTTAGGACTAGGGGACGAGGAGTATGATGTGGACTTTAGGACTAGGGGATGAGGAGTATGATGTGGACTTTAGGACTAGGGGATGAGGAGTATGATGTGGACTTTAGGACTAGGGGACGAGGAGTATGATGTGGACTTTAGGACTAGGGGAAGAGGAGCATGATGTGGACTGTAGGACCAGGGGATGAGGAGTATGATGTGGACATTAGGACTAAGAGATGATGGTTCAGGGTGTGAACTTTAGGACCAAGGATAAGTGTATGATGGGGATTTTAGTTGTAGGAGAGGAGGATCTGATTCTAGTGGCACGTTTGTAGTTTTGGCCGGAATGTATTTACTTATTTTGGAGAATGTAACTCGCCAACAGTGTAATAATGCTGCTGTGTAATCATATCCCTTCATGTTGTGTTTAGGAAATACTACGGTGAGAAGATCGGGATCTATTTTGCTTGGCTGGGATTCTATACGGAGATGCTGTTCCTTGCCGCTATAGTCGGTTTTGTTTGTTTCCTCTATGGCTGGATAACAATGAACGACAGCACCAGTAGGTAAGATTTCTTAACCCTTTGAGTGCTAGTGGGGTACGCAACACATTGCAGAGCAATGCGTTGCGTACCCCTCTGGCACTCACAAGGTTAATATTAACAAACGAATACTTATGCTCATCATCAGTGTACATTTCTTTAAGGAGAAGTAACACATCATAATAACCCCCACATACCTTACGGTTGCCTGAAAATACTAATGGCCCTTATGAATTTTGCATTTGGGCCTTGGTCCAAGAGAGGAGGACATGAGAGTTGCTGACTGTTTTTTTTTATTTTTTCAAACTGAAGCAGGCAGATTGCATGAGCCCATTTAAAGGGATAGTAATACTTAAAATGTAAAAAAAATATGTTGTAGGGTTTATCCCCCTGAGTAAAACAAGGGTACTCCCACTGCTGAAAGGTGTTTCATTCAAAAGTTATTAATTTTCAAAGTTGAATTTTTTAGGTGCAATATCACAGTGGCCTGAAATTGTACAGTGGCGCTGTTGCTACACCATCCTGTGGAGATTTATGCTCCCGGGACCAGAGCGGTCCATAGGATCGTGTAGCAACAGCACCACTGTACAATTTCAGGTCACTGTGATATTGCACCAAAAAAATTCAACTTTGAAAATTAATAACTTTTGAATGAAACACCTTTCAGCAGTGGGAGTACTCTTGTTTTACTCAGGGGGATAAACCCTACAACATATTTTTTTTTTACATTTTAAGTATTACTATCCCTTTAAAGCGGAACTGCCACCGCTAACAAACTTGCCCACCAATAATTCCCCATCTGGTGAGTAGATGCTCAGTAACACAGGTCGCCAGAATTATTACAGCGTTAACGAGAATTATCCATTGCTCCCGGACTGACAGGCAGGACGGAGCTCAGACATATTTCCATAGTGACGCCTGCGTGCCTGCGCTGTCAGTTCCAGCCGGCTCCAAAAGGGACTGACAGCGCAGGCGCACAGACGTCACTATGGAAAGATGTCTGCTGTCCTTCCTGCCTGTCAGCCCAGGAGCAATGGATAATTCTCGTTAACACTGTAATAATTCTGGCGACTAGCGCTACCGAGCAGCTAGTCGCCAGATGGGGAATTATTGGGGGGCAAGTTTGTTAGTGGTGGTAGTTCCGCTTTAACCATATGACATCCAGGACCGACTGATGAAGTTCTCTCTCTAAACAAGGCGTAAGGAACAAATTCAGAAGGATCATTAGGATTTTCTGACCATGGAAAGGTAAGTAGTAGGGGGTTACTAAGAGGAATTAGTTCCACTTTACTATAATACTGGAACATCCTGCTGTGCCTCCCTGTCCTGTGTACTGAGGACACAACTTTACAGGCACAGTATTAGATGGCAGGTAAGAGTCACTAGGCCTGTCTGGGCTGCCATGATTCCAGTCCCAATGCTTCAGCCCTTACACGGGCCTTTGTCAAGATACAATAAGTGTTACAAGGTACAGGACTGTATAGACAAGTTTATAACATTTATTTAATCTTGACTGAGGCCCAAGTAAGTATTGCTCTTTCTATACAATAAATAGTGGTTTATTTAACGCTCCATCTATTTCCTTGACTCTCATTTGCTGTGGATACATCTGGGCCTATCAGTCAGTCTAAGCCAGATTGGGTATCATCCCCAGTCAGAACTGTTTCTGGGACACACGTGGATAGGCAGAGGTGTAGCAATTCCATAGGGAACACCTAAATTGGTTTATAAGGTCCATGGTGTTAAATGGGGATTTTAAACCCTTAAAGGGATAGTAATGGTTAATTTTAAGTTGATTTAATATTGTAGACATTAAAAAAGTTAAACATCTATGTAAATCTTAGCTCTCAAATATTTATGGTTTGAGAGATATAACTTGCTAAAGTTACCTTTTCCTGGCTGTTTCACTCAAGTCTGCCATCTAGCTGACAGCTGCAGATTCCAGTCATTTGACCAGACAGAGGCTCTTCAGCAGAGCTGAAATCACGCTATTTAGAAATAAATACTTCATTGAAACAGTCTACAAAGTGTGCTTGCAAGCCAGGCACACTTTGTAGACCATTCCAAATCAAGTATTTATCTTTAGATATCGTTATATTGGCGCTGCTGAAGAGCCACATGTGGTCAAGCGACCAGAATCTGCTTCTCACAGCTTTACAGCTCGTCAAGCAGAAAGGGGAGGGGCCATAGAACTTTATTTTTCCTATATCTCTCAAACCATAACGGTTTGAGAGATACAAATAAGTGCAAGTACTCTCTTTTAATTGTATCTACCATATAGTTAATACTTTTTTTCTGACATTTCTATCCCTTTAAATGCTATTCAGGTCTCCAATATATTGCATTCCAGTATTCAAGTGTTTAGAAGCCCCCTTTAAATTAATGTGAATAATTTTGTTCCCTTGGGTGCAGTTTGTTTGTGCAGAATTTATTCAGTTTTTTCCTTTCTCAAGGCTTCATTTCGGTGGGCAGGGATTCGGTCCAACGCAGTAGGAGAGTAGGCAGGGCTGGATATAAAGTGGGTGGATCTCAGTGTAGAAGTAGGTGGAGTTCACTGAAGTGGGCAGGGTCACAAACTCTCCTAGAGAAAGAAGTCAAGATCCCAGAACGTATCAGTAAACAGCGGAATCTCTAGAGAACATTCTGTGAGTCTCTCGGTAGGTAAATCTTTTCCTCTTCTCTGGTGAGATAGCTCAGTGGTGAGTCCCTGACTATGGAGACTGTTCAGACCACAAGGTTGCAGGTTCAAATCCCAGCAGGGTCAGCTCAGCCCTTTATCCTTCCGAGGTTGATAAATGATTACCATTGATTGGGTAATAATAACATCTATTATTTCAGCTGCCAATTAGGTTAATTATGAGGAGCTATATAAATACTAGTTATTATTATTACTATATAAATACTAGTTATTATTCTCTGCAGTAAGGAAATTTGCGATCCAGATATCGGAGGTCAGATCATTATGTGTCCACTGTGTGACCAGAGATGTGAGTTCTGGAGATTAAATACCACGTGTGAGCCGTCGCAGGTAGGTACACGATACAGATGTTCTAGTGCACATTCCCACGTGATATGATTACATCTCCCTTATCGATTTCTTTTTTTATCCGCAGTATTCGCATTTGTTTGACAACGCGGCCACCCTCTTTTTTGCAATTTTTATGGGAATCTGGGGTGAGTATTCATGCATTTTAAAGGAACAGTGATTCATAACATTGAAAAAATATATATTAAAGTGATAGTAATGTTTCACAAAAACAGCAGCTCCAATTAATCTTCATAGAAATTGAGCCATGGAGAGTGTTATTTCATTACTGTGAATGTTGTATTTGAAGAGAAATTGAATGATAAAGTTTCCCCTCCCGCCCCTTTTACCTAGTGTAAGCCATCTCTTCTCAGATGTGGAATGCAGTCCATAGACCAGACAGATAACAGAAGGGGACAATCTTCTTCCTATGAGAACAATGAAAGCCCTGCCCCCCTTGACAAGTTTTTCAGGTTTTTCCCTTATCTGAACTGAAGATTGTCCCTCTCTGCAATCTACCTGGGCACCTCCCTTCTGATTTGGCTGCGCAGTGTTACATCAGTAAAAGGGGTGGGAGGAGGATACTTTGTCATTGAATTACTCTTGAACTACAACTCTGACAGAATTGAAATAACACTCTCCAAAGTCCAAATACTATGATGATTAATTAGAGCTGCTTTTATTATGAAACATTACTATCCCTTTAAAGGGTTTATCTTGTGGAGTAAAATAAAGTTATTGCCATTGAGGAGAGATGTTTTATTCAAACGTTATTGAAGCTAAAAATTGCATTTTTGGTGCAGTTCCTCCATGGCCTTAATTTCTACAGTGACAAAGTTCCTACAGCAGTCAATGGAGGTTTATGGTCCTCTGACCCTTATTTTCTCTGTATGTCTCTCTTTACCACTTTAGATCGTACGCTTTCGAGCAGGGACCCCATTTCCAGTGTTTCACTTTCCTAAGCACATTTCACTCTGTATTGTCCAAACCCTTAAATTGTAAAGCTCTGTGCAAACTTTTGTCGCTATATAAATAAAAATATTCATTCAAGATATTCATTCAACTCACCTGAGCTGTCCATAGATTGCTGTAACAACAGCGCCACCATAAAATGTAAGGCCATGGATGTGTACTGCACTAAAAAAAAAGTCTGAGCGTTATTATTAAAAAGTTTGAGCCACAATAACTTAATAATAAAAAAGAAAATCTCTCAACAGTGGGAGCATTTGTTCTGCTCAGCAGGGTAAGCACTGCAATATATATATTTTTCAACATTAACCCTTTGAGTGCTTGCGCACCCTTCTGACACTCAAAGTGTTAAAGGGATAGTAATACTTAAAATGTAAACAAAAATATGTTGTAGGGTTTATCCCCCTGAGTAAAACAAGAGTACTCCCACTGCTGAAAGGTGTTTCATTCAAAAGTTATTAATTTTCAAAGTTGAATTTTTAGGTGCAATATCACAGTTGCCTGAAATTGTACAGTGGTGCTGTTGCTACACCATCCTATGGTGATTTATGGTCCCGGGACCAGAGCTGACCATGGGATCATGTAGCAACAGCGCCACTGTACAATTTCAGGCCACTGTGATATTTCACCTAAAAAAATTCAACTTTGAAAATTAATAACTTTTGAATAGAATACCTTTTAGTAGTGGGAGTACTCTTGTTTTACTCAGGGGGATAAACCCTACAGCATATTTTTTTTTACATTTTAAGCATTACTATCCCTTTAAGCATTACTTTTTGTTTAATGGAATAATGATCCCCTGGGATGTTAGAAATGTCTTCAGAACATTGCTCTGCAATAGCGTCTAAGGGTTTAGAACAGTGATTCTCAACCAGGGTGCCGTGGCACTTTGGTGTGCCACGGACATCAACTTAGGGTGCCCCATGTTTCTATGAAGACTAACAAAAATGGACTTTTAAATAAAGATTTATATAAATTGTTCTGCACATAATGTTTCCTTTTGTTATTATGATTATAAGACCTAATAATAACTGTATATTTATGTATTGTACCCTTCATCATGCCCTTGATAAAGTACATTAAATATGTTAGGGGTGCCCCGAATGTTCTATATTACGTGTTAGGGGTGCCCTGAAAAAAAAAAAAGATTGAGAGCCACTGGTTTAGAAGGACACTAACAATAATTACAAGTTGCATTAAAAATCATGTTGTAACATTTGTAGACGAATACACTAAGTGGTCAGTTTACTAGGCACAGTCCCCTGCCTATTCTGTGGCCTCTCCTGTTGAGATAAATAAGTGTACTCTCACTGCTGTGACATGATTCATCTCAAAAGTATTACAGCTCCAACCAGATCAAATATTTTATTTTTCTTACGCCGTCTTTGGAGAACTTCTGAGGGGTTATGCACTAAGGTGTGATGATTATGTGATTAAGAAGGGATAATTTCTCAAGTGTTATAAACTTTCCAATTATTGCGTTGTTTTATGGAGCCTATGCAGTGTGCCCTAAGCTATCTTAAGATAAAGAAATGTAGTGTAAGGACACCATAGAATAACAGGAGAGTTTATCACACTGGAGAAATCATCTCCATGTTATCACATCTTTATCACAAATCAGTTCTCTGTAGGAAATCAATAGAATAGTGCCAACTACTGATGATTTTACATACACAGAAGTTTGATTAACTCCTTAAGGAATACATGATGTGCAGTGAACGTCACACGGTTTATACCCTTAACACTTTGAGTGCCAGAGAGGAAAGCAAAGGGTTAAGGACCCGTGACGGTCATAGCACGTCACATACATTTTACTTACAGTGATCCACCGGAAGATCTGTGAGTAAAAATGTGGTCTGAAATTGACCACTCTAAGACTGGAGCTGTCTCTCGAGGACCCCAACATGGAGCGCCGGCACACGTAACAAATCATGTGTACCGGCGCATCTGAAAGGATCAAAGCGGTCCTTAAGGGAAGGTAACGTGTACACACTATAGAAACTGCGTCTTAGAGGGGATATGATAACACTATATAAATATGTTCAGGGCCCATACAAAGGGCTCTCTGAAGACCTGTTCATTAACAGAACAGTACACAGGACAAGGGGTCACCTGCTTAGACTTGAGGAAAGGAGATTTAATCTACAACAGCGGAAGGGATTCTTTACGGTAAGGACAATAAAGGTATGGAATTCACTGCCTGAGGAGTTGGTGCTATCAAATACATTAGATGCCTTTAAAAAGGGCCTGGATACTTTTCTAAATGAGCAGAACAGAGGGCTATGTACGTTAGTATTGGGATTAATATTTAGTTAGTGCTTGTTGATCCAAGGAGAAATCTGATTGTCATTTGGAATCAAGAAGGAATTGTTTCCCCCATTCAAAGTAGAATTTGAAATTGCTGTATTGAGGGTTTTTTGCCTTCTTTTGGATCAACGACGGTAAACAGGAATAGGAAAAGGGTTGCTCTTGATGGACGCAAGTCTTTTTTTTTTCAACCTAAATTACTATGTAACAATATATAAATATATATATATATATATATATATGTGTGTGTGTGTGTGTTTATATATAATTTTTTTTTTTAATTTATATATATATCTATATGTGACTTCCAGGACCATCACACAATTCCATACTTTTGAGAATGGATGATGGTCCTGACATGTCATGGGTTAATGATCGCAGCGGGTTTCAGTGTAAAAAAAAAAAAAAAAAAAGCCCTGGTCACCAAGGGTTTAAAAATAAAATCTAAGACGTTTGAGCTGTAATCACTTTGGGTGAGGCATCTTGTAGCAGTTGGCTTTCTCTTGTTTTTCTCAATAGGAAAAGCCCTGCTATATGTTTTCTAATAAATAGTTACTATTCCTTTGAATAGTTTGTTTAAATAACCCCCCCCCAGTGAGTTTAGTTCTGTTTCCCCCCCTGCTCATGGGATTGCTGTGTTTGCAGTCACCCTGTTCCTGGAGTTCTGGAAGAGAAGACAGGCCAGGCTGGAGTATGAGTGGGACTTGGTAGATTTTGAAGAGGAACAGCAGCAGCTTCAGCTGAGACCAGAATACGAAGCCAAATGTACTCATAGGAAGAAGAACCCTGTAACGCAGGTAATGTCATCATTGTCATCATCATCGTTGTCATCATCATGACATCCCGTTGCATCAGGCACCTACTTAGTTCATTTACCAATTTCTTTAGTAATTTAGACAGTTAAAGGGATAGTAGTACTTGAAAATAATTTTATTTTATATTGTAGCCCTTAAAAAAAACATGAAAAATGATATAAGTCTTATCTCCCAACCCTTTATGGTTTGGGAGATATTCACAAGTAAAATAAAGTTCCCTTTTCCTGTCTGTTTCAGCCAAGTCTGCCATCTAGTGGACAGATTTGGAATCCGGTCCACAGATCAGCCTGCAGCTCTTTAGCAGTGCCGAGATCACGATCTTTAAAAATAACTACTTCATTGGAACTATCTACAAAGTGTGCCTGGTTTGCAAGCACACTTTGTACACCATTCCAATGAAGAAATTATTTTTAAAGGTCGTGATCTCGGTACTGCTGAAGAGCCACGGCCGGTCAAGGGACTGGATTCCAAATCTGAGACCTAGAGCAGTGACGTCACTCCAGGGGGAAACTTTGCTTGTGAATATCTCCCAAACCATAAAGGTTTGGGAGATAAGACTTATATCATTTTTCAGGTTTTTTTAAGGGCTACAATATAAACTTATTTTCAAGTATTACTATCCCTTTAATGTACTAACTGATGTTTTGTCCAGTTTATATGCTGGCTGGGACACTTTATTGGTCACCTTATATATTGCTTTTGTGTCCAGTTTTAAACCAACTTGCCCAGCTGATATTCTGCTGTATTGCCCAGTTCATACACTAATTTGAACAGTTTATTTACCAGGTTATATACGGATATAATATTCAGTTTATATACTAATTTGAGCATTTCTTTACCAGTTTACAGAGCACATTAATGTCCAGTTTATTTACAAGTTTATATATTGATTAATTGTCCAGTTTATGTACTAATTTGGTCAGTTTATTTACCCGCTTATACAGTATAAACTGTTATATCCAGTTTCAATATTAATTTGTCTGTTAAAGGGACAGTAATGTTTCACAAAAACAGCAGTCCCAATTAATCTTCATAGTATTTGGGCCGTGGAGAGTGTTATTTCAGTTCTGTCAGAGTTGTAGTTCAGGAGTAATTGAATGATAAAGTATCCCCCTCCCGCCCCTTTTACTGATGTAACACTGTTCACCTCAGATGTGGAATGTGTTTGCTTGACCAGACAGATAACAGCAAGGGACAATCTTCTTACTGCGAGAACAATTAAAACCATGCCCCCCCCCCCGACAGGTTTTTCCTTATGATCATTGAAGATTGTGCCTCTCTGCGATCCATCCGGACAGTCTTGCTGCTCTGAGGTGAGCAGTGTTACATCAGTAAAAGGGGCAGGAGGGGGGATACTTTGTCATTCAATTACTCTTGAACTACATCTCTGACAGAATTGAAATAACACTCTCCATGGGCCAAATACTATGAAGATTAATTGGAGCTGCTTTTATTATGAAACATTACTGTCCCTTTAATTTTCCAGTTTATATATTACTGTAATTACCTGTTTATATATACATTCCTTTACCAGAGTATGTATTGGTATAATGTCCAGTTTTATACAATCTGGACAGTTTACTTATCAGTTTATATTCTCTTGTACTGACCAGTTTATTTTACCCCTTGAATTATATAGAGGTTTCCAGCACATTGCAAAGCAGGTCTATTTGATGAAGATTCAGTAATTCATTCAGTATATTAAAGGGATAGTAATACTTCGTTTTATCTTTATTTTATTTTGTAGGCATTAAAAAAAACATGACGAACGATATAAGTCTTATCTCTCAAACCTTTATGGTTTAAGAGATATTCACAAGCAAAGTATCCCCTCCCGCCCCTTTTACCTAGTGTAAGCCATCTCTTCTCAGATGTGGAATCCAGTCCATAGACCAGACAGATAACAGCAGGGGACAATCTTCTTCCTATGAGAACAATGAAAGCCCTGCCCCCCTTGACAAGTTTTTCAGGTTTTTCCCTTATCTGAATTGAAGATTGTCCCTCTCTGCAATCTACCTGGGCACCTCCCTTCTGATCTGGCTGAACAGTGTTACATCAGTAAAAGGGGTGGGAGGGGGATACTTTGTTATTGAATTACTCTTGAACTACAACTCTGACAGAATTGAAATAACACTCTCCAAAGTCCAAATACTATGATGATTAATTAGAGCTGCTTTTATTATGAAACATTACTATCCCTTTAAGATAACACATTTAGAAATGTAATTACCATAGGGGAAGTAATAGGACAAAGGTAAATCAGGCAGGAGCGAGAGAACATTTGCTGTTCCTGACTGATTTATTTTAAGCCGCAACTTTCCCAGCTACTAATTCCTAACATGAGAGTTCTGTTTCCTATGAGCACTTTGATTCCGGAGGTCTGCAGTGCATTGTGAAGTAATGAGTTGCAGACGTCTCTGGCATCTCAACTACTTAAGAACATGAGAAGTATAATGTATCTGCTCGATTTGCTATTTCTACTCTGCATGGGGCAACCTTAAAGTGGTATTGTCACGTTTTCACAGGATTTGAGTGAATGCTATTTGAATGGTTTATGCATTTGTCTTGTACTGCCCATCTGGTAGGAGGGAGAGCAGTGTGGAATGTTATTATCTGACTGGCAGGGAGTGGATGGAAAAGTGATGTGTAATGTTAATTATCTGTCTATGTGGGAGTGACAGGAGGGAGGGAGAGCAGTGTGCAATGTTATTGTCTGGCTGGCAGGGAGTGGATGGGAAAGCAATGTGTAATGTTAATATTTGGCTATCTGGGATTAAGAGTAGGAAAGAAGAGAAGTGTACAATGTTATTATCTGGTTGGCTTGGAATAACAGGTGGGAATGAGAACTGTATGGACAATTGGTATGTGGCTGACAGGCAGTGGGAGGGAGAGTAGTGTGGAATGTTAGTATCTGAATGGCTGGGAGTGACAGGTTGGAGGAAGAGCAGTGTGGAATGTTATTATCTGAATGGCTGGGAGTGACAGGTGGGAGGAAGAGAAGTGTGGAATGTTAGTATCTGAATGGCTGGGAGTGACAGGTAGGAGGAAGAGCAGTGTGGAACGTTAATATCTGAATGGCTGGGAGTGACAGATGGGAGGAAGAGCAGTGTGGAATATTATTATCTGAATGGCTGGGAGTGACAGGTGGGAGGAAGAGCAGTGTGGAATGTTATTATCTGAATGCCTGGGAGTGACAGGTTGGAGGAAGAGCAGTGTGGAATGTTAGTATCTGAATGGCTGGGAGTGACAGGTGGGAGGAAGAGCAGTGTGGAATGTTAGTATCTGAATGGCTGGGAGTGACAGGTAGGAGGAAGAGCAGTGTGGAATATTATTATCTGAATGGCTGGGAGTGACAGATGGGAGGAAGAGCAGTGTGGAATATTATTATCTGAATGGCTGGGAGTGACAGGTTGGAGGAAGAGCAGTGTGGAATGTTATTATCTGAATGGCTGGGAGTGACAGGTGGGAGGAAGAGTAGTGTGGAATGTTATTATCTGAATGGCTGGGAGTGACAGGTGGGAGGGAGAGTAGTGTGGAATGTTAGTATCTGAATGGCTGGGAGTGACAGGTTGGAGGAAGAGCAGTGTGGAATGTTAGTATCTGAATGGCTGGGAGTGACAGGTAGGAGGAAGAGCAGTGTGGAATGTTAGTATCTGAATGCCTGGGAGTGACAGGTTGGAGGAAGAGCAGTGTGGAATGTTATTATCTGAATGGCTGGGAGTGACAGGTTGGAGGAAGAGCAGTGTGGAATGTTAGTATCTGAATGGCTGGGAGTGACAGGTGGGAGGAAGAGCAGTGTGGAATGTTAGTATCTGAATGGCTGGGAGTGACAGGTAGGAGGAAGAGCAGTGTGGAATATTATTATCTGAATGGCTGGGAGTGACAGATGGGAGGAAGAGCAGTGTGGAATATTATTATCTGAATGGCTGGGAGTGACAGGTTGGAGGAAGAGCAGTGTGGAATGTTAGTATCTGAATGGCTAGGAGTGACAGGTAGGAGGAAGAGTAGTGTGGAACGTTAATATCTGAATGGCTGGGAGTGACAGATGGGAGGAAGAGCAGTGTGGAATATTATTATCTGAATGGCTGGGAGTGACAGGTTGGAGGAAGAGCAGTGTGGAATGTTATTATCTGAATGCCTGGGAGTGACAGGTTGGAGGAAGAGCAGTGTGGAATGTTATTATCTGAATGGCTGGGAGTGACAGGTTGGAGGAAGAGCAGTGTGGAATGTTATTATCTGAATGGCTGGGAGTGACAGGTTGGAGGAAGAGCAGTGTGGAATGTTATTATCTGAATGGCTGGGAGTGACAGGTGGGATGAAGAGCAGTGTGGAATGTTAGTATCTGAATGGCTGGGAGTGACAGGTTGGAGGAAGAGCAGTGTGGAATGTTAGTATCTGAATGCCTGGGAGTGATAGGCGGGAGGAAGAGCAGTGTGGAATGTTAGTATCTGAATGGCTGGGAGTGACAGGTGGGAGGAAGAGCAGTGTGGAATGTTAGTATCTGAATGGCTGGGAGTGACAGGCGGGAGGAAGAGCAGTGTGGAATGTTAGTATCTGAATGGCTGGGAGTGACAGGCGGGAGGAAGAGCAGTGTGGAATGTTAGTATCTGAATGGCTGGGAGTGACAGGTGGGAGGAAGAGAAGTGTGGAATGTTAGTATCTGAATGGCTGGGAGTGACAGGCGGGAGGAAGAGCAGTGTGGAATGTTATTATCTGAATGGCTGGGAGTGACAGGTGGGAGGAAGAGCAGTGTGGAATGTTAGTATCTGAATGGCTGGGAGTGACAGGTAGGAGGAAGAGCAGTGTGGAATGTTATTATCTGAATGGCTGGGAGTGACAGGTTGGAGGAAGAGCAGTGTGGAATGTTAGTATCTGAATGGCTGGGAGTGACAGGTAGGAGGAAGAGCAGTGTGGAATGTTATTATCTGAATGGCTGGGAGTGACAGGTTGGAGAAAGAGCAGTGTGGAATGTTAGTATCTGAATGGCTGGGAGTGACAGGTGGGAGGAAGAGCAGTGTGGAATGTTAGTATCTGAATGGCTGGGAGTGACAGGCGGGAGGAAGAGCAGTGTGGAATGTTAGTATCTGAATGGCTGGGAGTGACAGGTGGGAGGAAGAGCAGTGTGGAATGTTATTATCTGAATGGCTGGGAGTGACAGGTGGGAGGAAGAGCAGTGTGGAATGTTAGTATCTGAATGGCTGGGAGTGACAGGTGGGAGGAAGACCAGTGTGGAATGTTAGTATCTGAATGGCTGGGAGTGACAGGTGGGAGGAAGAGAAGTGTGGAATGTTAGTATCTGAATGGCTGGGAGTGACAGGTAGGAGGAAGAGTAGTGTGGAACGTTAATATCTGAATGGCTGGGAGTGACAGATGGGAGGAAGAGCAGTGTGGAATATTATTATCTGAATGGCTGGGAGTGACAGGTTGGAGGAAGAGCAGTGTGGAATGTTATTATCTGAATGCCTGGGAGTGACAGGTTGGAGGAAGAGCAGTGTGGAATGTTATTATCTGAATGGCTGGGAGTGACAGGTTGGAGGAAGAGCAGTGTGGAATGTTATTATCTGAATGGCTGGGAGTGACAGGTTGGAGGAAGAGCAGTGTGGAATGTTATTATCTGAATGGCTGGGAGTGACAGGCGGGATGAAGAGCAGTGTGGAATGTTAGTATCTGAATGGCTGGGAGTGACAGGTTGGAGGAAGAGCAGTGTGGAATGTTAGTATCTGAATGCCTGGGAGTGATAGGCGGGAGGAAGAGCAGTGTGGAATGTTAGTATCTGAATGGCTGGGAGTGACAGGTGGGAGGAAGAGCAGTGTGGAATGTTAGTATCTGAATGGCTGGGAGTGACAGGCGGGAGGAAGAGCAGTGTGGAATGTTAGTATCTGAATGGCTGGGAGTGACAGGTGGGAGGAAGAGAAGTGTGGAATGTTAGTATCTGAATGGCTGGGAGTGACAGGCGGGAGGAAGAGCAGTGTGGAATGTTATTATCTGAATGGCTGGGAGTGACAGGTGGGAGGAAGAGCAGTGTGGAATGTTAGTATCTGAATGGCTGGGAGTGACAGGTAGGAGGAAGAGCAGTGTGGAATGTTATTATCTGAATGGCTGGGAGTGACAGGTTGGAGGAAGAGCAGTGTGGAATGTTAGTATCTGAATGGCTGGGAGTGACAGGTAGGAGGAAGAGCAGTGTGGAATGTTATTATCTGAATGGCTGGGAGTGACAGGTTGGAGAAAGAGCAGTGTGGAATGTTAGTATCTGAATGGCTGGGAGTGACAGGTGGGAGGAAGAGCAGTGTGGAATGTTAGTATCTGAATGGCTGGGAGTGACAGGCGGGAGGAAGAGCAGTGTGGAATGTTAGTATCTGAATGGCTGGGAGTGACAGGTGGGAGGAAGAGCAGTGTGGAATGTTATTATCTGAATGGCTGGGAGTGACAGGTGGGAGGAAGAGCAGTGTGGAATGTTAGTATCTGAATGGCTGGGAGTGACAGGTGGGAGGAAGACCAGTGTGGAATGTTAGTATCTGAATGGCTGGGAGTGACAGGTGGGAGAAAGAGAAGTGTGGAATGTTAGTATCTGAATGGCTGGGAGTGACAGGTAGGAGGAAGAGTAGTGTGGAACGTTAATATCTGAATGGCTGGGAGTGACAGATGGGAGGAAGAGCAGTGTGGAATATTATTATCTGAATGGCTGGGAGTGACAGGTTGGAGGAAGAGCAGTGTGGAATGTTATTATCTGAATGCCTGGGAGTGACAGGTTGGAGGAAGAGCAGTGTGGAATGTTATTATCTGAATGGCTGGGAGTGACAGGTTGGAGGAAGAGCAGTGTGGAATGTTATTATCTGAATGGCTGGGAGTGACAGGTGGGATGAAGAGCAGTGTGGAATGTTAGTATCTGAATGGCTGGGAGTGACAGGTTGGAGGAAGAGCAGTGTGGAATGTTAGTATCTGAATGGCTGGGAGTGACAGGTGGGAGGAAGAGCAGTGTGGAATGTTAGTATCTGAATGGCTGGGAGTGACAGGCGGGAGGAAGAGCAGTGTGGAATGTTAGTATCTGAATGGCTGGGAGTGACAGGTGGGAGGAAGAGAAGTGTGGAATGTTATTATCTGAATGGCTGGGAGTGACAGGTTGGAGGAAGAGCAGTGTGGAATGTTAGTATCTGAATGGCTGGGAGTGACAGGTTGGAGGAAGAGCAGTGTGGAATGTTAGTATCTGAATGGCTGGGAGTGACAGGCGGGAGGAAGAGAAGTGTGGAATGTTAGTATCTGAATGGCTGGGAGTGACAGGCGGGAGGAAGAGCAGTGTGGAATGTTATTATCTGAATGGCTGGGAGTGACAGGTGGGAGGAAGAGCAGTGTGGAATGTTAGTATCTGAATGGCTGGGAGTGACAGGTAGGAGGAAGAGCAGTGTGGAATGTTATTATCTGAATGGCTGGGAGTGACAGGTTGGAGGAAGAGCAGTGTGGAATGTTATTATCTGAATGGCTGGGAGTGACAGGTTGGAGGAAGAGCAGTGTGGAATGTTAGTATCTGAATGGCTGGGAGTGACAGGTTGGAGGAAGAGCAGTGTGGAATGTTAGTATCTGAATGGCTGGGAGTGACAGGTGGGAGGAAGAGAAGTGTGGAATGTTAGTATCTGAATGGCTGGGAGTGACAGGTGGGAGGAAGAGCAGTGTGGAATGTTAGTATCTGAATGGCTGGGAGTGACAGGTGGGAGGAAGAGCAGTGTGGAATGTTAGTATCTGAATGGCTGGGAGTGACAGGCGGGAGGAAGAGCAGTGTGGAATGTTAGTATCTGAATGGCTGGGAGTGACAGATAGGAGGAAGAGCAGTGTGGAATGTTATTAACTGAATGGCTGGGAGTGACAGGCGGGAGGAAGAGCAGTGTGGAATGTTAGTATCTGAATGGCTGGGAGTGACAGGTGGGAGGAAGAGCAGTGTGGAATGTTATTATCTGAATGGCTGGGAGTGACAGGTGGGAGGAAGAGCAGTGTGGAATGTTATTATCTGAATGGCTGGGAGTGACAGGTGGGAGGAAGAGCAGTGTGGAATGTTATTATCTGAATGGCTGGGAGTGACATGTGGGAGGAAGAGCATTGCATTTTCCATATCCCAAATCCTTCCATTCCCCAACTCCTCCTCTTCCTCCATCCCTACCCCTCACCCTGTACTTGTGCCTCCCATTCACTGCTCTGCTTCTTACCCTTTTGCAGCCTGCTGGTGAGAGCTTACAGTCTAGAGGAAGGTACACCATGCCATTATTGCACATAACCAATTCATTACAAAGTGACAATTCCACTTTAAGACTCAGAAAAACATGTAACAGTATCTGTCATGAATGTTTAAAGTAACTAGCAAATGTCTAAATTTGTTGTATTTACATTAAAACCTGCCTGTACTGTACACTACTCAAAATGCTATAAAAGGATTTGTTTTTAAGATGTTGATATTTAAAGTGGAACTTTCACCTTAATTCAATTTTGCATAATTGAAAACTGCACTAAAAAACTTCCTATATGTCATGTTAACCAAAAGTCCAGCAGATGTCTAGTGTAGGAGACAGTCACACTTTTATTTCTGGCAAAGTGAAAGTGAACTCTTCCTGGTACTGCGTCATTAGCAAATCAAACATCATTGAAACCTTCATTAGCATGTGCCATATCTCTGAAAAGGCATAATTAGCATATGGAATGTCACTGGTATCCCACGGGTACCACAATTAGCATATGGTAACAAGTATGAATATCTCATTAACTGTACATTTGCTGGACTTTTGGTTAACATGACAAATAGGCAGTTTTTAATGCAGTTTTCAAGTATGCAAATGTGAATTAAGATGAACATTCCACTTGAATATTTTATTCCTCACCCCTTTTTAGTGACGTCAATTCCTCTGTTTCTTGAACTAAATGCAGAGTATCTTATTTACATAGAGTGGCAGGCAGAGAGGGGAAGTGACATTAATAAAAGCCAGTGGGGCATAAAAAGTAAATATTGACTATATCTTAAACCAAGCATTTGTTCAAATTGACAATCAGCCTCCTTTTTGATTTCCTATTCTGTAAGTGCATAATATGAGTAATCTAATTGCCTAGACTTTCATAATTATCATTATTATTATTATTATTTCATGTTCATCTGTTTTTATTAATTTATTTTTACTATTTACACTTTTATGTTTGACAGTGAGCTTCCCGGAGTCCTGTTTCCAGAAAGCTTTCTGTCAGGGACCATGAAAGCAGAGATACAATGTTACACTATCACTGTATCAGAAAACACTGCCTCTAGTCTATTACTAAAACATACAGAGCACTTAGTGCTACACGCATAGTGTTACATTGTATCACCATCTCTGCTTTCACAATCCATGACAGAAAACTCTCTGGAATCAGGAATTCAGCATGGTCTCTAGCAGGGACATAAAACTATAAAATAAATAAGCAGTAGGTGAGGAGGGAGAAAATAAATTATAGATAGTATAAGCAATTAGATTTTTGATTTTATGCATTTGTGGAATATGCCAAGTTAAAGAGGAGGTTGGCTGTCACTTTAGTCTATGGTTTAGGTAGTGTTTAACCCTTTGAATGCCAGAGAGGTACACAACACATTGCAAAGCAATATTCTGCACATCACTTTGGCACTCAAAAGGTTAATATAGATTAACTCCTCTACGCTAGAAATGTTTCCTATGCACTGATTTGTAATACATTGGAGAGGGGTTAACCCTTTGAGTGCCAGAGAGGTATCCAAACCATTACAAAGTGATGCGTTGCGTACCCCTCTGGCATTCAAAGGGTTAAAGGAGCAGGAAACTTTTTTTTTTGAGAAAATAAATCTATATCTATGTTATAGGACTGATCCTGCTGAGTGAAATGCAGATATGTCCACTGTCAGGAGATCTTTAATTCAGAAGTTATAAAGCTCAGATTGTTTTGTTTTTTTTGGGGGGGGGGTTGCCCACAACTCCAGATGGTTTCCAAATTTGTCATTTATTTTGCTTGAAGGGATGGTAATATTTTGTTATTAAAGAATGTTTCGTTATTAAAGTAATTTTTAGTTATTAAAGTGCAATAGAGTCTTCTTCCTATATTTTTATAACGATGCAGTAAAACCTTATACATCTGTGCCTTTTTACTTTTATTGTATAATAAAGTTCCCACCCCTTTTACTTACCTCAAGTTGCCTCCCCTCAGATCTGGAATGCGGTTCCTGGACCGGACAGATCGCAGCGAGGGACAATCTTCCCTCTTTCAGCATAAGGAAAAGGCTGCTGTCTTGACGAAGGAGCGTAGGTTTTTCCTTATGATGGAAGAAGATTGTCCCTCATCACGTTCTGTCCGTAACGGCTTGCTGAGGCTGCTGATGTAAGTAAAAGGGGCGGGGGGGACTTTTTTTTTTAGAGAATAAATGTAAAACAGCAGAGTTTTATAAGGTGTAACTGCTACACATCATTATAAAAATGTAGGAAGAAGACTTGTTTGTACTTTAATAAAGAAACATTACTATCCCTTTAAGACATTGACTATGGATCCAGTACGTGAACTCGAAAACTGCAGTTTAGTTAAAAAAAATAAAAAATAAAAAAAGGCTGTTAAAAAATTACTTTTTATTGAAAATTCTAACAGCAGTGGGAGTACTCATGTATTACTCAGCAGGAAGATAATTAAAGGGATAGTAATACTTCATTTTATATTTATTTTATTTTGTAGGCATTAAAAAAAACATGAAGAACGATATAAGTCTTTTCTCTCAAACCTTTATGGTTTGAGAGATATTCACAAGCAAAGTTTCCCCTCCCGCCCCTTTTACCTAGTGTAAGCCATCTCCTCTCAGATGTGGAATGCAGTCCATAGACCAGACAGATAACAGCAGGGGACAATCTTTTTCCTATGAGAACAATGAAAGCCCTGCCGCCCCCTTGACAAGTTTTTCAGGTTTTTCCCTTATCTGAATTGAAGATTGTCCCTCTCTGCAGTCTACCTGGGCACCTCCCTTCTGATCTGGCTGAACAGTGTTACATCAGTAAAAGGGGCAGGAGGGGGATACTTTGTCATTGAATTACTCTTGAACTACAACTCTGACAGAATTGAAATAACACTCTCCAAAGTCCAAATACTATGATGATTAATTAGAGCTGCTTTTATTATGAAACATTACTATCCCTTAAAAAAAAATTTCCATTAAGAAAACAAGTTTACTGTTCCACCTCTCCATTCAAAGTACAGAAATTGAAGGTGTCATTTTAATGTGGAAATACAACATGAATATGTATATATCTTGTAACCCATTTCATGTTTTATTGATTTATTTGTCTGTTTTCTTGTCTATTTTTTTGTTTCCCCCGGACCACATACTCTGATCTGTTGTTTTGCAAACACTTTATCACACGCTAGCGTTTCTGCATTTGTAGGAAACAGAATTGGTTATAAAACGAAACACTTTAAACATCCTTGGCAAACTGTTTTTGTGCTGGATGTCCATTGTCTTCTGGGTAAGAGGAGCCAACTGAACCATCGCTCAGTGAAATAAAAAGAATACATGAAACACTAACAAGATTAACTATATTTCTGTTGATTTTGCTACATTGCTGTCCGTGGAAGATTTATGGTGTGGTTCTCAATGGTTGGGGCTGCGTGAAATGGTAAAACTACATCTTGAATAAACCATCCCTGTTATTTAAAAAAAAAAAAAAATGTGAGATACCCAACTAAGTCAATCCTTCTGTATATGCTATGAAATGCATATAACCCTTTGAAGCTCCGCCCTGTGGAGCTTACAGTCTAACTTTGACACAGGAATAGAACCCCAGCCTTACCTGCTTCAGAGCCAGTCACTGATTCAAATGAGCCATTCCAGTCCAGACAACACACACACACACAGAGGATGGTTTGTCCATTGTGGGTTTGTATCCACTTTCACTCAGAGCCCACCATCGCCCTCTAGCCTTCAGTGTTGGAAATGGTTTTCTACTTGATGGTGAATCTTGGCCTTGCTTGCTTAACTGTTACAGGAGATGGAGCCTTATTTGCCTATAACTAGCAAGGCAGCTCGGTTCTGCTTTTCGGGAACTACGGTGCTATTCTGGGTGAGCATCTTTTGATCTCCTAATACTTCCCTTAACATCTGTCTCGTCTTCTTTCGCCATTTCTCTTTCTTGTGGACTATGCTGCATTCTTAGATGAATAACGGTATTATAAATTCATTGTTTATGTAAAAGCCGATGGTGCTTGTTTCGTTTATTTTGGGGTACGCAACGCATTGCAAAGCAATGCGTTGCATACCCCTCTGGCACTCAAAGGGTTAATTTTTTGAGATACCTTTATTATCGTGGTTCTGTCACCCTGTTTTACAGAAGATTCAAATGCGCCTATATGTTATAGTTTCAAGTTTTCTGTAAAATAGTTTTCGAGAAATTAACATAATGTCACAAAGTGGCATTTTATGCTAATTAGTTATATTCAAGGCCACACATACCCCACCCTGTACCATTAGACATGCCCCCAGTGTGTGGGCTCTGCTTAAACTCATTCACGCCACAGTGTGTGGTAACATTGTCCCAGCACAAACACTAATTAGCATACAGTGTCACCAACAAATAAAGATTCATTTTTCAAATCTATTTATACTACAAACAATTGGTTACCACAACATAGCCAATTTAAAATGAAATGAACCTTTTTATGGTGACAGGTCCACTTTAAGGGATTGGTTGTAATTTATGTTTGAAGGGGAACTATAGAATAAGACAAGGGTAAGTAACCTTCGACACTCCGGCTGTTGGAGACTACAACTCCCATTATCCTCAACCAGTTGGACTTCCACATGTTGCCTACCCTTGGTTTAGGAATAAATGTATCTTAACAGAACTACTTATTTTGATAAAGTCCCACATAGGACAATCAGTTATATTTATTCACTAGCAGAACAAGAACGGTGTCTCCCATGCAAAGAAGTTTCAGGAAGAAGGGATATCCCACTGTCCACTGGTAGTCACAGACCCACACATACACTGTCCGACACCTCAGCCTTGTTCCACTCTCCACTGGTAGTCACAGACCCACACGTACACTGTCTGACACCTCAGTCTTGTTCCACTGGTAGTCACAGACCCATACATACACTCTCCGACACCTCAGCCTTGTTCCACTCTCCACTGGAAGTCACAGAACCACACGTACACTGTCCGAAACCTCAGCCTTGTTCCACTGTGCACTGGTAGTCACAGACCCATACATACACAGTCCAACACCTCAGCCTTGTTCCACTCTCCACTGGTAGTCACAGAACCACACATACACTGTCCGAAACCTCAGCCTTGTTCCATTGTCCACTGGTAGTCACAGACCCACACATACACAGTCCAACACCTCAGCCTTGTTCCACTCTCCACTGGTAGTCACAGACCCATACATACACAGTCCAACACCTCAGCCTTGTTCCACTCTCCACTGGTAGTCACAGAACCACACATACACTGTCCGAAACCTCAGCCTTGTTCCACTGTCCACTGGTAGTCACAGACCCATACATACACAGTCTGACACCTCAGCCTTGTTCCATTGTCCTCTGGTAGTCACCGAACCAAACATACACTGACTGGCACCAGCCTTGTTCCAGTCGTAGTCATAGAATCAGGCATACACTGGATGACACCCCAGCCTTGTCCACTAGTAGTCACAGAACCAAACATACACTGTCCGATGCCTCAGGCTTGTTCCATTGTCACTGGTAGACACAGACCCACACATACACTGTCCAATACCCCAGCCTTGTTCCACTGTCCCACTGGTAGCTACAGAACCACACATACACTGTCCGATACCCCAGCCTTGATCCACTGTCCCACTGGTAGCCACAAAACCAAACATACACTGTCTGGCACTGACCTTGTTCCAGTCGTAGTCATAGAATCAGGCATACACTGTATGACACCCCAGCTTTGTCCATTGGTAGTCACAGAACCCCAAATATACTATTTGACACCAACATTGTTCCACTAGTAGCCACAAAATCACACATACACTGTTTGACACGTCAGCCTTATTCCATTGGTAATCACAGAACCACATGTACAGTCTGACATAGTTATCCCACTGCTAGTCACGGCCCTACACATACACCATCTGATACCCCAATCTTGTTCCACTGTTCAGTGCTAGTCACCAACCTGCAGAACCCTTCTACTGAGTCAAAAAGGGTGACACGGCAAACGCGATGGACACAGGTCTCTCTTTCAAACTCGTCAACTGTTAGGGTCGAATTTTCAAAAGAGAACCGGTCATTCTGGAGCGAACCAACTGCACCATATCAAAAATTCCCAAAAGTCCCATTGATTTAGATGGGATTTTTAACCCCTTGAATGCTAGAGAGGTCACCTACACATTACTTCACAATTCAATGAAGACCTCTATTGCATTCAAGGGTTAAAAGTCCCAATTAAATCAATGGGATTCTGACATTTTTTTTTCTTGTTGCAATTGGTTTGCCTCAAAATTAATCAAGTTATATTTTGAAAATACTGCAGTTATTACACCACTTTCCTCAGTACATCAGCCTCACCAAGCCCACAAGTTGCCAAGCAATAATACAGATGCCACTTAAGATCATTAATTATTGATACAAAGGTAGAAGAAAAATAATGACTCTGTTGGATACCAGTCTAAACCATTACAGGTTATTGCTGCATCAGCAAAACTGAGTCAGTCTAAGAGTTAAAGGGACAGTAATACTTAAAATGTAAACAAAATATGTTGTAGTGTTTACCCCCACTGCTGAAAGGTGTTTTATTCAAAAGTTATTCCAGCTCAAAGTTGAATTTTTTCAGTGGCCTGAAATTGTACAGTGGCGCTGTTGCTACACCATCCTATGGAGATTTATGGCCCCGGGGCCAGAGCTGTCCACCTTTCAGCAGTGGGAGTACCCTTGTTTTACTCAGGGGGATAAACACTACAATATATATATTTTACATTGTAAGTATTACTATCCATTTAAAGAGATAGTAATGTTTACAACCAGAAGCAGCTCATTTCCTTTGTCATACTGAATAATACTGATGTCTGCGGCTCTCAAAGTTCATAACTTGATAGTTACGCTGCAATCATATGATTAATTTTACCCCTCCCACCCCTTTTCATGTTCGGAAGCCGCCTCCCCTCAGATCTGAAGTTCGGTCACTTGACCAGACAGATCACAACAAGTGACAATTTTCCCTCAGTCAGTATAAGGAAACCCTACCTTGATGAAGGAGGGTAGATTTTTCCTAATACTGAGTGAAAATTGTGCCTTGTCGTGATTCGCTGTCAGACCTGAGCGAGATTTGCTGATGTCAGGAAAAGGGGCATTAGGGGTAAAATTAATCATAGGATTGCAGCGTAGCTAGCAAGTAATGAACTTTGAGAGCTGTAGACATTGGTACTATGCAGTATGACAAAGGATATGAGCTGATTCTGTTTTTAACCCCTTAAGGACCATTGATGTGCCAGGACCGTCAAGGTTGTCCGGCACTTAAGGACCAGTGACGGTCCTGGCACAGCATGGAGTTCAGGGCTCCTGGCGCAGCTGCACGCTGCTCCGGAAGCCCTGGACCGGAAGTTTAAAAAAAAAATGCCCCGTGGTCCTCAAGTTGCGGCTGCGCGTGTGCGGTCCTTAAGGGGTTAAACATTCCTATCCCTTTAACCCATTAACAACCAAGGACATACATGTACGTCATAGGTAAAAGTGCCTATAGGACCCACGCCATACATGTATGTCATGGATTTTAGGGCTCCCCACGCAGTTACACACCATTTGGGGAGCCCTGGATCGGATACCAGAAAAAAAAATGCTCTGTGGTCCTTAAGTGCCGGCCACACCCGTGCACACCGCTCCTTAATGGGTTAAAGAAACGGAGTCATTCTTATAAGCAGAATTTCCTTTTAACCTCTTGAGGACCAGAGGGGTGAGCAATGCTCTGATCCTCAGGGGTTAATGCAAAAAACTTTTGCATAAAGACAAATGTAATACAATTCTGGGGCAAACCAACTTCACAGTAGAGGATAAATACAATTTATCTTTGATTTAATCGGGGCTTTTAACCCCTTGAATTCTAGAGAGGTCTGCAGCTCATTGTGAAGTAATGCTTTGGTGACCGCTATAGCATCCAGGTGGTACAATGTTACATAGAAATCTGTGTAAATTTGGGGAATATATTTTTTTCCCCTTCTTTCAGTTAGTTTGTCCCAGAATTGCTCGTATTTTCTTTTGACTGTCAACTGATGATTTCCATTCAGTTCCGAAACAGCTGCCTTCTCACTTTTCTGGCACTCAAAGGGTTAAAAGCCCCATTTAACTTGATAGAATTTGTATTTCAGCCATTATGGTGCAGATGGATTTTCTCAAAATTATCTCACTTTTGCCCTTATGAATAATCCTACTGGAAACCTCCTTGGCCCCAGACCTGGGAGTAATAAGAAGGACTGGGGGGTGGGCGTATCCAACTGAAGTGATGTGGGTGGGATTAGGAGGAGGAAAGGTGGAGTTTGCCCTGCAGATGGGCAGGAAATAGGCAGAATGGGCGGGGAGTAAACAGAGTGAGGAGGAGAAGTGGGCAGGGTTACCTGAGGACAAACCAAGGTGGAGAATCATTTTCTGTCCCTGGAGACCTGGTAATTAACTTTGAAAACCAGAGCCCCTGGGGGAGTTGTAGAGAGTTTGCAGGTATGTACATAACACACCATAGCTGGTTTTAGAATTGCATAAATGACTAGTTGAAGAGCGGGCCACAGTGCCACCCAGCAACGACCGCGGTGCAGTCATGCAGTGTAGAGACTGCCGGCGCCGCTGCTGGTACGGAGTCCTCTCGTCTGAATTTGGAGCACCCCGCTCTGTTATCAGCCGCGGCGCGGGAAGTCTGTACTGGGCATGACTGCAGCTCTCGCAGCCATCTCTACTGAGCATGACGGCTTCTGACAAACATACATTTAGCAAATTGTTATATAGGATTTGTGTATATATAAACACAAACAATGCTTTGGGCATCCCTTTGGCACTGTAAAGCAGTAAGAGGGAGTGGGTTGTAACATGGGTTATATAGGGGGAAGGGGCAGCCTGCGTGTGAAGTCCCCTTGCACTGGTCCTGCTGGAATTTGTTTTATTCATTCATGAGAGTGTCCTGGGGGGGGGGGATTAAAGGAACACACACCTACTATTAATAATTCTAGGCTTAACTGAACCCTTTAAGTGCCAAATACGTACAACACAGTGCTTCTCCATGAGTTTCACATGCCTGTAGCACTCAAAGGGTTAATCTGTATGGAAAATCCTAATGTCCACTGTAAATCAATTGTACATGGATTATTTCTACCAAATCAATGTTTTGTTAATAGTGGGTATCATGTCCATGTAATTCTTTATGGCTGGACGCCAGGTCCCAAACTCTTCCCCCTGGAAGATTCCTTCCCTCCTAGGAACAGCTCATGGACAGGAGTGTACGTTCCTTGAGTCCTGCACAAAAGAACTTTAATAGTACAATGGACACGATATTCAGTACTAATTAAAGATTTGTCTTGGAGAACCAATGTATACAGTGGGCATTAGGATTTTCTGCACAGAATAAGGTAAGGGTATCAATGAGCATGAAAAGAGGTGAAAATTATACTGGTGCCGTGACAAAATACAACACAAAATATGTGTATGCCTGATCACCAGTTTTTATGCAGATTGTTAAAGGAACACTATAGCTAAAGTACAGGCTGCTGTTATAAGAACGGGCATGTTGTAAGATTAGACCTTTGCGTGTCAGAGAGGTCTCCAAGGCATCCCTTTGGCACTCAGAACTTTAACGCTTTGAATGCCAGAGTGGTAAGCTACGCATCAGGTGCACCTGACGAAGGGATAACTCCCTGAAACGTTGTGCAACGGTGATAAATAAAATTGCTCAATAAGAGTTTAAATTCACAATCCTGAGTGCAAAAATCATGCTTGAAATTCGGTAGATATTTAAAAAATAAATTAATTGCGCCATTTACGATCTCCCAAACCTTTATGGTTTGGGAGATATCAGTCTGCAAGGTTCCCCCTTCCCTCCCCTTGCGCTGACGTCAGGTTTCAGAGTTACAGACGGAGATCCCAGTCCATAGACCGTCCTGCGGCTCTTCAGCAGAGCCGTGATCGCGTTAGTTACAAAGAAATACTTCATTTGAATGGTCTACAATATGTGCCTGGTTTGCAAGTGTTGTAGACCATTCAAATGGAGTATTTTGGTTGGGGAGGGAAGGGGGAGTAATTAACTTATTTTTTATATATCTACCGAATTAAATGTATTGAATTACAAGTATTACTATCACTTTAAAAAGAACTTTGGTGATTTTGAAATCACTTTCAAAATCTCCTGTATGTTGTATTAGAGATTTCTTATTTAGAAAATTATTTTTTGAGTTATTTAAATTTATAGCTTGTGCTAATTAGTGCATGCCATGTGGCCACTTTCTGTCTTATCCCTACATTACCCCCCCCACACACACACACTTACTGACACTGCTCAGCAATGCATTGTCCACCTGTCCTAGCACTGATGTCCTGTCTTATCCCTACATTACCTCCCCACTCACTGACACTGCTCAGCAATGCGCTGTCCTCCTCTCCTAGCATCGACTTCCTGTCTTATCCCTACATTACCTCCCCACTCACTGACACTGCTCAGCAATGCATTGCACACCTCACCTAGCACTGACTTCCTGTCTTATCCCTACATTAACTACCCACGCACTGACACTACCTCCCCACTCAATGACACTGCTCAGTATTGAATTCCCTACCACCCATAGCACTGACTTCCTGTCTTATCCCTACATTACCTCCCCCACTCACTGACACTGCTCAGCAATGCATTGTTCATCTCCCCTAGCACTGACTTCCTGTCTTATCCCTACATTACCTCCCCATTCAATGACACTGCTCAGCAATGCATTACCACCTCTCCTAGCACTGACTTCCTGTCTTATCCCTACATTACCTCCCCCACACACTCACACTGCTCAGCAATGCATTGCCCACCTCCCCTAGCACTGACTTCCTGTCTTATCCCTACATTACTTCCCCACTCAATGACACTGCTCAGCAATGCATTACCCACCCATACCTCCCAAGTGTCCCTCTTTAGGAGGGACAGTCCCTCTTTTGGACCCAAGTCCCTCTGTCCCTCTTTCCCACCCTGATGTCCCTCTTTTTAGGAGATTGGATTGCATGGTGTGTATATAAGTGTATTATATTGCTCTACAGCAATAAAACTCACATTATTGTTTGTTTAAATGTCAGTATGTGTGTTTATAAATTAGAATGTGTAAATAAAATACTTTGGTCTTGTTATAAGTCATTTATTAGGTAACACAAGAAGGGGTCAATAGGTCATGATTCTCTGTAACGTCCCACCCACCAGCCACACCCCCAGCAACACCCCCTAAAACACAAGTGTCCCTCTTTGGCAATTTGAAATGTTGGGAGGTATGCCCACCTCCCCTAGCACTGACTTCCCGTCTTATCCCTACATTACTTCTCCACAGACTCACACTGCTCAGCAATGCATTGCCCACCTCCCGTAGCACTGACTTCCTGTCTTATCCCTACATTACTTCCCCACTCACTGACACTGCTCAGCATTGCATTACCCACCTCCCCTAGGACTGACTTCCTGTCTTATCTCTACATTACCTCCCCCTCTCACTGACACTACTCAGCAAAGCATTGCCCACCTCCCCTAGCACTGACTTCCTGTCTTATCCCTACATTACCTCCCCACTCACTGACACTGCTCAGCATTGCATTACCCACCTCCCCTAGCACTGACTTCCTGTCTTATCCCTACATTACCTCCCCACTCACTGACACTGCTCAGCATTGCATTACCCACCTCCCCTAGCACTGACTTCCTGTCTTATCCCTACATTACCTCCCCACTCACTGACACTGCTCAGCAATGTATTACCCACCTCCCCTAGCACTGACTTCCTGTCTTATCCCTACATTACCTCCCCACTCACTGACACTGCTCAGCAATGCATTGCCCACCTCCCCTCGCACTGACTTACTGTCTTATCCCTACATTACCTCCCCACTCACTGACACTGCTCAGCATTGCATTACCCACCTCCCCTAGCACTGACTTCCTGTCTTATCCCTACATTACCTCCCCACTCACTGACACTGCTCAGCAATGCATTGCCCACCTACCCTAGTATTGGAAGGACTTAAGTTTCAGTGAGTGGGAGAGTTAATGCAGTGCTAGGTCTGGAAGTGTCTGCACTGCATGCCTTAATTATTATAAGCAATACATCTACGTATAGGGTTGCCACCTTTTCTTACAAAAAATACCGGCCATGGCATTCCCTCCATAGACTTAACATTGGACAGAAGCCAATTTTTTACCGGCCTGCCTGTAAAATACCGGCTGGGTGGCAACCCTATCTACATAATTCAAAACTAGTTTTCTAAATAAAAATGCTTAATACTACATATAGAATTTATTTTTGTCACTTTTTTAAAAATCACCAAACTTGTTTTTAGGTAATAGGATCCATTTAATTGGTAAAATGGAATAAAACAGTACATCTTGGAGTTAAAAATACAACATATCGTTAGCTTGTTATTTTGCTGATCTATTTTATAGTTGGATTCATATAAATTTGTCATAAAGAAATATTAACATGTATTGTCTTGGCAGTACCTGTTAATTAAGTCAGCCTGTTGGTTTTCTTTGTCTTTAACCCTTTGAGTGCCAGGCACGCAAAGGGATAACTCCCTTTTGTATTTGTATCAGCCATTTCAACTCTACTCTGACTTTTTAATGTAATCAACAAATCTTGTGAAAAGCAAAAAAATAAATTACAAAAAATTTTTTTTTTTTTTTTAGCATTAGTGTTCCTTTAATGATAATATGCTTCCTTTTTACATATTTGCATAAATCTGTCTTCCCATTTAACCCCTTGGATGTTGAAGGCCGCGTTAGAGACTTCCCTAACATCTATCTACGGGGTTAAACAAGCACTACATTTTTATTATGAAAAGATATACATCTATTACAGGGCATTTCCCTCTGAATGAAACAACTCCATTGCCACTTCTGTGGAATACTTCATTCTAAAGTTCTTTCAGCTCAAACAGTTTTTTTTTGTTTTTTTTTAATAAAATTGTTAGTAAGAGAGCCAACTTGTTTCCAGATGGCATTTTTTTCTAAGTTGTAAAGTGAAGCTCTCCATAGAAAGTAGTAACAACATTGGTGGAGATGTATAAAAGGAAACTGGAAAACCAGCTGCACCATTGAGGACAATACAAACTCCAAATATTCCCATTGATTTTTATGGGGCTTTTAGCCCTTGGAATGCTAGAGAGGTCAATGGGTTGGAGACCACTTCAGCATTCCATGGATTAACCCTTTCAGTGCAAGAGAGGTATGCAACGCATTGCAAAGCAATGCGTTGCGTACCCCTCTGGCACTGAAAGGTTAAAGGTCCCATTTAAATCAACGGGAATTGTTGTTCTTCCTGTATGGTGCACTTGGTTTGGCCCCAGATTTGCTCTAGTTTACTTTAATACATCTTCTAAGTGTCACCTGTTGACCACAACATATTTACATTACATATTTGATCTGTAATGACTTTTATTTGAAGTATCCCTAAGCCAGTGTACTTACCCTTGTTTTACATAACAGAATAATCCCTATGATACACACTACCTTTCAAAAGTTTGGGTCACTTTGAAATATCCTTGTTTTTTAACCCCTTAACGACCGGCCACGCAGGCACGCTGCGGTCACTAAAGGACCACGGAGCTTTTTTTTTTTTTTTTTTTCTGATTTGGATTCCGGACTCCCCGAACGGCGTGCAGCCGCGGGGGAAGCCAGGAATTCCATGACGGTCATAGTATGTCATGGGTCGTTGAGTCAGATTTACCCATGACGTACTATGACCGTCAGGGGTCGTTAAGGGGTTAAATAAAAGCAAATCTTGTCCATTAAAATAACATCAAATGGATCAGAAATATAGTGTAGACGTTGTTAAAGCGGAACTATCACCATAGTTAAAGTGACCCTGCAATAATTAGGCAAATGGCGACTAGCTTAATAATAGTTATCTTACCTCTGAGAACTAGACGACTCTAAAGTAATCCTTAGTATTCAGAGACTGACGGCCAGGTTAGTGCATTCTGCGCTCCTGTGCCGTCAGTCCCTTCCGGTTACCTTGTGGCACACTGCAATGCGTCTCAATGGAGACCGGGACTGACAGCGCAGGTGCTCGGACGAGATGTGTTCGCTGATGCCTGGCTTCCGGTCTCCGAAGATTAAAGGAGCAGTAAACTTTTTTTATGAAAAAATACATATTGTAGGGATTTTCCTACTGTGTAAAATAAGGGTACTACCACTGCAGAGAGATTTATATTTCCAGAGTTATTACAGTTTAAACCCATGTGTTTTACATTAGCAGTGCCCTCTAGTGGACACATTCTAATTAGATTTCCTGTTAGAGTCTATGGATAGAAAAGTCAGTGACTTACAGTTCTCCATAGAATGTGATAGAAACTGCCTGTCACTTCCTGTCAGTTAGAACTATCAGGAAGTAAACACAGTAAATTCACTTCCTGTCAGTTAGAACTATCAGGAAGTAAACACAGTAAATTCACTTCCTGATTATTTAAACTGCTATAAATTTTGAATAAAACATCTGACAGCGATGGGAGTGACCTTGTTTTATTCAGCAGGAAATGCTCTATAAAATGTGTTTTCATAAAAAAAAGTTTACTGCTCCTTTAAGGATTTCTTTAGAATCTGCTACTTCTGAGAGTTACGATAACTATTATTAAAGGAGCAGTAAACTTCTTTTTATGAAAACACATATTTTATAGATAATTTCCTGCTGAATAAAACAAAGTCACTCCCATTGCTGTCAGATGTTTTATTCAAAATTTATAGCAGTTTAAATAACCAGGAAGTGAATTTACTATGTTTACTTGCTGATAGATCTAACTGACAGGAAGTGAATTTACTGTGTTTACTTCCTGATATTTCTAACTGACAGGAAGTGACAGGCAGATTCTATCACATTCTATGGAGAACTGTATGTCCCTGACTTTTCTGACTTTCCTCTCCATTAGAATCTAACAGGAAATGTAATTAGAATTTGACCACTAGAGGGCACTGCTAATGTAAAAAAACATGGGTTTAAACTGTAATAACTCTGGAAATATAAATCTCTCAGCAGTGGGAGTACCCTTTTTTTACTCAATAGGAAAATCACTACAATATATATTTTTTCATAAAAAAAAGTTTACTGCTCCTTTAAGCTATTCGCCATCTGCCTAACTATTTCAGGGCAACTTTAAACAAGGTGAAAGTTCCGCTTTTATGTTGTAAATGACTATTGTAGTTGAAAACGGCTAATTTTTAATGGATTAACTACATTTGCTGCAAGTGGAGGATTCTTCGATGAACGCAGAGTTTGAAGGACACAATTATTATTTAAATTATAAATCATTATTTATAACCTTTTCACTGTCTTGACCATATTTCCTATTCGTTTTGCAACTTATTTGATGTATGTTTTCAAGGGAATTTCTGAAGTGACCCCAAACCTTTTTACGGTAGTGTATATTTTTTAATAACGCAATATTTCTGCTCATTTAAACTGGAACGAGGAGTTTATATATTCCTGTAGCTATAATTAATTAGCACTTTCAGTAAAATTTTCACCTCCGCTGTATTACTAACACTCCACAGTAGTCCCATTTAATTCTGCAGTAAGTTGACTTGCTTTCTGTTTCTTTAGATATCCTTAATTATAGCCAGTATGATCGCAGTCATCGTTTACCGTCTCGCTGTCTACGCTGCTTTTGCGAGTATTATGGAAAATAATCACACTCTGCAGCCCGTTAGTAACTTGTTAACACCGCAGCTAGCCACATCAGTGACTGCCTCCTGCCTTAACTTCATCATCATTATGATTCTGAACTTCCTATATGAGCGGGTCGCCATCTGGATTACAGACATGGGTAAGTTCAGTGTATGACTGAATTGCCAGTATATGGTAAAAGCTCAGTATTGTTATAGTTAATCTCTGCTATTGAAACCCCTGGCAGTAACAGAATTATAAACATACAGCCCTCAGCAGGCCCAGATTCCCCAAAAGGCAGAGTAGGCAACTGCGTAAAGCTCCAAATTTTGAGGGTTGCCATAGCTGTGCTTGCCACACCCACATAATGAATTTGGGGAGTGGCCAAAGCAATCTCAATATCCCTGTATCAATTTTATACCCTCTTACAGGATATTATTATCCCCTTGGATGCTGGAGAGATCACCAGTGCAATGCAGTGAAGATTTCCTTGGCAATTAAGGGGTGAAATCTCTTTTTTGTCTTTGCTTGTTAAATGCCAAGGGTATTTTTCGTGCTAGGAAACAGTGGATGGGACTGGTTATGGGTCATGGGAATATTGAGGTTGAGGACATGGGCAGAGCTAAGGGCACCTAGAATGCCTGGTCTGTGTGTGCCTGGGATGCAAATATAACCCTGACCCTCACTGTACTGATCCCACCTCGGCTTCTCCTCCCCAGAGCTAGTGCTGCAAGTACCATTGAGGCAGATATTTCCTATTGGCTGCTTTGATGTCACACTCACCTACACAGCCAATGGGAATGAGGCTGACGCTGTTAGTACTACCTCTCACAGTAGCAGCATTATAAACTTACAGCCCGCAGTGTACAGGTTCCCCTTGGCTTCTCTTCAACTAATAAAATTTTAACTGCTCTAAATGAGTGTGTTGCAATGTGTTGGTCACCCCCTGGAATTCGAGAGGTTAAATTAGTGTCAGTTCACAGAAATTACAGATCTGAAAATCCTCAGCTCTCTGGGTCAAGGCAGTTCAGTGTTCCTGACCTTGTACATCCTTTTACAGAAATCCCAAGAACTCATCTGGAATACGAGAACCGTCTCACCATGAAAATGTTCCTCTTCCAGTTTGTGAATTACTACTCCTCTTGCTTCTACGTGGCATTCTTCAAGGGCAAGTTTGTCGGATATCCAGCGGATTACACCTACATGTTCAGCCGCTGGAGAAATGAAGAGGTAAGACTCCAGAGATGTCCTGTCAGAGCCTGGTTACACAGTAGGTTAAGTAGTCAACTGCCTGTATCCCCCGCCCGCCCCTTTTACCTAGTGTAAGCCACCTCCCCTCAGATGTGGAATCTGGTCACTTGAACAGACAGATCACAGCAAGGGACAATCTTCTTACTGTGATCATAAGGAAAACTCTGCCCCCCTTGACAGGTTTTCCTTATGATCACTGAAGATTGTCCCTCTCTGCGATACATCCGGACAGTCTTGCTGCTCTGAGGAGAGCAGTGTTACATCAGTAAAAGGGGCGGGAGGGGGATACTTTATCATTCAATTACTCTTGAACTAAAACTCTGACAGTATTGAAATAACACTCTCCATGGCCCAAATACTATTAAGATTAATTGGAGCTGCTTTTATTGTGAAACATTACTATCACTTTAAACCATTCCCTCCAACTTGAGATGCAGTATAACTGTTTGGGGCAGGGCCCTTCATCAGGTGCAACATGGACCCCGAGGTATAGAAGTGTCCGCAATAAACACTCCAAATTATTCATAAAGTAACTGGTGTTCCTGCACTCAGTCCAAGTGTGATGTTACTTTCTGTTTAACCATTCCAGTGCCAATGTGGAGTTCAACACATTGAACAGCTATATGTTGCTTCCCCATCTGGCATTCAGAGGTATGACAGGAGCTCCAGATTCCCAGTGATGTAAATGGTGCTTTTAACCCAGTGGTTCTCAATCTTTTTTTGTTCGGGGCACCCTAACACGTAATATAGAACATTCGGGCACCCCTAACATATTTAATGTACTTTATCAAGGGCATAATGAAGGTACAATGCATAAATATACAGTTATTATTAGGAAACATAATGTGCATAACAATTTATATAAATCTTTATTTAAAAGTCCATTTTTGTTAGTCTTCATAGAAAACTTGGTGCACCCTAAGTTGATGTCTGTGGCACACCACGGCACCCTGGTTGAGAATCAGTTTTAACCCCTTGAATGCCAGAGAGGTCTCCAACGCATTGCGTTGGAGACATCTCTAGTATTCAAGGGGTTAAAAAACCCTATTTGCATCAACAAAAGTGCTTAACCCTTTGAGTGCCAGGGGTGTGTGAAACGCATTGCTCTGCATTGCGTACCACTCTGACATTAAAAGGGTTAATTGTCTCCTATGGGGCAGTTGTCTTTCTCCAGTTGTTCTCTGTAGACCAGCCTCATTGCGGTGCTGTGCTTTGTATACTTACACTGGTTTCTCTGGTTGTAGTGTGACCCAGCAGGGTGCCTCATCGAACTGACCACGCAGCTCACTATAATCATGGCTGGAAAACAGATCTGGGGCAATATACAGGAAGCAATTGTTCCGTAAGTAACAGCAGCCGCTCTGTCCGCAGTGCATCTGCTCTTAGACAAACACTAACGCTGAAACAGTAACGTATGAAAAATGATGGTATAGCATTCACAGATACAGAGATGTAGATCAAGGATTTTACATATATGTTTCATCAAGTTGGAGGAAGCTATTTACTGGTGCACACCCCACTTCCTTGTCCAGTTCTTTTTAAGACAGCACAAAGTGAGCATGTGCAAAGGTAAACTGCTTCCCAGAGCCTATTGTAGAGCTCCGTCTTTTACTGTTTAACTCTTTCAGTGCCAGAGGGCTACGAAACGCATTGCAAAGCAATTTGTTGCGTACCTCTTTTGCACTCAAAGGGTTAAACACTGTTATTCCCTGTAGCAGCAGAAGCAGCATTATAAATCTGCATCCCTCAGTGTACGGGTCTGTGTGGGCTCCCCCTGCCCAGAACTGCTGCTGTGAGCTTCGGAGCGGCAGCTGATGATTCCTGTTGGCTGATGTGATGTCGCACCCAAATGTACAGCCAATAGGAATGTGTCTGACACTGCTAGTCCCACCTCTGGCAGTAGCATCATTGTAAAATGACAGCCCCCAGTGTACAGGTACCCCTAGGATTCTCCACCTTATTGCTTGAGATGAGCTCCAGAGGGGCAACCGATGATTCCAGTTGGCTGCTTAGGTGTCACACCCACCTGAATATCCAACTGGAATGAGACTGGCACTGATAGATCCACATTTGGCAGTAGCAACATTATAAAGTCGCATCCCTCAGTGTACAGGTCCCTTCTGTTTTCTCCTGGTGTTGTTAGCTATATGTAGGTAACTCTTAATTCCTATTGGCTGCTGTGATGTCACACACACACCTGCACAGCCAGTAGGAATGAGGCTTCCACTGGTACTTCTAAATATTGCAGGAGGAATGACAAGAGGCTTGTCAATCTGATGGCTGAGGATGATGATGATGAAGAGGTTTTTAGGGTCTCCGGTTGCACACTCCTCTTTAAAACATCTACACAGACGAATTGTAAATGGTTAACCCCTTAACGACCCTGTGATGTGCCAGGACTGTCACCATTTTTCCCCTTGAGGACTGGCTACGGTCTTGGCATGTCATGTACTTTTTACTTAAAGGGACAGTAATTTTTCATAATATAAGCAGCTCCAGTTAATCTTCATAGTATTTGGACTTTGGAGAGTGTTATTTCAATACTGTCAGAGTTGTAGTTCAAGAGTAATTGAATGATAAAATATCCCCCTCCCGCCCCTTTTACTGATGTAACACTGCTCATCTCAGAGCCGCAAGACTGTCCGGATGGATAGCAGAGAGGGACAATCTTCAGTGAGCATAAGGAAAAGCCTGTCAAGTGGGGCAGGGATTTCATTGTTCTCACAGTAAGAAGATTGTTCCTTGCTGTGAGCTTTCTGGTCTGTGGACCAGATTCCACATCTGAGGGGAAGCGGCTCACACTAAGTAAAAGGGGCGGGAGGAGGACACTTTATCATTCAATTACTCTTGAACTACACCTCTGATAGAATTGAAATAACACTCTCCATGGCCCAAATACTATGAAGATTAATTGGAGCTGTTTTTGTGAAACATTATTGACCTCTCCAAGGCTGGAGCAGTCTCCCTCAGACCCCAGCTCAGCACGCCAGTACAAGTAAAGAGTCATGTGTGGCGGCATACATCAAAGCAGTCCTTAAGGGAAGGTAACTTCCAGGGGCCGCTGGTCCTTAAGGTGCTGGAGTACAGATGGTGACTAACCTTACATTCGGTATCCTCTGCAGATGGACAATGAACTGGTGGGGACGGAGGAAATCCAGGAATCACCCAGAGAACTTGTACAGCCGATGGGAGCAGGACCATGACTTGCAGATCTTTGGACCCTTGGGGTTGTTCTATGAGTATCTTGAAATGGGTAAGATAAACTCTGAACATATTTTCATGTTGAGAAAACAGCTGTTGGTTTATTATTAGTTTTCTGAAAAGTGCCATTGCATTTTGCAGAGCTGCAAAAGTTTCGCATTAATAATAAAACACAGGCAGATGCAAATTGAAATAAATGATAATAATGAAAAGTCAAGGGCTGGAAGATTAAGAAGTAGTCAGTGGAAGCAAGTGTTTTTTAACATATCGTATGGAACCCTAAAACACTAATTCAGTATACAACAGTACCTTTCCCTAGGATGGAGAAGGAACTCACAGTGTTTAAAGGGATAGTAATGTTTTACAAAAAAAGCAGCTCCAATTAATCATCATAGTATTTGGGCCGTGGAGAGTGTTATTTCAATACTGTCAGAGTTGTAGTTCAAGAGTAATTGAATGATAAAGTATCCCCCTCCCGCCCTTTTACTGATGTAACACTGCTCACCTCAGAATCTGGTCTCTTTAACAGACAGGTCGCAGCAAGAGACAATCTTCTCACTGTGATCATAAGGAAAACCCTGCCCCCCCTTGACAGGTTTTTCCTTATGCTAATTGAAGATTATCCCTCTCTACGATCCATCTAGACAGTCTTGCTGCTCTGAGGTGAGCAGTGTTACATCAGTAAAAGGAGCAGGAGGGGGATACTTTATCATTTATCTACTCTTGTATTACAACTCTGACAGAATTGAAATAACACTCTCCAAGGACCAAATACTATGAAGATTAATTGGAGCTGCTTTTTTTTTGTGAAACATCACTATCACCTTAAAATACAATATGTTAAGACACTGAGGTTTTTAAAGTTATGCAACCAAAATAATCTTGTCCACCTGTACTCCAATGAATCCATTCATTTTGCTTTGTTAATTCCAGACCCCACTCATTTCATATTCTCTCCCTCTTCTAGTTATCCAGTTTGGCTTCATTACCTTATTTGTGGCCTCCTTCCCTCTGGCCCCTGCTCTTGCTCTTATGAACAACATCCTGGAGATCAGAGTTGACTCATGGAAGCTGACGACACAGTTCAGGAGACCAGTGGCCTCTAAAGCCCACAGTATAGGAGTATGGCAAGAGATCCTGAACGGAATGGCCATTCTATCAGTGGTGACAAATGTAAGGGGGGTGTAGTGGAAGGGTGGGGTTATGTCTGACAGCTGCTATGCCAATGAGAGTATACATGATAAGATTTGCTAAGATTAGAACAGGTTGCAGCAAGTGACAATCTTCTTACTGTGATCATAAGGAAATCCATATCCCCCTTGACAGGTTTTTCAGGTTTTTCCTTATGCTCATTGAAGATTGTCCTTCTCTGTGAGCCATCCGGACAGTCTTGCTGCTCTGAGGTGAGCAGTGTTACATTCGGTAAAAGGGGCGGGGGGCATACTTTATCATTCAATTACTCTTGAACTACAACTCTGACAGTACTGAAATAACACTCTCCATGGCCCAAATACTATGATGATTAATTGGAGCTGCTTTTATTGTGAAACATCACTATCACTTTACTAATATCCCAAACTTACTTTTCTATGTCTATAAAATTGTAAAGGTCCCTGTGAATTTCTCCCTAATTCCTTGGTTCAGTTAGTTATCAGTGTCGTGTGTACAGAGGTGGGAGTACATAACGTTTTCTAACAGGACTCCTGGACTAAATTCCATATCTTCAGTACTGACATCTGCTGGCTCATGCTTTCAGAGGGTGGGTGGAGTTTGAGGTCAAGGAGTCTGTCCAGCAAGAGTTCAGCAAGAGTTATGTGCTCCTCCATGGACATTGCATCCAGAAATGATTTAACCCTTTCAGTGCCAGAGGGGTATGCAACACATTACAAAGCACTCAAAGGGTTAAGATGTTATCTTTTGCACCAAGGCACCAGGGTAAGTTCATAGGGGCTATTTGGATTTTCTTGCTATAGTACTGGGCAGGGGGTTATTAGGGGATGATAGTGTTCCTTCTGTGTTTGTTTTGTTTAATATAAGAATTTCCCTAGGTAGATGCCCTTCATGCAGAGTCAGGTATATCTATTTACTTCTTTTACAAGGAAACTGCTACGGTCTATAGCTAAATGGCTACATTTCACTATGTAAAAGTGCTTGTTACTACAGTATGTGTGGGAGTCTTTTGACTATGGTTTAGCTCATTCAGACTGTTGAAGACCTAGGTAAGTGCTTCTATTACACACAGTAATTATATAGATACACCTGACTGCTGTATGATGGACTCCTACCTAGGTAAGTGCTTCTATTACACACAGTAATTATATAGATACACCTGACTGCTGTATGATGGACTCCTACCTAGGTAAGTGCTTCTATTACACACAGTAATTATATAGATACACCTGACTGCTGTGTGATGGACTCCTATCTAGGTAAATGCTTCTGTTACACATAGTAATTATATAGATACACCTGACTGCTGTATGATGGACTTCTACCTAGGTAAGTGCTTCTATTACACACATTAATTATATAGATACACCTGACTTCTGTATGATGGACTCCTACCTAGGTAAGTCCTTCTGTTACACACAGTAATTATATAGATACACCTGAATGCTGTGTGATGGACTCCTACCTAGGTAAGTACTTCTGTTACACACAGTCATTATATAGATACACCTGACTGCTGTGTGATGGACTCCTACCTAGGTAAGTACTTCTGTTACACACAGTAATTATATAGATACACCTGACTGCTGTATGATGGACTCCTACCTAGGTAAGTGCTTCTGTTACACACAGTAATTATATAGATACACCTGACTGCTGTGTGATGGACTCCTACCTAGGTAAGTCCTTCTGTTACACACACAGTAATTATATAGATACACCTGACTGCTGTATGATGGACTCCTACCTAGGTAAGTGCTTCTGTTACACACAGTAATTATACAGATACACCTGACTGCTGTATGATGGTCACCTATCTAAGTAAGTGATTCTGTTACACACTATATAAATTATATAAACTTGACTTCTGTATGATGGTCTCCTACCTAGGTAAGTCCCTCTCTAACACAATAATTATATAGATACACCTGACTGTTGTTTGATGGACACCTACCTCGGTAAGTCTTTGTGTTACACAAATTGAGCCACTTACTCCTTTAGGCATAATAAGGTATAGTATCCCTTTAAACCAATAGTAGGGATATTTGTTATAGCAAGGAGGGCTGTTACTATTACTACCTTAGAAACTGGTAGTCACAATCACATGTTTCATGTAGGATGAAGCAACAGCGCCATCTGGCAGCAAAACCTCATGTACTCAAGGTATTAAAAAATATGAGAAACTAACACTAATAAGTTTTTAAAGAAGCATATGCAAAATTGGGTGTATAGTAGTTTTACTTAATAGGAAAAGTGCTCCAACAAATATATATTTTCCTAATTAGAGTTTACTGCCCTTATAATACATATGAAATTTATAACAGTGTAATCTTTTTTCAGGCTTTTATAGTTGCCTTCACATCCGACATGATTCCACGATTGGTTTACTTGTACGCTTATTCTCAAAGTGAACAGCACCCCATGTCTGGATACATAAGCAGCAGCCTCTCCGTGTTTAACGTCTCAGACTTTAAACCGATCAGTATGCCCCTGGAAAACGAGATGAACGTAACATTATGCAGGTCAGTAGTTTTCTACTCACCTGTTTGTCTTCTTTCCAAAATGATATGACTTGTCTCTCTTTCCTTTTCCATTTGTTGTTTTTACAATCATTTTATTGTAGGTATGTCATATTTCAAATAATGTAGGAAAACTGAAAGATTGTTGTAGATACAGCAATGTTAACAAATATCAATGGGATATCATTTTACTCAGGAGGTATCCAGCTACCTACCCTGATATAAAATTCCATGGATTAAAAAAATTTCAGTATTTTTGATGTAGTGAAAATGTAAAACATGTAGTTATTTTTTTATAGCACCATCTTCTGGAGATTTCATAGAAAACCAGTTTTGATATAGAAACACAAATAACCTCTTTCTGAAATTGGAATTTTGTGTACTTTTAAAAAAATATATAGCATTGTAGGTATACTGAGTCATAGACTATGACACTCAACTGGGTGACTACAAATGAAAACTGCAGTTTAACCCTGTGTGTGCCAGAGAGGTAGCCAACTCAATGCACTGGCACTCAAAGGGTTAATTTAAGCCCTCTGGCATTCAAAGGGTTAGAAAAAAATCGAGCTGCAGTAACTTTGGAATGTAAAATCTCTCAACGAGTTGCTATGTTTAACTCGGCAGGAAAATAGTGTCAGTATATATTTTTTATTAAAAAGTCACTTCTCCTTTACTGGTATGCTGCTTTTATAAGATTCCCGATCCCTCATCTGTTTGTCATTGTGAAAATAAATCCTACCCTTCCTTAAACCTCCCAGGTACAGAGATTACCGATATCCACCTGACCACGAGCGGAGATACATGCACACCATGCAGTTCTGGCATATTCTGGCTGCGAAAATGGCCTTTATCATTATAATGGAGGTATGTAATATTTCATTGTTACAGTAAATAAAAAGGAAAACATATTAGAAAATTATGGGCAAAAACAGTTTATTTTAAACTTCAATATTTGCTATTTAAGGAAAAATGCTCCAGATCATCTGTAATTATAGAGGACCAGTCACGTACATTTTAAGTTTTCATATTTGCAAACGTCATTCAAAACTGCCTATGAAAGTGTTATACAAAAGGCTAGCAGATACATAGTCTAGAAGATATTGATCATTTTATTTCTAAATAAGTGAAAGGCTATATTAGCATAATATACCATATGTCACCACACTCAGAGAGCACAACATACAAAATACTGTGTCTCCTAAAATATGCATGTGGGGGGCGGAGATACGTTAGCCTTTGAGTACTCAAAGGTTTAAGATGTGATAAAGTGGAGATGACTTCTCCAGTGAGATGAAACACTGCAGTCCCTATGTTATTTTATGGGAGATCTTTAGTTATAGACTATATAGAGATGTACTAAGGTGTGATAAAGAGGAGATATCTTCTCCAGTGAGATAAACTCTCCAGTTCCTATGTTATTCTATGGGAGAGATTTAGTTATATACTACAGGGGAGATGTACTAAGGTGTGATAAAGAGGAGATAACTTCTCCAGTGAGATAAACTCTCCACTTCCTATGTTATTCTATGGGAGATTTAGTTATAGACTACAGGGGGATGTACTAAGGAGTGATAAAGAGGAGATAACTTCTCCAGTGAGATAAACTCTCCAGTTCCTATGTTATTCTATGGGAGAGATTTAGTTATAGACTACAGGGGAGATGTACTAAGGTGTGATAAAGAGGAGATAACTTCTCCAGTGAGATAAACTCTCCAGTTCCTATGTTATTCTATGGGAGATCTTTGGTTCTACACTACAGGGGAGATGTACTAAGGTGTGATAAAGAGGTGATAAGTTCTCCAGTGAGATAAACTCTCCAGTCGCTATGTTATTCTGTGGGATATCTTTGGTTCTACACTACAGGGGAGATGTACTAAAGGTGTGATAAAGAGGTGATAAGTTCTCAAGTGAGATAAACTGTCCAGTTCCTGTGTTATTTTATAGAGCCAACTGAGAGATTTTAGTGCATAGGATCCATAGAATAACATAGTAATGAGAAAGTTTATCCCACTGGAGATGTTATCTCATCTTTATCACCTCTTTATTGCACTTAAAGGGATAGTAATGTTTCACAAAAACAGCAGCTCCAATTAATCTTCATATTATCTGGGCCATGGAGAGTGTTATTTCAATACGGTTGGAGTTGTAGTTCAAGAGTAATTGAATGATAAAGTATCCCGCTCCCGCCCCTTTTACCTAGTGTAAGCCGCCTCCCCTCAGATGTGTAATCTGGTCACTTGACCGGACAGGTCACAGCAAGGGACAATCTTCTTACTGTGAGCATAAGGAAAACTTGCCTCCCCTTGACAGGTTTTTCCTTATGATCACTGAAGGTTGTCCCTCTTTGTGATCCATCCGGACAGTCTTGCTGCTCTGAGGTGAGCAGTGTTACATCAGTAAAAGGGGCGGGAGGGGGATACTTTATTATTCAATTACTCTTAAACTACAACTCTGACAGTAGTGAAATAACACTCTCCAAAGTCCAAATACTATGAAGATTAATTGGAGCTGCTTTTATTATGAAACATTACTATCCCTTTAAGTTCATAAACCTCATGGTTTTTTTCCTAACACGATACATAGGCTGTTTTTAATGAGGTTTTCACACATGCAAACCAGATGACCAGTCCACTTTAACACTTTAAGGAACAGAGTGATGTCAGATGCATTGTAAAGCAATCTGTTTTGCACCCCTATGTTCCTCAAGGGGTTAAGCATGACTGATATTAGAATTATGAATCTTTGCATGCCTAGTGGCGATCAACATACCATTTTTCATTGTATTTTCATCCTTCTGACATTAAAATGGGGATAATTACAATTAAACAAGCTGCATGCCAAGCTGACATATGTAGACATTCTCTGTCTGATACTAAAAGCCCCAAATTTGCCATTAAACCTTTGAGTGCCAGATGGGTACACAATGCTTTGCAAAGCAATGTGTTGCTTACCCCTCTGGCACTCAAAGTGTTAAAGGGAAACTGTGCTCTAGGAAAAAGTGGATTTTATTTTGTGTAACATAATTATTTACCTAGAGAGGTGTGCTTCATACAGCAGTCCAGTACATCAGTGTATTATTATTTTTGTATATATGATCTCTGTTGTGGTCAGCTGCCAATTGTTTAAAGGGATAGTAATGTGTAAAGTGGACTGGTCATCTGGTTTGCATGTGTGAAAACCTCATTTAAAACAGCCTATGTATTGTGTTAGGCAAAAGGCCATGGGGTTTATGCACTTAAAGGGATATTAATGTTTCATAATAAAAGCAGCTCTAATTAAACTTCATAGTATTTGGGTCATGGAGAGTGTTATAGCAATACTGTCAGAGTTGTAGTACAGGAGTAATTGAATGATAAAGTATCCCCTCCCGCCCCTTTTACTGATGTAACACTGCTTAGCTCAGAGCAGCAGGGAGGTGCCCAGGTAGATTACAGAGAGGGACGATCTTCAATTAAGAAAACGGAAAAACTTGTCAAGGGGGCCAGGGTTTTCATTGTTCTCACATCTGTCTGGTCTATGGACTGGATTCCACATCTGAGGGGAGGGGGTTACACTAGGTAAAAAGGGACAGGAGGGAGATACTTTATCATTCAATTACTCTTGAACTACAACTCTGACAGTATTGAAATAACACTCTCCATGGGCCAAATACTATGAAGATTAATTGGAGCTGCTGTTTTTGTGAAACATTACCATCACTTTAAGCCTTGTTGCTCTTTAGAGCCATAAAAGTCCATTGTTTGCTGTGAGGTAATGTGGCCAGATTTTTAAAATGAAATCTGGGGACATTTTTTTCTCCACACTCTGTCCACCTCCACACGTTGTCCACACCCTGTCCACCCTCACCACCGGTTTGCTACTGCCCACCCTCGCACCCTGTTCACCCTACCCCCCTCCACACTGCCCACCTCCACATTGTGCACACTGCCCACATTGTCCACTTCCACACATTGCCCACCATGTCCTTCTCCATACACTGCCCACCTTCACACTGTCCACCTCCACATTGTCCACCTCAACAATGCTCCCCCACACACTGTCCACCTCCACATTGTCCACCTCCACACTGCTCACCCTCTCCTCCTCCTTACCCTATCCACCCTGTCCTCCTCCCCACACTTCCCACCTACACATTATCCACACACTGTCCACACTGCCCACTCCATCCTGTCCATAAACTGTCCACTGTGTCCTCCTTCGCACACTGCCCACATTGTCCACACTGCCCACCTCCACAAACTGTCCACACTGCCCACCTCCACAAACTGTCCACCTCCACACACTGCCCACATTGTCCACCTCCACACACTGCCCTCCCCATCCTTCTCCACAAACTGTCCACCCTGCCCAACCTGTCCACCTCCACACTGCCCGCATTGTCCACCTCCACACTGCCCACCCCATCCTTCTCCACAAACTATCCACCCTGTCCTCCACATACTGCTCACCCTGTCCACCTCCACAGTGCCCGCATCGTCCACCTCAACACTGCCCCTCCCACACACTGTCCACCTCCACATTGCCCACACTGTCCACCTCCACACACTGCACACATTGTCCACACTGCCCACCTCCACACACTGTCCACCTCCACACACTGTCCACATTGTCCACCTCCACACACTGCCCATCCTGCCAACCTCCACACACTGCCCACCCTGTCCACCTCCACACTGCCCACATTATAAACACTACCCACCTCCACAAACTGCACACATTGTCCACACTGCCCACCCTGTCCACCTCAACATTGCCCACACTGTCCACCTCAGCACTGTCCACCCCACACTGCCCAACTCCACATTGGCCACCTCAGCACTGCCCACATTGTTCACCTCCACACTGCCCAATCCATCCTTGTCCACAAACTGCCCATCCCGTCCTCCTCCACACACTGCCCACACTGTTCACCTCCACACTGCTCACCTCCACAATGCCCACATTGCTGCCTGCATTCCTGCTGAGCTTGCACTGAGTGCGGCGCCTCCATCCTACGGACTCCATCAACTGAGAGAAGATTATCCTGGCAAACCTCTCCTCTCTTATTGGCTGCCATTTGAACTTGGATGGCAGATGCGGCTTAGGTAATGCAGTATGTGCCTTCCTATTGATGCAGCTGCCTTAGTTAGATCCAGGGACACATTCTAGCTGGGGGCAGTGCCCACAATCCGGGGACTGTCTCCAGAAATTGGGGACGTCTGGTCACCCTACTGTGAGGAGGTGTGATCTGGAGGCAGACTTCAGCAGAGACCACTCCAAAAATGAAGAGATGTACAGGATTTATAGAATTAAATATATTGTTTAGTTATATATACAGATGGTATATTTTGTTTTAATTAAATGTCCAGTGGAAAACTTTGTGTCACAAATAGTGTAGTTGATTTGTAGTTACTACAGTTCTTATGACATCATCCACAGAGCGCTGAAGAACAATGGAGAAATTCAGGAATATTGTAGAAAGATACTTTTTCAATACTTTTTTGAAGTGGAAATGAGTCCATTAGCTGAAGAGTTTTAGTTCTGTTCTGATGCTAGACACTTAAGATGATTGCTTTGAAAATCCATTACTTTTAGCAGGTGCTGCTATCATTGCTTTGTAGTACAGTACATGTCACGATGCAATGTGAAGTAGAGCGTCTCTTGTGTAAAAGGTTCTTTAATAATCCATTCTTGATCTTTTAAATGAAATAACCAATTTCTGCCTGGTGGTTTCTTGCAGCATGTTGTGTTTGTCGTCAAGTTCTTTGTGGCCTGGTGGATTCCAGATGTCCCGTCGGAGGTCAAGGCACGAATCAAGCGTGAAAAGTATCTGACCCAAAGAATACTTCATGAGTATGAACTCTGCAAACTGAAGGAAAAACTGAATGACCAGAGCAATTGTGCAGCCATGGCCAAAGAGGTTATTGCAACGGAAGGAAAGGTTCAGTTGTCTGCTGCTATGTGACACCTACCTACCTGCCACTTGTGACACTTTCTGCATTCAAGCCATAAAAACAGCCACGTTCTCTTCGTTCAACACGTTTGCATAACTTATGGTTCACATTTTTAGTATGTCCCTTAATGTTAAAAAGGGAGCTTTTGCTTGAAGACACCTGGAAACAAACTTTTTATCATTGTGCCTTCAAAACAATGAAACACTGTTAACCATTGTGGCACAAGAAAGTAAGTTATGTTTTCCCCGTTATGGCGGCTTAAAGTTCCAGATCTTCATCTACGTATATTATATCCCTCAGTGAACATCGTGTTAGATGCTGCTTTCACTGCATGCTCCCATGTAACAAGGAATTTACCAGAAAATGTCAGACAGGGTTTTTCAAGTCAAGAAAGGCTTCAAACCTGCCAATGGTCGGGCCGGATTTCCCATTAGGCAGAACAGACAACTGCCTAAAGCTCCACGCTGTGATTGGAGGAGCCATTGCTGGCCATGCCTACATTATGAATTGTGGGTGTGGCAAAATAATCTCAGTGCCCCTGCACCGGACACCTACTTCCTGGTTTATGTTAGCTGGATTATTTACCAGTTTATGCACCTCATTACTGGCCAACATTTAGCCCCTTGAGTGCTAGAGAGGTGTCCAACACAATGTGGTGTAGACCTTTATAGCAGCTAATGGGTTAAGAGCTATTTTTGTGCCTCTACATTACAGACTAAGGGCTTTATATTTAAAAGAAAACTGGAGAGGGAGAAATAAAAATACCCTTATTTCCCTGTGATGAAAAAAGAGGATTTTAACCCCTTGAATACTAGAGAAGTCTACAGTGAATTGCGAAGCAAATAGTTGGAGCCCGCTCTAATATACAAGAGGTTAAACACCCAATTTAACTCAATGTTCAATATTTTTGTTTCTCCCTTTTAGTGAAGTTGGTTTGTTCCAGAATTATTACAGTTTTCTTTTGGCCGTGGGACGCTAGGCATCTGTGGACGAGGCTAGGGGTGGAGTCAAATGAGTTGGGGTGTGGCTTTGGGCAGGGCCAATAATGCGCACCTTTAACCCTTTGAGTGCCAGAAGGGTATGCTACGCATTGCAGAGCAATGCGTTGAGTACCTCTCTGGCACTCAGAGGGTTAACCGGGGACACATATTAAAACTGTATACTGCTGGTCTGCTTTGATTTCAGTGCAGCCCTGAATTATCCGCATTTCCTAGGTGTTTCCAGTTAAAGTAAGGTCTGGTCAGCTTAAGTTAAGGGAGCCTCGGATGCCTTGCCTACATGACACCTGAGATTTAAATCCGGGCCTACCAATGGAGTAACACAGTGACAGCCAAGTATTAAATATTTATATATTGTGTCTAAGTTCTTGTTCTATCGATAAACCCAGTACTCTGTATCCTGATGGCGGGCGCAGGGTTATATTTGTATCTATTGGTAGAATATTGGGTGTTCATCAGAGCAAGCACTTATCTTTACTTGCACTTCTTCAGACTCATGTGCTGTCAGAGACGTTAAGCCAAGTGGAAGGTGTTTGTGGTGAATGTTTGTGGTGAATGTAAGTGGCGACTCAGCCTTCAGTGTCATGAATATTTTGTCCGTATACAATGGACATAACCCGTCTCAGTCCTTCGTTTACCCCAAAGAATGTTCCTCTCAGGGAGAATGTCAACTTTGGTCTTGTTTCCAATGGTCTTCACATATCGCGTTTCTGGCTGTCTGTCAATTTTTCTTCGACTGACCGCTTTTGGAGCTACAACTCGCATCATCTCCAACCAGCCAGCGGCTGGTTGGTGATGATGGGAGTTGAAGTCACCAAATTTGGAGGTCAACCAATTTGACTACCTCTGATTTAAAGGAACACTAACACCTTGTTACAATACACCTTTACTTTAATCTAGGCAGAAAACCCTATAGCCTCTATAATTCAATTCAGCTTACTTTGGTTCCCCAGAATTAATCCTTGTTTAGTACTGGATATCATGTCCACGGAGGCCATTATTCTATTTTTGCAAGACCCCAAACTCCTCCTACGTCTTTGAAAGCCATCAGATGAAGGTGTTTGAAGTCCTGGATTCCTGCAGAAATAATCATTTTTGCCGTGGGAGTTGCTAAATTCCCAAAAGACCTGGATCTTGGGCCAACCTAAGGCATTATCAGTACCCAGTATAGCCTCATTGCACCGTTAGTAATAGGAAGATTAGCACCATTACGTGGCCCAAGCTGGCGGCAATACCAGAATAGTAAACTCCTTTTTCTATGAAAAATGTTATAGAGCTTTTCCTGCTGCATAAAGCAAGGCTACTTTCACTGGTGTCAGTTATTTTATTGAACGGTTATACCAATTCAGATGGTCAGGAAGTGAATTACAGTGTGATTCAGCAATTTCTATCACATTTTATGCAGAGCGCTTTGTCAGTGACTCATCTCTCCTAGAGAATGCAGTATAACTAATTGGAATGTGGCCAGTAGAGGGCACTGTTAATGTAACAAACAAGAGTTTATGAAAATATGCATCTCTCAGCAGTGGACATAACCTTATTTTATTCAACCGGAAAAGAGCTATACTATATGTTTTTCATAAAAATGTTTACTGCTCCTTTAAGCATGAGACCGGAGGATTTAGCCCTCTCAGCCAGTGCCTAGCAAGACCCCTAATACCTGCCTCTAGGGATATGACGTCCAATGCTAATTAACCCTTTGAGTGCCAGAATGCGTTGCGTACCCCTCTGGCTCTCAAATAGATAAAGATCAGTTTTGTTGAACCAGTGAACACAGAATCGATTCCTGGTGGCTATTAGGATATGTTAGTGTTCCTTTAACCTCCTAGGTGCCTGAGAAGTCTGCAGTGCATTGCGGAGCAATGCACTGGACATCTTTCTGGCATGTAAAGGGTTTCATTGAATATTCTTTTCTTTTTTTTTTCTGAAGAGCCTCTGAGTTGACCTGTTGTGCTAGGGGCCAAACATCAGTTGTGATCTTTTACTTTCTACGTTTCATGACGATTGATCGAGAACCCAGTAGGCTAAAATACTTTTTGTAGTAATTTATAACCTACTGATTGGACGTACGGTTACTAAGAAAGCAACAGTGTTGTTTTGTTAAAGGAACAGTGAATTTTTATTTCTGCAGAAAAATAAATATTGTAATCCATTTCCTCCTAAGTAAAACAACAGTAGCCTATTCTCACTGCTGGGAATGTTTTCATTCAAAACTCATTACAGCTCAGACTTGTGTTTATTTAATTAAATTGCAGTTTTCTGTTGTGATCCAATGGTGCTGCTGTTCCTATCACTTACTAAGCAAAGCAGTAGTCAGAGACTGAATCTCTTCCATACAGTGCATAAATGAATTGCCTTTTTGGGCACTAGATGGTGCTGTTGCTTACAAGTACAGTAAAAAAAAACAAGTTTGGTCTGTAATTTTTTAAGTAGTGAGAGTACCCTAGTTTTACTCAATAGTGCTATAACCTATATTTTTTCATTAAGTGTTTACTGCTGCCTTAGTACAATACACCCTAATATACACCTATATAACTAAACCTTCATTTAAGAAATAATTTATTTTATTGTGTTTTCAGATAAAAAAAAAATATATTTGTGAAGCAGCAGACAACAACATCTGCTCTTTCATGTGAGTAGCTTCTGTGCACCTCATGGTTTGTTTTTATATTTTCCTACTAGTTGAAAATCCCGTGTACACGAGTCACAGTGCCACCCAGCATCCTCGGCTGATGCCCGAATCCTCTCTTCTCAGTGACCACGCTGCAGTTATGCGCAGTACTGACTGCCCGAATGCGCCGCTGCTGATACGGAGCAGGACACTTCGAATTCAGGCCGTAGCCCTCTGTGCACACCTTCTTGGGGCCAAGCGGTCCCAGGAAGGTGCTCAGAGAGGACTTCGGTCTGAGTTCGGAGCGCCCCACTCCGTATCAGCCATGGCGCGATCGGGTAGTCAGCACTGCATATGACTGCAGAGCAGGCAGTCTCTACTGTGCATGACTGCAGCGCTCACAGCAGTCTCTACTGTGCATGACTGCAGCGCTCACAGCAGTCTCTACTGAGCATGACTGCGTTGTGATAAACTTTTTAGCAAATTATTATATAGGATGTAATTCTGGTTATTTTTTATTACTTTTATTAGTCATACGAGTGAATGCTGCACGCCATTGCCCATGGGATTCGGCGATCCGCTGCAACTGGATGGTGGTGAATCTCACTGCAGTGGTTTTGACAGGAGTGGCCGAGGGGGTTCGCTTCCTGGCCATTCCTGTAACAATCACTGCCAGTCGCAATTCCCTGGTGTGAGTGTTTACTCCGTCCCCCTACTGCCCCTGGAAAGGGGCAGACAGTGAACCAGTAACAGTTATTTTTATATGTATGTGTGTGTGTGTATATATATTTCTCTGTCGTCCAATACAGGTTATTGGTAACTTTGGGTAGGCGATCCGCCCCTTTAATTGTAGGCAGGAACAATTCTAGAATTGTATGCAGGGGATGGAGCCTATCTTCCCTCCTTGGCTGCAGCTAGCCAACCAGCTCCAGAAAGATTTGTTACTTGGTGAAGACACAGGCAAGAGAACAGTTCTGCTATAGTTTTAGAAATGTTTTTATTTTTCTGTTAGAAATGGAATATCACCGTTAGGCGGATTACCATCACTGACAATGTCTAGCTCAGTGACCAGGTGCCTTTTGTGGATCTTAAGCCCCGGGGGGAAATCTTGGATTAAAGTTCTTTCCTCAGGAGTTGCCCACCGAGGCTTCTTCTTAATACATGGTAGTCTGATGACAGAAGATCTGCAGGAATGGTGAGCAACCCTTTGAGTGCTGCAGGTCCACATGTCCCACAGTGCCCATCCTCACAGGGGTTTTTCCTTTGGAGTTCCTATTGCACACTCCTGCACTCATTGGGTCTATCTGTATGTCTGTTGGGTGTTTTGGAGCAGGTTTATGTGGTACTTTAACCCTTTAGCTGCTGGTTTTGCATCTTTTGGGCGGTTTTCTGACACTTTTCCTACTGGTTCAGTGTTTTTTGGGTATCCTGACATGTTCTAGTGATGTTTCATGCGTTTTTATTCTACTGTTTCAATTTTGTAAAATTTGAGTTTGGCGCGCCATTGCTCCATTCACTCTTATGGGACTGTACAGTTTGGGACATATCTCTGCAACCGCTCCACCTAGAGACTTCAGAGATGGCTAATTTTTATTGTCTGCCCTTGTTCTATCATCCGGTTCATGTTTTATATGTGTTGGGGGGCTCAGGGGGCTTCGAGCACTGTTGGAGTACTTTTTCTGGGAAAACTACATTTCCCATGAGTGCTTGCTTCACTCGCTTGTTTCACTCGCTTGTTTCTGATTGGCTTTCACCACGGCAGCCATTTTGTGCCATTTCCAGAACGAGTATCCTACTCTTCTCTGCTGATTAACCCTTCACCTGCCAGATAAGTCTGTTTTAGCAATTTCTGGGGTGAAACTTTAATCCTACACACTGTAATTGGGTTATTTCTTATACTGTAACGTTTTTGACACTGTGAGAATGTCTAATCCGTTGGAGCCAGACCTAAGACTAAGGATGCTGGGGTCTCTGTATCCCCCATTGCGCATTGCTCTTCCTGTCATTCAGGGTTACCGAGAATTCTCAGGTCATTTATGCCCAGCGTGTTCTGATGTCCCTGAGGGTCTCCCAGGGACCTCCAGCCATGCATTAGAGCCAGTTTGGGTGCAAGAGTTCAAGGCTGCTACTAGGGACCTTAGGTCTACATTGCAACTCTTTCCATCCCAGTTACAGGGGGTCTTCCATTCTTGGCAGACCCCCTCTTCCGTCAAGTCTTCCCTGCCAAAACCACAGGGAGTACCTGATGTATCCGATTCCTCTGAGGAGGAACTGCTGGTGGATTCAGATGTTGAGGAATGTTCTGCTGTGGGCTCCTCTCAGTTTTTTGGAGACCCCTTTGAGGCCGATCCTGAGCCCTCGGCTGAGGGCCTGATCAGGGCTGTTTTGACTACCCTAAACATTCCCTTAGTTCAAGAGGTTCCTTCTGATCCCTCTGATGTGTTTCAGGAGCCTAAAAAGCCCCTTACTTGTTTTTCACCTAACCCCACTCTTGACCGCCTTGTGTCTGAAGAGTGGATGTCTCCGGACAGGAAACCTTCTGTTTCCAAGACATTTGCCAAGCTTTATCCCTTCTCTGAGGCAGCGCTTGCTCAGTGGGTTCATCCTCCCAAAGTGGATGCTCCTGTCTACAGGTTATCTAAGTCTACTGCCTTGCTAGTTTCTGATGCGTCCGCTCTGAAAGACTGGACTGACAAGAAACTTGAGGTTTCCCTCAAGTCCATTTTTCCACTGCTGGTACTGCCATGCGTGCAGCATTCGCTGCGGCATGGGTTAACAGGGCCATTGCGGTCTGGACTGAAGAGCTCACCCTGGCCATCTGTCAAGGTGCTCCTACTATGTTTCTGCTGCCTTGTTCGATGCCATCCGTTTGGTGGCTAGGGTTTCCACCATGTCTGTCGTTGCCAGACTGCTCTGTGGCTCAAGATCTGGTCTGCTGACACTGCTTCCAAGAAAGCCTTGCTTTCCTTGCCTTTCCAAGGCACTTCATTGTTTGGGACAGATCTCAAGGATCTGATTAGTGAGACCACAGGGGGTAAAAGTACTCTTCTGCTTTTGGTCCCCAGGAAGAAAATGCAGCTTAAGCTTAATCGGTATTTTCTTTCCTTTCAGACAGAGACACGTCCAGAGAACCAGACAGGTCCCTCAGCTCCGAGTACCTCCTCCAAGCCCAAAGAGCAATGGCAGCCCTAGGTCTCCTCCAAGTTCAAGGCTTCCATGCCTTCTTCGGCATGACTCACCAAACCCGGGTCCCCACTCTGCTGTGGATGGCCGTCTGCGTCACTACCACAGTGTCTGGGAGGATTCAGTGGCGGACTCATGGGTTGTACAGGTGATGGCGGAAAAATACAGGATCCCTTTTGTCTCTCTTCTTCCCTTTCATTTCTTTCCTTCTCATACGCCTCAGGCTCTTCTGGACAAGGATGTTCTAGAGACGGTTCCAGTTCAGGACAGAGGTATGGGTTTTTACTCGAACCTCTTTGTGGTCTCCAAAAAGGAAGGCGGTTGTCGCCCTATTTTGGATTTGAAGGATCTCAATTCCTTTGTGATCCGGACTCATTATCACCAGGAGTCTCTACGGACTGAGATTGCTGCTATGTCCCCGGGGGATTTCTTTGCTTCTCTGGATCTTCAGGACGCGTATCTACACATCGCCATTCATCCAGAGAGCTGGCAGTATCTCAGATTTACCTGCAACCGAGGGCACTTTCAGTTTTCAGCTCTTCCCTTTGGTCTGACTACAGCTCCTCAAATTTTCAACCGTGTCCTGGTAGCCTTAGAGTCCGTCCTCCAACAGGATGGCATCAGAGTTACTCCATACATGGACGACCTGCTTCTGAAAGCCCCCTCTGCAGAACTTCTTCATCAGCAGGTTCAGGTATGCATTCACGCTCTCACCCATCACGGATGGATCATCAACATGGACAAGTCAGATCTTGTCCCATCCCAGTGTCTGGTCTTCCTGGACCCTCTCTTCAATACTCAGAAGAGCATGGTGATTCTCACGGATGAGGTAGCTCACCAGATTGCCTACAGGGTTTCTGCGGTTCTGGCTCAAGATCCAGTTCCAGCCAAGATCCAGTTCCTCTCTAGTGGGGAAATTCATCTCCACCATAGAAGCGGTCCCGTTTGCCATTGCACACACCAGGGAACTCCGGAGGTTTGTGATCCAGGTGTGCAAGGGTCAGTTGGACCTTCTGAAGATGTCAGTGTCCCTCCCTCTTCATGTGGAATTGAGTTTTATGTGGTGGCTCGACCTCTCCAATCTGCTTAAGGGCAAGTCATTCCTGGTATCCTTCTGGACCACGGTGATGACGGACGCCAGCCTTTCCGCCTGGGGAGCGGTCCTGGGTCGCCTGAGTGCTCAGGGTCGGTGGTCTCCGGGGGGATCTCTCCTTCCCATCAACGTGTTGGAGCTTCGGGCGATATTTCATGCCCTTCATCATTGGACATCTCAGCTGGAAGACTGCCCAGTCCGGGTACAGTCCGATAACGTCATGGCCGTGGCTTACATCAACAAGCAGGGCAGAACAAGAAGTCTCGGCTTCTTGATTAGAGGTCAAGGCTATTTTGTCCTGGGCAGAAGAACACGTTCCTGCCATATCTGCAGTGCACATTCCTGGCGTAGACAACGTTATGGTGGACTTCCTCAGTCGACACACAGTGGACAGCGGAGAGTGGGAACTGCACCCAGAGGTGTTCACCCTCATTGTTCAGAAGTGGGATCTTCCATACATCGACCCAATGGCGACAAGACACAACAGTAAGGTTCCGAGGTTCTGCTCTTGGTGGAGGGACCCTCTAGCTCTGGCAGTGGATGCAATGTCCATTCCTTGGTTGTTTCCTCTGGCCTATATCTTTCCTCTCTTCCCAGTGTTGCATAGGGTGTTACGGAATTTGTGACTGGAACTCTGTCCAGTCATTCTGATTGCTCCATACTGGCCTTGCCAAGCTTGGTTTCCAGAGTTGCTGGATCTGTCAGTGGGGTAGCCATTCCGGCTCCCTTGCCATCTGGATGTTCTTCTACAGGGTTACCTGTGGAAGGAGGATGTTCATCGGCTAGCTTTGACTGCTTGGAAATTGAATCCTCAATATTGAAGAAGAAATGTTTTTCTTCTGGGTTGGTGGCTACTATGCTCAGTGCCCGCAAACCTGTTTCTTCTAAGATCTACCATCGTGTCTGGTCGACTTTTCTTTCTTGGTGTGCTGACAAGAACATGTCTCAGGAATTTGATCTGCCTACGGTCCTGGCCGTTTTGCAGGACGGTGTGGACAAGGGCCTCAGTTTGAGTTCCCTTAAGGTTCAGTCTTCTGCGCTCTCTGTTTTCTTTCAGAGGCACATTGCCATCCTTCCTGATGTCAAGGTTTTCTTTCAGGGCGTTGCTCATACTCATCCTGCCTTCAAGAATCCCGCTCCTCCGTGGGATCTTAACTTGGTTTAGGGCATTCTTCAGCACCCTCCATTTGAGTCCTCGGCTACTATTTGTCTACTCCTGTTGACTTGGAAAATGGCCTTTCTCCTGGCGATCCTGTCAGTTCGCCGTGTCGCGGAGTTACATGCTCTGTCCTGTAAACCAGGACACAAGGACAAGGCGGTGCTTCACACTTCTCAGGAGTTTCTTCCGAAAGTGGTTTCAGAGTTCCACATCAATCAGGAGATTGTGGTTCTGCCCTTACCCCACCTCTGACAAGGAGTGGGATCTCCACTTGTTGGATGTGGTGCATTGTCTCAGGTTTTATGTACATCGCACTGAGTCTATCAGGCAATCTGATGTGCTGTTCGTCATTCCTGTGGGTCCCAGGGCAGGAAGACCTGCATCCCAAGTGACTATTGCTTTTTGGATCAAGTTCACTATTCATTAGGCTTACGAGCTGAGGAAGAAGCCTGTCCTCTTTTGGGTCACAGCTCATTCTACAAGATCTGTTGGGGCTTCTTGGGCTTACAAGAATCAGGCCTCTACTGATCTGTTGTGCAAGGCTGCCACTTGGTCATCTGTGCACACCTTTTCGAAGCACTACCCTGTTTATGTGCTGGCATCGGCTGACACCAGCTTTGGGAGGAAGATCCTGGAGGCAGTCTTTCCTGTCTAGGATCTTCTTGGGTTCTTGGTGCTACCTTCACTTTTGAGTCCTGTTGGCTTAGTTCAGTGTGCTGTGTAACATTTTGGGGTGTTGTTACCCCTGTTCAGTGTCCATTGACAGTTCATTGTTTTGTTGGGCTGTCTCTGATCTGATGGTTCATATCTGCTCTGGTGACTTTGGGGGCCTTGCTCTTGGTCCTTGCCTTCCTTCCCGCCTCTGGGAAACTCAATGGTTAGACATCCCAAAGTTACCAGTAACCTGTATTGGATGACAGAGAAAAGAGGATTTTAGTCTTGCCTGTTAAATCATTTTCTCTTAGTCCATACAAGTTACTGGTCTCCCACGCTGTCAAGGGACCATGCTTGGCTCTCCTGTGGCAGACCGTGGGGGTCCTTCAGGGTCATGCTCACAGGAGTCTTTTTTCCCTACTACTATCTAGTCAATAGTTAGTGTCTCAGATCTTTCTGGAGCTGGTTGGCTAGCTGCAGCCAAGGAGGGAAGGTAAGAAAAGGATTTAACAGGTAAGACTAAAATCCTCTTATTTACACAAATGTTATTTCCAATCCGCCAGGCCTTCTGTCTATGGTGCCTTGTGTACTCTCATTACTGCAATGAGTTAAGTCTTACGATAAGAAAAACTCACTGAGGCTCATATACTAAGAAGAATTGGAGCAATTCTGGAGCAAACCAACTCTACTGTAGTGGACATTGATTGTAACACCTTGAATGCTAGCAAGGACTCGACCTGTCTAGCAATCGAGTTGTTAAAATCTCCTTTTATATCAATGATAATTATTTGTTCCTTATGGTGCAATTCATACCTAGGAACTTCCTCCCCTTGAGTTCCCGTAGTGGGGTCATGTGCTGGCGACCCAGGGGGATATAAATGATGTGATTTGCGTCATAAAGGGGTGGGGCATAATAGTATAACTGGCGCTTGCCATTCTTGTGTAAGAAAGTGGGCAGAAAGTGGGCGGAACAGGGTGGGAAGGAGAAGAAGTGGACAGAGTTTCAGAAGAAACCACCGCCAAAGAATCAGACCCGGTAATTCATTATAAAAAACGGTCTCGAGGGCAGATCCAGAGTTCCCAGGTACGGTGTAATTGGTTTGTCCCAGAATTGCTCCAATTCTGTTTAATACATCAGCCTAAGGGAAGAGGGAGAGCCCCAGTATACTAAACTCCATAATCTAAAGAGGAGAGTATTTCCTAAAAATAACTTAAAGCGGAACTACCACCCCACCTAAATTTGCCCCCAAAGAATTACCCATCTGGCGACTAGCTGCTCAATAGTGCTAGTCACCAGAATTATTACCTCGTTACTGAGAATTCCTACTGCTCCCGGGACTGGCAGGCAGGAAACAGAGCTGACATCTTTCATAGTGACGTCTGTGCTGTCAGTCCCAGTCTGCTCTAGGAGGCGTTGCTAGGTGCCATATGGTACCGGAAGGAACTGACAGCGCAGGCACGCAGACGTCACTATGGAAAGATGCCTGCGCTGTTTCCTGGCTGTCAGTCCCGTGAAAATCTGTATTTTCCATGGTTTATAATCTCTGCTGCGCATGACTGCATCGTGACAAACATCCTAGCGAATTATTATATAGGAGATTTTTATCGCATATAATATCTAAAACTATTTTATAGAAAGTCCAAAAGCTGTCCGCACTCACAGGACTTGATTGAAAATCAATATTGGTGCAAGTTTATTGAATCAACATTTTGGCCCTCACTGTCAATCCTGACAAAGGCCCTAGTAAAGGCCAAAACGCTGATTCAATAAACTTGCACCAGTAGTGAACTTCAGTCAAGTCCTGTGAGTGTTTTCTTTTGGCTTTTACAGCTGTAATGCAAAGAATTCCTGACATAAATGTGCAATGCGTTGCACACCCCTCTGGTTCTGCGAGGGTTAATGAGCCAAATAATTGCAGTGTTCCTTTCTGTACATGTATTTGTGTAAATAGTTTGTGTTACAAAATGTCAAAGGGACATTAATACTTAAAATGTAAAAAAAATGTAGTGTTTATCCCCCTGAGTAAAACAAGAGTACTCCCACTGCTGAAATGTGTTTTATTCAAAAGTTATTACAGCTCAAAGTTGATTTTTTTAGGTGCAATATCACAGTGGCCTGAAATTGTACAGTGGCGCTGTTGCTACACTATCCAGCCAGAGCTGTTTATAGGATGTTGTAACAACAGCGCCACTGTACAATTTCAGGCCACTGTGATACTGCACCTAAAAAAATCAACTTTGAGCTGTAATATCTTTTGAATAAAACACCTTACAGCAGTGAGAGTCCCCTTTTTTTTACTCAGGGGGATAAACACTACAATATATATATATATTTACATATTAAGTATTACTATCCCTTTAAGACTGACATAAGAAGAATTGGAGCAAACCAACTACACAGTAGGGGAGGCAGATACACTTTCAAAAAGTCCCATTGGTTAAAACGGGATTTTTAACCCCTTGAAAGTTAGAGGTTTCAATTAAATGAATGGCGGATTTTATTTGCCTTCTTTGGTGCAGATGGATTGCCCAGGAATTGCTCCAGTTCTCCATACATCAGCCTCTGTATCTATCCCTGGGGAGTCTGACTGTGGGTTTGTACATAGAGACGTGGAATGGAAATGTATACTGATCTGTCTAGTCTGTCAGTTTTCTTATATATGTACCTGAACCCAGAATTAAATACTCCTCTAAACGGCCTTATTTCTGGTGGCCAGCCCACACATTCCTGTCCCTTTGGGTGCCACAGGGGTATCCAATGTGTTGCAAAATCACTGCATTGAACACAGGGTTAAAGGAATAAAAAGCCTGCATTATGATAAAATATATTGTGTATTCATAAATATATTGTATGCAAAAAATAAACAAATATTTGTCTGTGTATATATAATATATATATATATGGTACTCCAATTGCTGGAAGTCCTCATCACAGATTATTACAGTTTAAACTTTAAGCTTTTTTTAAATAACAGTGCCATCTGGTGGCCAGACATTGCACCTGCAGCTCATCGGGGGAGATTCACTAAGCAGTGATAAAGTGGAGATGACTTCTCCAATTCCTATGTTATTCTATGGAGCCTATGCACTAAGATCTTCAAAGTTGAAGAAATCTTAGTGCATAAGCTCCATAGACTAACATAGGAATTAGAGAAGTCACCTTATCACCTCTTAGTGAACCTCCCCACTGGTGTCCAGACAGTTATTCTATTGCATTCTATGGGAGGTGATGCACTGACTACAGTTCTCCATAGAATGTGACAGTAACTGCTCCCATCACTTTATGAAAGTTTGAATTGTAATAACCTTTGCTGTACTCAACAGAGAAAGCCCTATACAATGTGTTTTGGGGTTTTGTTCCCATAATAAAACTTTACTGATCCTTTCTCTCACTATAGTGTATTTCTGTGGAAGCAGTTTTATGTAATTTATATAATTCATAGCTCACGTCTCTCTACACAACTCCTAAAGTGCCTGATGGTTATGTACTGTTAACTAAGCCAGGAATATTCTTAGTATAAAATGGATTGGACAAGGATATTGCTGTGATCAGAACAGCGCTAACGCAGCAGTCCACTGCAGTTACACAGTATTGCTGACAACTTATTGAGCCTTGTGTTCAAAAGAGTAATTCTGCGTTAAAAGCTATCCTTCCGCAGGAGCCTTATAACCTCCCAATTGCATCAAATTGGAATTTTAACCCTTTGAATACTAGCGAGGTCACCAATGCATTGCAGAGCAGTGCTAACATTCAAAGTGTTAAAAGCCCTCTTTCAGTCAGGGGAAAGTTGGGGGATTTTTATTTGATCCCTATAGTGTAATTTACATTTGTGTATAAAAACCCATGACGTTTACCTCTCAGTTTAAGTGTACAATTAAATGGTGAATCTGTCTGGGCTATTATTTTTAGTATGACCTTTTTTTTATTGGTACTTGACTGAAACACATTGCGAAGCACGGTTTAGTTAATCCCGGTTTGTATAGCTTTATATGATAACTTCAGTTCATGTCACGAATGCTAGACGTTCTATGTAGAAACATGGGATTTGACGGCAGATAAGAACCATTTCGGCCCATTTTCCTACAGTAAAAACCTCAAACCTTTTTTGATACTTGGTCTTTTCTTAAGTTAAGGACAGCCTTATGCCTATCCCATGCATATGTAAGAGATATCTGAGCTCCTCGGGGGAAAGGCATTGCTGGGAAAAATACTCTGGTGATTAAAAGCTTGCAGATTACTATATTCCTATATGAAGCCTCTATGTACCTGAATCCTTACACCTGTTGTTGGATTATAATGTCGATCAGCTCAACAAGCCAAGGTTCATGGGAATTATAGAGTTTTACAGCTGGAAGGATGCAGATCCCCCACCCCTACGCTATAGCAAGTGGGTTTTAAAGGGACACTAATGTTCCATAAAAAATTTTTCTAGTTTTGTAGAGCTTAAAGGGATAGTAATACTTCATTTTTTCTTTATTTTATTTTGTAGGCATTAAAAAAACAAGAAGAACGATATAAGTCGTATCTCTAAAACCTTTATGGTTTGAGAGATATTCACAAGCAAAGTTTCCCCTCACTGACCAAAACGGTCAAGTCTGCCATCTAGCTGTCAGATTTGGAATCCGGTCCGCAGACCGGCCGTGGCTCTACAGCAGAGCTGAGATTGTGAGATATAAGAAGAACTACTTCATTTGAATAGTCTACAAAGTGTGTCTGGTTTGCAAGCACACTTTTTAGACCTTCCAATATCTCGCAATCTCGGCTCTGCTGAAGAGCCAGAGGTTGATCTGCAGACCGCATTCCAGATCTGACAGCTAGATGGCAGACTTGACTGTTTTGGTCAGTGAGGGGAAACTTTGCTTGTGAATATCTCTCAAACCATAAAGGTCTGAGAGATAAGACTTATATCATTCTTCATGTTTTTTTTAATGCCTACAAAATAAAATAAAGATAAAACAAAGTATTACTGTCCCTTTAAAATAATAAACTAAGTGCTATAAACCCTATTTCTCAAACCGCCATTGAAAGCTCCCCACTCTCTCCCCTTCTCCTGACGTCGGCATCTAGCTGACAGCAGGAGATCCCAGTCCGGGGACCAGCAGGCGGCTCTGCAGCAGAGCCGAAATCACGTTATTTAAAAACAATTATTTCATTGGAAAGGTCTACAAAGTGTGCCAGCACACTTTGTAGACCTTTCTAATGAAGTAGTTCTTTATAAATAATGCGATTTCGGCTCTGCTGCAGAGCCTCTTTGAGTTGTACGTCTTGAATCTCCTGCTGTCAGCTTTACAACTGACATCAGGAGAAGAGGAGGGAGGGAGGAACTTTCAATGCCTATGTCTTTCAAACCATAGCAGTTTGAGAGAGAGGGTTTGTAGCATTTAGTCTATTTTAAGCTCTACAAAACTATTAAAAATATCTATGGGAGATTACTGTCCCTTTAAGCACCTTTAATTTCTATAGGATGAATTAGAAATGTGCTGAGACTTCAGTCACTGGACCGGTTATTTGCAACTACCTTTTTTGGACAGCATTTACTAAAGAGCATAGAATTTCTACTACATTTTTCGGAACAAATTAGCCTACTACACTCATAAATTATTTCCTAATGATAACATACAAACATAATTTGAATGGGAAAAATTGCATATCTATGAAAATAAGAAAAAATTGTGTTTATGCTCAAAAACAAGCTCACAAGGTCATGATGTATGTGGTTTTGGAACTTGCATGCATTTTTGTTGTGTAAAAGATGCAGATTATGAAATGCGAGCCCGTTATAAATATGTGCGCACTCACCTTGTCACCCCGTAACACAAACAAGTGAGAAACAGACAGTACCTTAGGCCCATCGATATACACGTATAATGTGCAGATTAAAGAATAAATACAATTTGGAAATTCTGAGCAAAAGAAAGAAAAATTGCGCCTGTTGGCTTTTGCCCTCTCTTCATGCCAGATGGAGACCAGGAGTGCCAGTGCTTGCTATCCTTTGAAATGCGTGTGTCTGTGGGCAGTAGTGGATTAACCCATTGAGTGCCAAAGGGTTGTCCAAAGCATTGCATTGGACACCTTCCCAGCACTAGACGGACCATGTGTACAAACATGATAGAAATTATGGGTTAACCCTTTGAGTGGCAGAGGGGGTATCCAACGCATTGCAAAGCAATGCTTTAGATACCCATCCGGCACTCAGAGGGTCAAGCCAACTCCCCACTGATTTGAAATGTTATATTAACCCCTTGTATGTAAGAAGGTGTCCAACCTCTCTAGTATTCAAGCAGGGTGCCAGTGGGGTGCCCAACATATTATTTTGCAATGATTTGGACACCCCTCTAATACTCAAAGTCCTATTTAATCAGATAGTTATATTTATTTGTCCACTGCAATGTGATTGGTTTTCTCCACAATTGCGTATCTTACCTTGTGCATATGGCCGATTGATGTGTTGTGGGCCAGAGGTGAATCCTCACTGATTTCTACTTCTTTTATAAAGCGGAAGTTTCAGATCTCACTAAGTCGCCATGCATGCATTAAGCACATGGTGACTAGCTTGGAAATCGATGTCTTACCTTTAAAAAATAGCAGATTGTAAAGAAATCCTTGCCGTTTGGGTTAGTGTGGTCTGCGAGCCTGCGCCATCAGTCACTTCCGGTAACCTAATGGTGCACTGCAGTGCTACTCAATGAAGACCGGGACTGACAGCACCGGCGCGCAGACTATATGTCTGTGCTGTAGCCTATGTTCCGGTCTCCAAACGGCAAGGATTTCTTTACAAGCTAGTCGCCATGTGCTTAACCCTTTGAGTGCCAGATGGGTACGCAGTGCATTGAAAAACAATGCGTTGCATACCCCTTTGGCACTCAAAGGGTTAATGAATGCATGGCGACTAGGTAAGATCTGAAAGTTCTGCGTTAACACACTTGAATGTGTGAGAATCTGAAGCAGCCTTGAACCCAGAGAGGCCGTGTGGCTGGGTCAAAAGCTAACCAATCACTGCCTGCGAGAATGGTAGGCGGAGTTAACTTAAACACAAGAGGCAGGTACATGTTTTTGTACCGCCCCCGAGCAACCAGGTGATTTGAATGCTGTTGATTCTGACTCTGTAAGCTGAATTACTCACTCTATGCATACTTTTTCAGGTCTGATTGTCTGTGTACATATCCATGGCGCATTTGTGCCAAAATGCTGATAAATTAAAACATGAAGGGAAATATTTTATAACACTATCTTTCTTTTTTTGTTTTCATTTTTTTACAGATTTTATTGCATTTCTGTATTGAATTTTAACCTGTGAAATACATTGAACAGTGAATATTGTTAATTTCCTGTTTTGTTTTGATTTTTATTATTGTTATATGTATTTGTTTCACCACACTCTGCTCTGGTTTTTATATTCTGTTCTTACACAGTGTGTGGCTCTACCGGTATATGAAGAAAATAAATATTACATTTCAGCACATCTGTTGTATGGTATTGATTTTATTTACACTTAAAGAAGACAGCACCGTAATGAGGTAGTAATGTTTCAAAATAAAAGCAGTTCCAATTAATCTTCATAGTATTTGGGCTATGGAGAGTGTTATTTCAATACTGTCAGAGTTGTAGTTCAAGAGTAATTGAATGATAAAGTATCCCCGTCCCGCCCCTTTTACTGATGTAACACTGCTCACCTCAGAGCAGCAAGACTATCCGGATGGATCACAGAGAGGGACAATCTTCAGTGATCATAAGGAAAAAGCTTTCAAGGGCGGCAGGGTTTTTCTTATGATAACAGTAAGAAGAGTGTCCCTCGCTGTGACCTGTCCGGTCAAGTGACCAGATTCCACATCTGAGGGGAGGTGGCTTACACTAGGTAAAAGGGGCGGGAGGAGGATACTTTATCATTCAATTACTCTTGAACTACAACTCTGACAGTATTGAAATAACACTCTCCATGGCCCAAATACTATGAAGATTAAATGGAGCTGCTTTTTTTGTGAAACATTACTATCCCTTTAATTGTATTTAACGCCTTAAGGACTGTCAGGACCATCACCGTTTTTTTATATTAAGGACCAGTGACGGTCCTGTCATGTACATTTTAGGAGAGCCGTAAGTAAAAAAGGTGTCTGAAATTGATCTCTCAGAGACCGGAGTAGTCTCTCTCGGACCCCTGCTCAGCACATCGGTACATATGACCTGTTATGTGTACCGGTGCACCAAGCACAGGTCTTATAGAGACTGCACCGTTCATGGAGCGATCAATTTCAGATCCCATTTTTACTTACAGCTCTCCTATAAAGTCACCAGTCCTTAAGGGAAAAAATGGCAATGATCAAAGCGGTCCTTGGTATATGTGCTACCTTTTAAAATTTTAATCGGCTCCAATAAAGAAATACATGATTTTATCATCACTAGATCTTTATAACCTCTTGGGGGTTATGCACTAAGGCGTGCTAAAGATGTGATAAAGTGGAGATGACTTCTCCAGTGATATCACTTCTCGACGTCCTATGGTATTCTATGGAGCCAACTTTGGAGATCTTATTGTATTGTCTCTAAAGAATGACATAGGAACTGGAGAAGTAATATAACTGGAGAAGTTATCTACACTTTATCACCTCTTTATCACTCCTTAGTGCATAATCCCCCTTGTCTTGGCGGACTTTAGACTGTGTGCCTAATTTCCCATAGATAATTGGAGGATGCTACACACTGGGAGACTCTCTACACATGTTACATCCTGGCAAAAATCTGGTCAGTGGAAGCTCTGCTCCCAGTGACTAGAATGGATTTCTGTCACGGATATGGTCTAGGATATTGCGGCTAGAGAGCACAGTATACCAAGCGTAGTCCTAGTATGTTGACGGTTACTAGTTTCCCTTGCTGCGGCCAAAACAGAATAAAGGTGCTGGACGCAAAGCCAGATGTTTGACCCCAGTTGAGCCAGGGCCCTGGTCAGCCACTAAAACTATCCAGAAAAGCAACACAAATAATCTGGACCCGTTTAACCATACGGGAAGAAATCCAAACGGACAATTTTCGGTCCCTATCAGAAAACCCCCCAACCTCTCTAACTACCTTAAAAGAGAGTTCGGAATCTATAGAGCACTGACGGCAAAAGACCGTTTACAATGGCGACCGTAATCATCAGAGGAAGAACACCTACCTCAGTACAAAAGGGTGATTCCACTGAACCCAAATGGGTAAATAGGCCTCACTTCATACCTACCCAGAATGGGTGGATGCAGAAGAGTAGAGTGGACTATGGGGTCCCACTTGGACTACAGCCTCTATGAGATACAGAGGTGCAGGATGGGCAAATAGACCCCACCAGAACACTATCTAGATTGGTTAGTGCTCCACAATAGAGAAGTGAGCAACTAGGCCCCACTAGGAAAACAACCTAGATAGCTGTAATCCACTAAGATGGGCAAGTAGGCCCCACCTGAGACTGCACACAATAGGCAGAGAGAATAGGAGTAGTAATGTGGGCAGCTGGGCCCCACTAGGAAACAACCATACTAGCTGTAAGGAAAATAGGTGAGCAAATAGGCCCCACCTATACTGCCTCAGGGCTGGTAACCTGAACCACAGTAGAGGGAAATAAGACTGCTGCCACTAGCATGGAAGACAGCTAGGCCCCTCTGAAAAACTCCGGGTTTTCAACAGGGAAGCGGATCTAATCTCAATCTTTGCGATATCAATACTGCACAACCGCAGCCAGGTACTTGCCCTCCAAGACACACGCCTCTTACTCTCACTCCCTGGCTGAGGCTGTCAGGAGGAGGATGCAGATGCAGCTGGAACCCGCGAGGGTAAGGAGGCACTCCACAAATAACACAGGTCAGTCCGAGCCGGGTCATATACGTACAGGCATACAAGGCACAATTCTAGGGTTGCCACCTTTTCTTCAAAAAAATACCGGCAATGGGATTCCATCCATAAACTTAACATTGGACAGAAGCCATTTTTTTACCGGCCTGCTGGTAAAATACCGGCTGGGTGGCAACCCTACACAATTCCTGGGAGTAGGAAGAAGCGGAGTCAATTCAGACCAGGTCAAATAACATAAGGAGTCAAATATTGCAGTACTTGGGAGGAGACGAGAGCAAATCAAGCAAGCCGGGTCATACACAGTAATACAAAGAGATCCAGAGGGTAAACCCAGAGAATAGTCAAACGAAATAACGGAGTCAGCAATGGAAGGCAATCTGAGGCTACGGAACCAAATAATCAGCGAGGAGTTGATGAAATACCTCCCCCTATAAACCTGTAAGGTCCAATGAGTGACAATGTGGAGTATCAGAAATAAAAAAGGAGCGGGTATCGTGACAATTTCATTGAGGGAGGGAGACATGAGAGCAATGGAAAGAATATGTCTCCATCCATTAAAAAAATGCAAATAAATGCTGTAACTAAATAGATCCAGAATGTCATCACATACCTTGTCTACCAAACATAGTTTTTTTTGTTTATGAAAAAAAATGTATTGTAGGGCATTTCCTCTTGAGTAAAATAAGGGTACTCCCACTGAAAGATGCATATATCCAGAGTTATTACAGTTTAAACAGTTGTTATTTTTACATTAACTGTGCCCTCTAGTGGTTAAGTTCCAATTAATTATACTGTTACATTCTATTTGAGAGGAAAGTCAGTGACAAACAGTTCTCCATAGAATGTGATAGAAACTGCTGAGTCACTTCCTGTCAGTTAGAACTTTCAGGAAGTAATCACTCAGTAAATTCACTTCACGATCATCTGAACTGTTATAACTTACTATAACACAGTGATAAAATTGCGGTACTTCAGGGTCATTAGTACTCATACTCACTTCAGTTGAGGGTTGAGACAGGTCTGGCTGGGCTATTTTTTATGTTTTATATCCAATACATATTATGGTATAAAACAAACAGCAAATAAATATGTATTGGATATGAAATATAAAAATAGCCCAGCCAGCCCTGTCTCAACCCTCAACTAAAGTGAGTATGAGTACACTAATGGCCCTGAAGTACTGCAGTTTTATTGCTGTGGAGCAATGCTATGATACACATTACACAGTCTGATCTAAAAAGAGGAGGTATAGCTTAACAAGGGGCATGGGGAAGACCGACATATACACAAATAAAATGTAAGACTATGTGTAGTATTATGGTATAAAATAAACAGCAAATAAATACACATAGTCTTGTGTATATGTTGGTCTTCCCCATGCCCAGTGTTACACTGTCCCTCCTCTTTTAAGATCAGGCTGTGTAATGTGTATCATCACATTGCTCCACAGCAATAAAACTGCAGTAATTCAGGGCCATTTGTGTACTTATACTCACTTCAATTGAAGGCTGCCTGGGCTTTAACTGGCAATCAGGCCTCCTCAGCCTGGCATGTGGCTCTTGCGCTGCACTACTTCTCCTGCTGCCTGCAGTGACGTTGTGTCATCACAGCTCCGCTCCGAGACCATGTGCAACAGTGCTGCGACACCCTCATACACAGCTGGAAACCAGGGCTGGATTTAATCTCAGGAGCCTGTAGGCACAAAAATCTGAAGTGCCCCCCCCCCCATTGGCTATCTCCACTGGACACTTCCACAATGCTCCTAATCTCCACATTGCCCCCCATCATCTCCATACTGCCCTCACATTGCCCCTATCAGCTTCATATTGCCCTCACATTGCTCCCTATCAGCTCCAAATTGCCCCCATCAGCTCCATATTGCCCTCACATTGCCCCCATCATTTCCTTATTGCCCTTACATTGCCCCCCATCAGCTCCATATTATCCTCACATTGCCCCATCATCTCCATATTGGCCACCATCAGCTCCATATTGCCCTCACATTGCCCCATCATCTCCATATTGCCCCCCATCAGTTCCATATTGCCCTCACATTGCCCCATCATCTCCATATTGCCCCCCATCAGCTCCATATTGCACTCACATTGCCCCCATCATCTCCATATTACCCTCACATTCCCCCCCCATGTCCGTTTCCTACCTCCCTGGTGGTCCAGCGGCGTGGCAACTGGCGGGTCTGTGCCTCCCTCTGCACAGACCTCTAACTGCTGTTGCTCCCGCATAGTCTTCTGTTCAGTAATGCAGAGCGTTGGAAGATGATGTCATATCCCAGCGCTCTGCATTACTAGAGAGCCGGGGAGCTCAGCAGCTACAGGTCTGTGGCACAGACCTCACTGGGTGGGGATGGGGTTACAGAGAGAGTTGCAGCTAATTTTAAAACAAAAAATGGGTACCAATGGCAGGCGCCCCTCTGTGGGGTCCATCTGTAGGCAGATGCCTACTCTGCCTTATGATAAATCTGGCCCTGTTGGCAACCAATGAGAGAGGAGTATCCTGGCAAAACTCTCCTCTCTCATTGGCTGCAGTGCCACTACAACATGATGGAAAGGTACTGGATGGCATGGCACATCTTAGGTGATACCATCCGTAACTTGCAGTTGCTTTCTGTTTTTGTTTGCTTTGTTTAGTGGGCCAGCAGCAGTACCATTGTAGAAACTTCAGTGGCCATAACATCTGGGCTGCCCATAACTACACTCCGTGCCACAACGTTCGGGGATGCCCCATCTATACTCAGGACTTCAGCCCTGTTAGCGATGCCCTTGGGCCTAAATATGTTTCAGGATAATCTATTTGTTACAAAGTGATACTTCCACAATATATACAACATAACATTTGTAGAAATGGGTATCACTTCACCCTCTTCTCACAGACATCTCTAACGCCTTGTGGAACAAGTCAGTGGAGAAGTTTCAACCATCCACGGGGTTAACACTCTGAGTCCCAGACGGGTACACAACTCATTGCAGAGCAATGTTTTGCGCACCCCTCTTGCCCTCAAACGGTTACATATATTGGGTCTAACAAGCAAGGTGCAGCATTTGTCTTTACAGATCTGCGGAAAGTCTTTTACTGTACGATATTATCTTTCTTATTGAGAATCATCTGCTTCTTGGCTTCTGCGGCACTAGATGGAACTCAGAAAAAGCTGTTAATTAAATGTTCAAAAACTTATCTACCAATGATATTTAATATTAATTTAAAACCAAACATGCAAATATTGTCTGTTTACAAAGAGCAAACAGCACATTATTTCCATCACTCGTTTGATCGATTTTGTCCTCAAAAACATGTACGTCATTTCGAGCAGATGGAGAAGTCTATTTGGTGTTCGGCAGGCTTGTGACTTGATGAACTAATTACAAAAAAATTAGAGAATTTATTAAGGTGGATGGGAGTGTCATTAGTAAGGACTTTACTTACTGTGTAACGATAGATTTAATAATTAACCCCTTAAAGGGATAGTAATACTTAAGATGTAAAAAAAATGTGTGTTGTAGGGTTTATCCCCTGAGTAAAACAAGGGAACTCCCACTGTTGAAAAATATTTTATTAAAAAATTATAACAGCTCAAACTTGATTTTTTTAGATGCAATATCACAGTAGCCTGAACATTTTCAGTGGCACTGTTGCTACACCATCCTATGGAGATTTATGGTCTACAGACCAGAGCAGTCCATAGGATGGTGTAGAAACAGCGCCACTGTAAATTTTCAGCCACTGTGATATTGCACCTAAAAAATTCAAGTTTGAGCTGTTATAATTTTTTAATAAAATATCTCTCAGTAGTGGGAGTACCCTTGTTTTACTCAGGGGGATAAACCCTACAACATATATTTTTTTACATTTTAAGTATTACTATCCCTTTACGTAGCAGAGAGGATCTGCAATGCATTACAAAGCAATAGGTTGCACACACTTCTGGTCCTTAAAGAGATAGTAATACTTAATTTTTTCAAGATAAAATATTGTATGTATTAGAGAAATAAAGGAAACCATCTCTGTATTTTTGCCATAACTTGCATAATTTATGAGTAATCATGTTCTAAAGTTTACCCCTCCCGCCTTTTTTATCTACGTCATCGTTCAAGCTGTCAGACTTGGATTCTGGTCTGTGGACCGAATGGACCGACTGGAGAGCCAAAATAGGTGTGGATACCAATGAAATCTTCATGACAATGGTCTACTGACTCAAAACGCACCCACTTTGTAGACTGTCATCATGAAGAGTTCCTTGGTATCCACTCCTGTTTCAGCTCTCCAGAAGCTCTGTCCGGTCCCCAGACCAGAATCCAAGTCTGTCAGCTTGAGAGGTGATATAGATAAATAGGGTGGGAGGTGTAAACTTTTGAACGCAGCTACTTCTAAACTGTGCAAGTTATGGCAAAAATACAAAGATGGTTTAATTTATTTCTTTAATACGCACAATATCTTAGCTTGCAAAAATTAAAGGGATAGTAATGTTTCATAATAAAAGCAGCTCTAATTAATCATCATAGTATTTGGACCTTGGAGAGTGTTATTTCAATTCTGTCAGAGTTGTAGTTCCAAAGTAATTCAATGACAAAGTATCCCCCTCCCGCCCCTTTTACTGATGTAACACTGTTCAGCCAGAGCAGAAGGGAGGTGCCCAGGTAGATTGCAGAGAGGGACAGTCTTCAATTAAGATAAGGGAAAAACCTGAAAAACTTGTCAAGGGGGGCAGGGCTTTCATTGTTCTCATAGGAAGAAGATTGTCCCCTGCTGTTATCTGTCTGGTCTATGGACTGGATTCCACATCTGAGAAGAGATTGTTTACACTAGGTAAAAGGGGCGGGAGGGGAAACTTTGTTTGTGAATATCTCTCAAACCATAAAGGTTTGAGAGATAAGACTTATATCGTTCTTCATGATTTTTTAATGCCTACAAAATAAAATAAAGTTAAAACGAAGTATTACTATCTCTTTAAGTATTACTATCACTTTAAAGGGGTTGTAATACTTCAAAATTACTATCACTTATATTGAAGCCCTTTAAAAACTGAATTAAATGCCACCAGTGGCATCTCTCAAACCTTTATGGTTTGCGAGATAGCCGCTTTTAAACTTCGCTCCCCCTGCCTCTCCCCTGATGTCATTGTTCTTGCTGCAGCAGAGGAATCCGGTCCCGGGACCGGCGAAGGCTCTTCAGCAGAGCCGAGATCTCGTTATGGAAGACAAGATCCTTCACTAAAACGGTCTTCTACGTGTGATTGGTTACCAAGCACACGTAGAAGACCGTTTTAGTGAAGGATCATTTCTTCTATAACGAGATCTGGTTCTGCTGAAGAGACTCCGCTTGATTCAATGAACGGATTTCCCTGCTGCAGCAAGAACGCCGACATCAGGGGAGAGGCAGGGGGGAGCGAAGTTTAAAAGATGCTATCACACAAATCATAAAGGTTTGAGAGATGCCGCTGGTGGCATTTAATTCAGTTTTAAAGGGCTTCAATATAAGGGATAGTAATTTTGAAGTAATACTATTCCTTTAAAGTGGAACTCTCACCTGTAAACAATAAAAAAAGTTTAACCCTTTGAGTGCCAGAGGGGTATGCCAAAAATACCACATATCTAACGATAAACCTTTAAAACTTTATACAAGTTTATATCTGACACTCAAAGTGTTAAACAAGCATTTAACCATTTGACTCAAATGCTTTGATTTCCAGAGGGGTTTGCACACACCTCGCATTCAAAGGATTTAAAGGGATAGTAATATTTAAAATGTTGTAGGGTTTATCCCTATAGACCTTCTACAGGGTTCACTTTTGGAGCAGCGCAGGACTGTCTTTTGTCTTATTGTATAGTTTTAGATTATTCCTAGTTTGAGGGACTTGGAAAATCCCCTTCTTTCCTTGCTGTGCTCCATACCTTATACCTTATCCACATGGAGTCTTATTTTTGTATATATATCTTATATGTATAAATCATGGCGACTTAGTGCTGAGTTTTACTTTTTTTTTTTTTTTTTTTTAAAGACATTTGTAGTCAATTAAAGTGTTAGTAATGTCTAAAAAAAGTTTTTTTGCATTTAGAAGAGCTTAAAAAGCTGAGCTAAATGCAAAAAACCGTATCTCTCAAACCGCTATGGTTTAAGAGATACAGGCATTTAAAGTTCGCTGTTTCCTACTGACAGCTCTAAAGCTGTCAGCAGGAGATTCGTGTCGGTTGACATGCTGGCGCTTGAGAAGTGCCGAGATCTCGTTACTTACACGGAATCCCTTCATTGGAAGGGTCTAAAACGTGTGCCTAGTGTTCAGGCACATGTTTTAGACCGTTCCAATGAAGGGATTCCGTTGCCTTCAAAACACCATCAATTCTTCTAGGTACACTCGCACACAGTTTAAGGAACTCGGCAGGTACATTGTTCCAAACAGTTCCATAGTTCTTCTGTGGATTTAGGCACCTCTGTCGCTTCTCTCTGTTAGTATAATCCCAGGCAGACTCAATGATGATGAGATCAGGGCTCTGTGGGGACCAAACCATCATGTCCATGACTCCTTGTTCTTCTTTACACTGAAGATAGTTCTGAATGACTTTGACTCTATGTTTGGGGTCATTGTCGTGCTGCAGAATAAATTTGGGGCCAATCAGATGCCTCCCTGATGGTACTGCATGATGGATAAGTATCTGCCTGTACTTCTCAGTATTGAGAAGACCATTAATCTTGACCAAATCCCCAACTTCATTTGCAGAAATGCAGCCCCAACCTTACAAGGAACCTCAGTCATGCTTCACTGTTGCCTACAGGCACTCATTCTTGTACTACTCTCCAGCACTACAGCGAACAAACTGCCTTCTGCTACAGACAAATTTTTACAAATTTGACTCATCAGTCCAGAGCTCCTGCTGCCATTTTTCTACACCCCAGTTCTTGTGTTTTCCTGCATAGTTGAGTCATTGGGTCTTGTTTCCACGATAGAGGTATGGATTTTTGGCACCAAGTCTTCTATGAAGACCACTTCTGACCAGACTTATCCGGGATCCCAATGTTTTCTTTCAATTCTGAGCTGATGGCACTGCTGTACTTCTTCTGTTTTTGAACTGAAGTAATCACAATGTGTCTTTCATCTGCTGCACCAAATTTCCTTGGCCGACCACTACATCTACAGTCCTCAAGATTGCCTGTTTCTTTGTGCTTCTTCAAAAGAGCTTTGACAGCACATCTGGAAACCTCTGTCTGCCTTGAGATTTCTGCCTGATGCAGTATAACTACCTTGTGTCTTGTTGCTGTGATCAGTCTTGCCGGGTGTATGACTTTTGGCATTAATAATTTAACAATCCAAGCGCTTGTGTAAACCCAATTAGATATAAAAACACAATGTGAATAAAAAATGATTGTTTATTTGGAAACAGTATCAAAACACGAACATCTCACCACATAAAACAATAACAACAATATTACCTAAAAGAATTGTTTCTGTGCACGAGGAGTCAAAGGTTCCCAGTGAACAGAACAATTGAGTCGGGTAAATATCAATATAAACCTCCAATTACCAAGGGTAGTATATTCAATATCATAACAATATCCTAATCACCCAGAAACGGAAAAGGTACATACAACCTAGCCCGTAAATGTGTATACTAAATACTAAGTCCTAATCAAGATGGGAAAGATACATACAATCTGACCCATGAATATGTATATAAAATAAAACTGATCTAGTAATCAGTGAAATCTATGAGCAGGAGAAAACACATTATACCTAGCCCGTTAACCAGTGTCTCAAATAATAATGTTAGCACCCTCATAACTTCAAATAAAGAAAATACCACCCAACTAGTGAATATACAATAAACAGACTCCCATATATACCCATAAAAAGGTACAAACATAAATATATTTATCATAAATAATATATAATATGCTATATGTGGGTCTTGATATAGAAATGCCAGTAAATGACATAATAAGGGATTCTATATAGAACTGCAGTACAAAAAATGTCTTTATAAAATTATGTAATTTGTGAGGAAAGTAGACACTATACTATATACAAGTTTCTTGGCACAGTTTAAGATTATATATATGTAGGTATGGACGTATGGGGATATATATATATATATATATGTGTAACATCAATACCCTAAGATAGATATATCTCTAACAAATAAGTCTGGTTGCTAAGGCAACTACAATATAGTTGTTTGTTTTGGGAGTTTAAATTAAATATTTGTTCTAGAATATCTACCTATACAAATATCGCAGTTGATACATGAAAGGTTAACTGGTGCGTATTGTTTGTTATTCACTGTGTTTTTTATTGTGATTTTTTGTTTTTATTGTATTGAAAATTGAATTAGATTATTATGATATATCAGTCATGAGAGAGTTAATAATGAAAAGATGGTGATCTACAATGAGGACTGAAAGACACATGATTGGATGGAAAAAACTTCCAGAAAGGTATATAATTCCTTTATAACATCAAAGGAGGGTATGTTGAACTATTCCTGAGGAAGAAGTGAGTTCCACTTCGAAACGCGTTGAATAATATCTAAGATGCTATCTATACCATCTGTTTGAGTATACAACAGTGTGGTTACATGGCTATATGAGTGGAGTGGAGACTGAAGAAATCTATTGAAAGTCGGACGAACTGTCCATATGTGTCCGAGTAAAGAAGCGGGAAGTGTGAACAATAGGCGCCGTGGCCATAACGGAAAAAAGTGCTCGGATTGATACCTTTGGACTTGTTTTTTGAGTATCTGCAGTCAAAACTGATTTTTTTTTGATGCCTTGGTCTTTTATAACTTTTTGACCAAATGATCACCATCAAACTAATTAGCGCTATTTTTATTATAACTACCAAGGGTTAAATAGATATTCTATATCTTTTATTTTTAATTTTTTATATTTTATTTAATTTTTATTATTTATATTTTTATTATTTTTTGGATCCATTAGGATTATTGTTGCGGAATATCTGGTGTGTGTGTGTGACGCTGTAGGGGAAGAGGACTATTTAAAGCGAGGTTTTTTGTCTCTGGACATAATGCAGATCCTGGAGTGGGATAGTGTTATTTCCTTCCCATTTTAGGGTGACTGTGCTGTCTGCAGGCACGTTGTAGTGAATACCTATATAATCACTGTGCACTTTCATTACTATATTGTTGGACTCTTAACCTTCGAATCAGGTTGTTTGTACCTTTTTAGTGGGTATATATATGGGAGTCTGTTTATTGTATATTCACTAGGTGGGTGATATTTTCTTTATTTGAAGTTACGTGGGTGCTAACATAACGGGCTAGGTATAATGTGTTTTCTCCTGCTCGTAGATTTCACTCATTAATAGAGCAGTTTATTTTATATACATATTCATGGGTCGGATTGTATGTATCTTTCCCGTCTTGATTAGGACTTAGTATTTAGTATACACATTTACGGGCTAGGTTGTATTACCTTTCCCATTTCTGGGTGATTAGGATATTGTTATTATATTGAATATACTACCCTTGGTAATTGGAGGTTTATATTGATATATACCCGACTCAATTGTTCTGTTCGCTGGGAATCTTTGGCACGGAAACAATTCTTTTGGGTAATATTGTTGTTACTGTATTTATGTAGTGAGATGTTCGTGTTTTGTTACTGTTTCCAAATAAACAATGATTTTTTATTCACATTGTGTTTTTATATCTAATTGGGTTTACACAAGTGCTTGTATTGTTAAATTATTTTGTTTTCATTTTTTACCAGTAAGTGGATGGTTTATATCGAAGCAGCTGAGAGGCCCATTATTATTAATAAATATATTGAGTTATTACTCCATGCATCGCTCCCTTGAGCTTTTACTTGTGGCATTAAACTGTCTTCAGCAACCCCACCTTGTTAGCTGATTTCCTCATCCAGTTTTATTCCTCCTACACAGCTGTTTCTCTTTCAGTTAATGATTCTGTTTCAACCTGCATATTAAACTGATGATCATTAGCACCTGTTTGGTATAATTGTTTAATCATATATCTGACTATATGCCTACAAAACCCCTGAATTCGTGCAAGTGTACCTAGAAGAATTGATGCTGTTTTGAAGGCAAAGGGTGATCACACCAAATACTGATTTGATTTAGATTTTTCATCTGTTCACTCACTATCATTTTGGTCATTGATAAAAATAAACTATTAACATGTCTATTGTTGAAAGCATTCTTACTTTACAGTATTTTTCACAGACTTTTGACAGTACTGCATATATGCTCTAACATTTTGTAAACAAAGGGATAATAAAACGCACATGTAGTCCCACAAATCCTATATGGGTCACATCAGCAGTAGGCTAGACTACCCACTATCGCCATCTTCAGTACAAATAAAGAAAAAGACAATATCTCAGAAGACTCCTCTAGGTTTGGTATTTAAAATTCTCAATGGACCTCAACCTTCACCCTTGTGCTCTCTTGAAACATTACTCACATTTTTCAGAGACCTTAGGTTGGCAGAGATCTAACATTTTGCCCGGTATAGATCCTTTCCATAGGTGGTCTTGTTCTCCTTCTTTAAATTCTTCTCCGTCAGACTGTTCATGCTTACAATTAAAGGGATAGTAATACTTCATTTTATCTTTATTTTATTTTGTAGGCATTAAAAAAACACAGTTTCCCCCTCCCGCCCCTTTTACCTAGTGTAAGCCATCTCTTCTCAGATGTGGAATGCAGTCCATAGACCAGACAGATAACAGCAGGGGACAATCTTCTTCCTATGAGAACAATGAAAGCCCTGCCCCCCTTGACAAGTTTTTCAGGTTTTTCCCTTATCTTAATTGAAGATTGTCCCTCTCTGCAGTCTACCTGGGCACCTCCCTTCTGATCTGGCTGAGCAGTGTTACATCTGTAAAATGGGCGGGAGGGGGATACTTTGTCATTGAATTACTCTTGTACTACAACTCTGACAGAATTGAAATAACACTCTCCAAAGTCAAAATACTATGATGATTAATTAGAGCTGCTTTTATTATGAAACATTACTATTCCTTTAAACACTTACAGTTCACCTTCTGTCCAGATGGATATTCAATTGCATTATGGGAGAGAGAAGTCACTGACTACAGTTCTCCAAATAATCGGTGGAATTAACTCCTTCATTTCATGCCAGCTCTAACCCTTTGAGTGCCGGAGGGGTAAGCAGCATTGCTAAGCAATTTGTTGCATACCCCTCTGGCACTCAAAGGGTTAACTGTAATAACTTTGGAATAAAAAAAAACTGTAATATATTTTGATTATTAAAAATGATAACTCATTCTTTAACACTTTGAGTGCCAGAGAGATATGCAGTGCACTGCAACGCAATACGTTGGATTCCTGTCTGGCATTTAAAGCGGAACTACTACCCCTCACAAAGTTTCCTGCCAAGAATTAGCCACCTGGTGACTAGCTGCTCAGTAGTGCTAGTCGCCAGAATAATTACCTCCTTACTGAGAATTCCTACTGCTCCCGAGACTGACGGCCAGGAAACAACACTTTAGAAGAATCTAGGTGCCTGCACTGTTAGTCCCTTCCGGTACCTAAAAGAAGCAGTAAACTTTTTTTATGAAAAAATATATATTGTAGGGATTTTCCTATTGAGTAAAATAAGGGTACTCCCACTGCTGAGAGGTTTATATTTCCAGAGTTATTACAGTATAAACCCATGTTTTTTTACATTAACAGTGCCCTCTAGTGGTCAAATTCTAATTAGATTTCCTGTTAGATTCTAATGGAGAGAAAAGTCAGTGACATACAGTTCTCCATAAAATGTGATATAAACTGCCTGTCACTTCCTGTCAGTTAGAACTATCAGGAAGTAAACACAGTAAATTCACTTCCTGTCAGTTAGAACTATCAGGAAGTAAACACAGTAAATTCACTTCCTGGTTATTTGAACTGCTATAATTTTGAATAAAACATCTGACAGTGATGGGAGAGACCTTGTTTTATTCAGCAGGAAATTCTTTGTAAAATATGTGTTTTCATAAAAAAAGTTTACTGCTCCTTTAAGGTATGAAGAAACGCCTCCTAGAGCAGACTGTGACTGACGGCACAGGTGCTCAGATGTCTCAATGAAAAGATGTCTGCGCTGTTTCATGGCTTTCAGTCCCGGGCCGGGAGCAGTAGGAATTCTCTATAAACAGGTCATTATTCTGGCGACTAGTACTATTGTTCAGCTAGTCGCCAGATAGGAAGCTTTGTGTGGGGTGGTAGTTCCCCTTTGTAATGCGTTGGGTACCCCATTGGCACTGAAAGGGTTAAAAAGGTAAATAGAACTAGAGATGAGGAGAGAATTCTAGAGATATTTCAATTACTTCTCAATGGGCTGGGAATCTTTCTAGCAGTTGTTCCCCACTGGTTTTCCCCCAGAATTGTTCCACTTTTGATTTTTATAAATATTGCTCAATGTAACTTAACCCCTTAACGACCCATGACGTACATGTACGTCATGAGTTGAGATCCCTAAAGGACCAAGGACGTACATGTACGTCATGGAATTCCGGGCTCCCCGTGTGGCTGCACGCCGTTCAGGGAGTCCGGAATCATATCACCAAAAAAAAAATGCTCCGTGATCCTTAAGTGACCACCGCATGCGTGCGCGGCCAGTCCTTAAGGGGTTAAAGGAGTTTTTTTTTTTTGTGTGTGCGTGTGTGTGAAAATCTATATGTTATAGACAGTTTTTCCTGCTGAGTAAAACAAGGGTATGCCCATCACTGTCAGTTGCTGTAGGCAAAAGTTATAACTGTTCAAATTATCAGGAAGTGAATTACAGTGTGATTACTTCCTGAAAGGTCTAACTGACAGGACGTGACTCAGCTGTTTCGGTCACATTCCATGGAGAACTGTTTGTGAGTGAATCATCTTTCCTAGAGAATGCAACAGAACAACTCACTGGACTCTGACCGCTACTGTTACTGCAAAAAAAAACAAGCTTTTAAATTGTAATAACCCTGAAAATATGCATCTCTCAGTAATTGGAGCAACATTGTTTTATTCAACAATACATATTTCATGTTTTACTCAACAATACATATTTCCTCATAACACAAGTTTACTACTCCTTTAACCCCTTAGTGACCAGCCGTGCGCACACGCAACCATCTCTTAACGTCCGGCTAAGAATTTTTTTTTTTTAATAATTCCGGAGTCCCCGAATGGCGTGCAGCTGCGCGGGAACCCGGACTTCCGGGACGTACATGTACCTCCATTGTCAGGAAGGGGTTAAAGGGGAACTACCACCCCACACAATCTTTACTTTCACTAAGTCCCCATCTGGCGACTAGCTGCTTAGTAGCGCTAGTCTCCAGAATAATTACCTTATTTAATAGATTTCTGCTCTCTTCCATGGGTGACAGGCAGGACGGAGCGCTGACATCTTGCCATTGTGACGTCCACGCGCCTGCGCTGTCAATCCCAGATGGAGCCGGTCGGCTCCTAGCAACGCCTCCTAGACCCAGCTGGGACTGACAGCGCAGGCACGCGGACGTCACAATGGCAAGATGTCCGCGCTCCGTCCTTCCTGTCACCCATGGGCGAGAGGAGAAATCTATTAGATAAGGTAATTATTCTGGTGACTAGCACTACTAAGCAGCTAGTCGCCAGATGGGGACTTAGTGAAGGTAAAGATTGTGTGGGGTGGTAGTTCCCCTTTAAAGCTACTCATGCCAATCAAGCCAAGCAGTGGCTTTGTTATGTTGGTATAACCTGGTTTCCTTGTGTTTGTGTTCTCATCTGGCATCAGACGCAAGTACATACTTTGGTTGATTAGATGGATACATTTATGCCAGTAAAGGTTTGCACAATACATTACAATGCTACAACACCATTTATCAGAGCACATAAATGCAAGTTTGAGCGAACAGAGGCTTTACAATTAAAGTGGATCTGTAACTTTGTATGAAATAGATGATTTTGAAAGAGATTTCACTTTCGTCCTGTTAGAAATATATTTCATTAAAAAAATGATGAGTTATTTAACTTTATGTATTTGCCAGATTATTCACATTAGACAGTACTGGCTGACATGTCAGCCAAATATTAACATTACCCACTGTTACTCTCTCCAAGACAGTATTAACTCATATGCATAAACTTACCCACCTCAGTTGAATCACTTAAGCAGAGAAATATTCACAGAACTAGAATCTGTAATAATGAAGATACCCTTAGGCAACTCACTCATGCCAAATGGCCTATGCTTATCATTCTATAAAAAGTTATTTGATATAATCAGCCCCTTGCTCCTTATAGTGCTGAATACTTTGTCCAGCCAGAAAGATAAAGATCATTCAGTTGCTGCAGCACATGTCAGAGGGCTCATCAAAATCTAACATCTAACTATAGGCCCATAAACCTTCTCAACTTTGACTTAAAGGAGCAGTAAACTTTTTTTATGAAAACACATATTTTATAGAGCTTTTCCTGCTGAATAAAACAAGGTCACTCACACTGCTGTCAGATATTTTATTCAACAATTATAGCAGTTTAAATAATCAGGAAGTGAATTTACTGTGTTTACTTCCTGATAGTTCTAACTGACAGGAAGTGAATTTACTGTGTTTACTTCCTGATAGTTCTAACTGACAGGAAGTGACAGGCAGTTTCTATCACATTCTATGGAGAACTGTATATCACTGATTTTTCTGACTTTCCTCTCCATTAGAATCTACCAGGAAATCTAATTAGAATTTGACAAATAGAGGGCACTGCTAATGTTAAAAACATGGGTTTAAACTATAATAACTCTGGAAATATAAACCTCTCAGCAGTGAGAGTACCCTCATTTTACTCAGTAGGAAAATCCCTACAATATATATTTTTCATAAAAAATGTTTACTGCTCCTTTAAAACTATATTAAAAAAATAACCAGTGTAAACCCTAATTTCCTCATGTTATTCAGCGGGCTCACTTGGGCATTGTATGGTCTGGGAGTGTCATGATAACATGACTAAGGTTAAGACAACATAAACTTGTTCAACATTCTCAGGTCTCCTGAAATCCCAGTGTGTTGCTCTCAGTGAATGCAGAAAACGTTTTTGAGCTTGTCACGTGGGAACTCTTGGACACAACATTACAACTATACTATGGAATAGGTCCTGTCTTCCTAAAGTGTGTCATGACCCTACCCTGTACAGAGACCCATCTGCTAGAATTAACGTTAACATCCTCTCTCTTACATCCCAACTTAAAAATGGCACCTGTCAGGCATGACCCCTCTCCCCAATTATATTTATTTTATTGATGGAAGTAATGAGAAAGATGATTAGACATAATTTAAATATTTTTGACCTTCAAAAAGCGATAATTGAGTATACAGTTACTTTATTTTCTGACAATGTACTCCTTATAATACCTCCTTTCCCCTAATGATATAAGCATACCTGGGAACTCTCCGGTTTTGCCCCGGAGACTCCGGATTTTAGACTGAATTACCGGGTCTCTGGGGCAATGTGTGGATCACCGGGTGGGCAGAGTTTAAATAGAAACTCTGCCCACTTGTGCTCTGTCCCGCCTGGTTCCTCCCACTCCCCGCCCTCTTAGATACATTTTTGCAGGTTTTTTTTTGTCCCGCCCCCCCTTTGAGACTAAGCCCCGCCCCTTTTATGACGCGAATCGCGTCATTTTCTTCACAGGTCGGCACTGACAGGGTTACCCTGCGGGTAGCCCTGTCTCAAAAGTTCCCAGGTATGGATATAAGCAATGTTGTCTTCTAAGATTTCCCCCCTTTAACCTTTGAGCGCCAGAGGGGTACTGTTCCATACTCCTGTGGCACTCAAAGGGTTAATCCAAATCCTACATGATCATGATTTTATTCCTCGTTTATAGGTTACTGACTTCACCCCATCTTAGACGAAATGACAAAATCTTGTCTTTTCCAGCAGCTTCAAAACAAGATGGAATTGTAATCTATTGATCAATAGAGCTATTGACAAATTCCTAGTTTTCAGCACACACCCTACAGAAAAGATTTCTTTATGCTTTTGCTACCATTTGAGCTGTTGTGTCTGACCAGCGAAATGCCAATAATAGAGCATCTTACGTGATATGACCTATTGCTTGATGTTCACATGAACACAACACTTGATAAAAAAGATAAAAGATTTACAAGTGTCCATTTCAGAGGCACATTGGTTTACATTGATTACAAACAGTATTCAATACAAGAAAAATCAATTCCTTATGAAACAAACTATATGCTATTTAACCATTGGTACCGTACATCAGAGGTACTTCACACTTTTTACCCTAATGTGCAACTGTTGGAGGTGTAATGAGTAAACAGGTTCTCTTCTCTACACCTGGTGGAGCTCTGGCTGTTGATGAGTCATTTGACTCTCAGCTTTAAAGGGATAGTAATACTTTGTTTTATCTTTATTTTATTTTGTAGGCATTAAAAAAACATGAAGAACGATATAAGTCTTATCGCTCAAACCTTTATGGTTTGAGAGATATTCACAAGCAAAGTTTCCCCTCCCGCCCCTTTTACCTAGTGTAAGCCATCTCTTCTCAGATGTGGAATGCAGTCCATAGACCAGACAGATAACAGCAGGGGACAATCTTCTTCCTATGAGAACAATGAAAGCCCTGCCCCCTTTGACAAGTTTTTCAGGTTTTTCCCTTATCTTAATTGAAGATTGTCCCTCTCTGCAGTCTACCTGGGCACCTCCCTTCTGATCTGGCTGAGCAGTGTTACATCAGTAAAAGGGGCGGGAGGAGGACACTTTGTCATTCAATTACTCTTGTACTACAACTCTGACAGAATTGAAATAACACTCTCCAAAGTCTAAATACTATGCTGATTAATTAGAGCTGCTTTTATTATGAAACATTACTATCCCTTTAAGAAACAAACTATATGCTATTTAACCATTGGTACCGTACATCAGAGGTACTTTTTACCCTAATGTGCAACTGTTGGAGGTGTAATGAGTAAACAGGTTCTCTTCTCTACACCTGGTGGAGCTCTGCCTGTTTGACACCCTGTTAGACTAAGGTCCTTCAAGAGATAGATGAGTCATTTGACTCTCAGTTTTAAAACTTCCACACTTCGTTTTGTTAGATTACTCCCAAATTACTCTAATAACGAATATCCATCAAAACAAATTATATTTTCATGCATTAAAATGTGGCAAAAATATGCATCCCAGTCAAATGGAAACATGAAACTCCATTTCTTCAGTATTGTTTCATTAGATTTGGAAAGGAGTATTTCTGTACCATCAGATAGGTAGAGCAGTTTCCTTGGTGTCTGGTCTCCAGGTTTCACACTATTATAAAAGTAGAACTTCCCTGAGACAGGAAATCTAGATGCATCACAGGTCATTGCTGTAACCTAATCCACTATCATCTAGATACAAATTTGATGTTGGGTTCTCGTGTGAATTGGCAAATTACTTTGTAACATTCACTACATTCATGCATAGTATTCTCGTGCTACGTTTTCTACCCTTCACGCTCTTACTGAATGTAGTCATATGCTTGTATATCTATGGACTCTCTTAAGGCAAGATGTTCAAAAAGTCGTCTTAATGAAAAACTTGTCGAATCATGAGTTGGTGATAAAAGAAGGACCATACTTTCAGAAATAAATCCATCAAGTTTGAAAATTCATCTAAAGAATTAAAAATAACGGAACATTGCCGTTAAAAATTCTGATCTTAAAAATTGTCTTTGATTTTGTCTTTGAAACAAAACTTTTCAAAGAAACAAAGATATTTTTTTGTCTTTGAAATGAAAAATTGCTTCTCAGTACTTAAATTTTTCTTCTCCAAGTTTAGCCCTTTATTATTACGTCGGGAAAAAATGACGTTAATTTTTTTCTGAAAATACCTTACATTAGGGCGTAAGATTAAACCACACCCACTTTTAAGACGGCTTTTTCCCTTTGGCGGAGATGGCGGCGTTGGATGCAAAAAATGATGGAATTGACGGATCATGGTGTAATAATTTTTTTATTCTGATTACAGACAATTTCAGTTACCACCACTTTCTGAACATCTTGCTCTAAGATACCCAATTTGAAGAAATTATATTTTCAACACCGCTCACCACCTCTGTGCTCTTTTATATTTTACTAGTTAAAAAGCCCGTTACACGGGCCACAGTGCCACTACCAGCCGGTCGCGGGACAGTCATGCGCAGTGGAGACTGCCCGTGCCACGGCTGATACAGAGCTGGACGCTAGCCCTGTATCAGCCGCGGCGTGGGCAGTCTTTACTGCGCATGACTGCGTCGTTACACACGTTTTAGCAAATTATTATATAGGATTCTTAATAAAGATCTTTTCAAAACTGAAAACAAGTTAAAATCCCCATTAAATCAAGGTGGATTTTAATATGGGCCTTTTGGTACAGTTGATGTACTCTCAAAAACTCCACTTACCATTGTTCATATGTCTTAGAGTCTTGTGGAGAAAGAGAATACAGAGGGTTGAAATAATCCTTTCCAAATCCCATCCTTTTTCCAGGAAGATAATGCATTTCTTGTATTTTAAATGAATTTATTGATTGTGAATCAGCTGCAGTGTTTGAGAGCTGGGAGAATTCAAATAGGATCCGTGATCTGACAGTTCGGAGAGTACTTAGGATAAGCATAAAAAGCTTCGATTGATTCTCCAATGTCTTTTATACGCAAGGTGAATGCTGGGAGTTTTAAAGGGATAGTAATACTTTATTATTACTATCACCCATATTGTAGATATTTGCCAAATACATTAATAGCCCCCAGGTTCATCTCTCAAACCTTTATGGTTTGAGAGATAACCGAAGGCAAAGTCCCCCCCCCTTCCCTGAAGTCAGCGTAGTACTGACTGCAGGGATATCCGGTCTGACTTTCATCAGGCGGCTCTGCAGCTGAGCCAAGATCGCGTTAGTGAAAAATAATTATTTCACTGAAACTGTCTTCTACATGTGATTGGTTTGCAAGCACATGTAGAAGACGGTTTCAGTGAAATAATTATTTTTCGCTAACGCGATCGTGACTCTGCTGCAGATCCGCCTGATGAAAGTCAGACCGGATATCCCTGCAGTCAGTACTACGCTGACTTCAGGGAAGGGGGGGGGACTTTGCCTTCGGTTATCTCTCAAACCATAAAGGTTTGAGAGATGAACCTGGGGGCTATTAATGTATTTGGCAAATATCTACAATATGGGTGATAGTAATAATAAAGTTTTAGTATCCCTTTAAATGCATTTATTTTTACTGCTGAGAATAACTTAACCTTTTGAGTGCCAAAGAGGTATCCATTGCATTATAGTGCAATGCATTGGATACCTCTCTGGCACTCAAACGGTTAAAGGGGAGGCCTTATGTTTATATTTATTTTTACTACAGAGAATAGTTTAAAGGGGAGTCCTTGGGGGAGATGCACTAAGGAGTGATAAAGAGGTGATAAAGTGGAGATAACATCTCCAGTGATATCACTTCTCCAGTTCCTATATTATTCTATGGAGCCAGTGTACTAAGATTTCTCTAACTTCGGAGGTCATGGTGCATAAGTAGGCTGACCATATTTCCTTGAGACAAAAACTGGACGGGTGTGGGACAGATGGACAGTGGGACTCTGTCACTCCAAGTCCGATCGTAGTAAGCTGGGAGCAGCAAGAACGCGTTTGCTCCGTCTCTTACTAGCGGTGTTCTCTCTCTCTCTCTCTCTCTCTCTCTCTGGCCAAAAATCCTGCCCCTGAAGTAAATCAGAACTTCCTCTCTTCGTCTCTCACACTAGTGGTTTTACTGTGTTTACTGTATGCATTGATTACCATAGAGTCTTATGACTCGTGGTCATATCGCTGTCTAAGAGACTCTATGGTAATTTACCACAGACTTGAGAGTCTTAGACAGTTAGGAGTCACTCGAGTCATAAGACTATGGTAATCAATGTGTACAGTAAATCCATAGTAAAACCACTAGTGTGATGAAAGGAAGTTCCAATTTACTTTATCTTATGAGAAATAAACAAGCCGCTTTCAGTCTTAACAAAAAAATTAAAAACTATATATGTTAAATTAAAAATTGACATTTATATTAAAAAGATGGGACGTTCTGGAAATATGAAAAAAACAGTATTGTCCCGTTTAAAAGGGTACATATGGCCAGCCTATGCATACGTTCTATAGAATAACACAGGAACTGGAGAAGTGATATCAGTAGAGAAGTCATCTGCTCTTTATCATCTCTATATCACACTTTAGTGCACAACCTGCTTTGCTTACTCTTCTACTGTGGGATCTGCCATAGGAACAGACTTAAATGGAAAGTAATGTTTCCCAATAAAATCAGCTCCAATTAATCTTCATAGAATTTGGGCCATGGAGAGTGTTATTTCATTACTGTCAGAGTTGTAGTTCAAGAGTAATTGAATGACAAAGTATCCCCCTCCCGCCCCTTTTACTGATGTAACACTGCTCGCCTCAGATGTGGAATCTGGCCACAGATTTTCACTGCAAGGGACAATCTTCTTACTGTGAGAACAAGGAAAACCCTGCCCCCCGACAGGTTTTTCATTAATACTAATTGAAGATTGTCTCTCTCTGTGATACATCCGGACAGTCTTCCTGCTCTGAGGTGAGTAGTGTTACATCAGTAAAAGGGGCGGGAGGGGGATGTTTTATCATTCAATTCCTCGTGAATTACAACTCTGACAGTATTGAAATAATACTCTCCATGGCCCAAATACTATGAAGATTAATTGGAGCTGCTTTTATTGTGAAAGATTACTATACCTCTAAGGACGTATGTTCAAAAGAAAAATGGAGGCATTCTGGGGCAAACCAAGTGCATGGTAGGGGAGAACTAAAAATTTCTATTGGTTTAAATGGTGATAGTAACCCACTGATGATAGAGAGATCTCCAACGCATGGCATCTATCTGGAGGTGAGAAAACTGAACCCATTGGCTGAAATGCAACCCAGAAACATGTGGTTCTTACTCAAAAACTTCCTGGGTTGAGTATAGAACCCCATAGACCCTCTAAGGTCTTTGGACACCGCATCACCCAGGTTAATCTGATCTGTTGATGGTGCACTGTCCTCTAGGTAGTTCCCATTTAAATGGGTGTTTTCAACCCTCTCTAGCATTCCATTGGTTAACAGTGTCATTTAAATAAATTTATTTTTTTTGGGATCATATGGCATATTTTATTTGCCCCAGAATTGATCCATTTTCTCTTTTCACACAAGTCCGAATATTTATATGTTGGAACGGATTAATGTCAACCATTTACATGTCATTAACCTCCAACTGATCCTCTTTCATTGATTGTTCATCTCTATAGTCTTAGACATTCTGTGTGGAATCCATCTTGATACAAGGTTGTCTCATATTAAAGTGAGGATCCCAGGGGAACAATGATGGGAATGTCTCTCTGTGACAAGCGACTTCCTCCCTATGCTTGTGTTTCCATACAGTGCTGTGATTTAGGTGGAGGATCTTCAGGACCTCATGACAAGCTACTTACCATCCGGGATATTTACTGCATCTTTCTTTGGAGTCGTCTGGATTTTACAGTAAGAATAGCTGGTATTGGTTTATTTGGACTTTATTCTTATCTTTTAAACCTTTAAGGACCAGATGGTTGAGAAGGGCAACCATACCAATAACAATGTTTAACAGGAGGACTTACCTAGGTAGGAGTCCATCATACAGCAGTCAGAAGTATATATATATATATATATATATATATATATATATATATATATATATATATAATTACTGTGTGTAACAGAAGGACTTACCTAGGTAGGAGTCCATCACACAGCAGTCAGGTGTATCTATATAATTATTGTGTGTAACAGAAGCACTTACCTAGGTAGGAGTCCATCATACAGCAGTCAGGTGTATCTATATAATTACTGTGTGTAACAGAAGTACTTACCTAGGTAGGAGTCCATCACACAGCAGTCAGGTATATCTATATCATTATTGTGTGTAACAGAAGCACTTACCTAGGTAGGAGTCCATCACACAGCAGTCAGGTGTATCTATATAATTACTGTGTGTAACAGAAGCACTTACCTAGGTAGGAGTCCATCATACAGCAGTCAGGTGTATCTATATAATTACTGTGTGTAACAGAAGGACTTACCTAGGTAGGAGTCCATCATACAGCAGTCAGGTGTATCTATATAATTACCGTGTGTAACAGAAGGACTTACCTAGGTAGGAGTCCATCATACAGAAGTCAGGTGTATCTATATAATTACCGTGTGTAACAGAAGGACTTACCTAGATAGGAGTCCATCATACAGCAGTCAGGTGTATCTGTATAATTACCGTGTGTAACAGAAGTACTTACCTAGGTAGGAGTCCATCATACAGCAGTCAGGTGTATCTGTATAATTACCGTGTGTAACAGAAGCACTTACCTAGATAGGAGTCCATCATACAGCAGTCAGGTGTATCTATATAATTACCGTGCGTAACAGAAGCACTTACCTAGGTAGTAGTCCATCATACAGCAGTCAGGTGTATCTATATAATTACCGTGCGTAACAGAAGCACTTACCTAGGTAGGAGTCCATCACACAGCAGTCAGGTGTATCTATATAATTACTGCGTGTAACAGAAGCACTTACCTAGGTAGGAGTCCATCATACAGCAGTCAGGTGTATCTATATAATTACTGCGCGTAACAGAAGCAGTTACCTAGGTAGGAGTCCATCACACAGCAGTCAGGTGTATCTATATAATTACTGCGTGTAACAGAAGCACTTACCTAGGTAGGAGTCCATCAAACAGCAGTCAGGTGTATCTATATAATTACTGTGTTTAACAGAAGTACTTACCTAGTTAGGAGTCCATCATACAACAGTTAGCTATGTTTGTGTGTGTGCAAGTATCACCACACACTGTGATTATGAATGAATGTAGGACAGTCTACACAATGTGAATATTTCTATTAGCACAGTGAGCTGCAACACAACTGCCGTAATTAGAATGCTGTTCAGTGAATTTGATTAAAGAGCCAGCTTGTGAATACAGAACATAGATGTTATTTTCTCAAAAAATATTTATTTTACAGAAAAATTGCTATTACAACTTATAGACAGATTTTAATTCTCTTTAAAATACTCCAAACGTGTCTTATTGTGAATTAAAACCAGTGAAAGTCAACAAGATATCTCCCAGCTGTTCAGGACTATAATTCCCATCATTCCCAGCCAGCTAGGGTGGTAGAATTTGTAGTCCTGAACTCCTAAAGGTCCTCAGGCTGTCCATGACTACTTTGGGCAGTAGCTGGTGCCTATGTTGCATTTTTATGTCTATGAATTTGGCAGACATTTCTTGACTGGTTGCTTTTTAGTCAACCTATGTCTTCCTTCAGTGCCTAATGCATTGGTTGGTTTGAAGATTTGAGAGGAGAGAGTCTTTTATGCCATTAACAACTCATCCCAAGACCTGTATTATTTGCTTACAACACTTAATATGAAAAATATAGATATTGTAGGATTTATTCTCCTGAGTAAAACAAGTGTACCACTGAGAGGTGATGTATTCAAAAGTTATTTCAGCTCAAACTTGATTATTTTAGGTGTAGTATTTCAATGGCCTGAAATGTTATAGTGTCGCTGTTGCTACACCATCCTGTGGCGGTTTATGGTCAACTGAGCAGAGGTGGAGAAACAGAAGAAAACAAGCGCACACCATCTGAGAGCAATCTCTATAAATTCAGCGGTAATAGTGAAAATAGTACTACTTACAAGATAAATTCTTGTAAGTCAAGCCCATATAATCAGTCAGATGTCTAATCGAATGGCAATACTCTCACAATTGTACTTATCCAGGGAAGATGTCAAACATCAAGTATCCAGCAGAGGTGAAGTAACGAGGGGAGGAAGATTCCTAATGCACATACACCAGAATCATCTAAGAGTATATCTGTATAGTCAGGATTATGACTTATAACCTCCCCCTTGATAAAACACACTCACCGGAAAGATGTCAGTACAAATGCATATCAAATGCCCGACCTGTCTTAAGGACCCAATAGTGAGTCAAAGGCAGTCAATGAGTTAATGGTAAAATTTCGATACTTATTATGTGACAAATACACGTTTTCCCAATGCATTTCGTAAGACATACACTCACTTCTTCAGGTGTGAGCAGAGGTGTCCTTGGGAAGCTGTAGCAACAGTGCCAGTGTAACATTTATTGTGTTAGATACAAGTCCCCTTTTAAGATGTGCATGTGGAGGTTATACATCTATGAGGGTTGATTTTGAATATTTCACATTCTTACTCTGTATATGAAACGAACATGGAAGGTAGAAGGATATGTACAGCTGTTCATTTCTGGGTCATATATCAAGATCAATGATGCACGTGTGTGTATATATATATATACTTTTATGTGTGCTATATATCATGGGATCAATTCCCCTTTAAAGGGATAGTAATGTTTCATAATAAAAGCAGCTCCAATTAATCTTCATAGTATTTGGGCCGTGGAGAGTGTTATATCTATACTGTCAGAGTTGTAATACAAGAGTAATTGAATGATAAAGTATCCTCCTCCCGCCCCTTTTACTGATGTAACACTGCTCACCTCAGAGCCGTAAGACTGTCTGGATGGAACACAGAGAGGGACAATCTTCAGTGAGTATATGGGAAAAACCTGAAAAACCTGTCAAGGGGGGCAGGGTTTAATTGTTCTCACAGTAAGAAGATTGTCGCTTGCTGTGAGCTGTCTGGTCTTAAAGGGATAGTAATGTTTCATAATAAAAGCAGCTCTAATTAATCATCATAGTATTTGGACTTTGGAGAGTGTTATTTCAGTTCTGTCAGAGTTGTAGTTCAAGAGTAATTCAATGATAAAGTATCCCCCTCCTGCTCCTTTTACTAATGTAACACTGTTCAGCCAGAGCAGAAGGGAGGTGCCCAGGTAGATTACAGAGAGGGACAATCTTCAATTAAGATAAGGGGAAAAACCTTAAAAGTTTGTCAAGGGGGGCAGGGCTTTCATTGTTCTCATAGGAAGAAGATTGTCCCCTGCTGTTATCTGTCTGGTCTATGGACTGGATTCCACATCTTAGAAGAGATAGCTTACACTAGGTAAAAGGGGCGGGAGGGGGAAACTTTGCTTGTGAATATCTCTCAAACCATAAAGATTTGAGAGATAAGACTTATATCATTCTTCATGTTTTTTAAATGCCTACAAAATAAAATAAAGATAAAACGAAGTATTACTATCCCTTTAAGACCAGATTCCACATCTGAGGGAAGGTGGCTTACACTAGGTAAAAGGGGCAAGAGGGGGATACTTTATCATTCAATTACTCTTGAACTACAACTCTGACAGTATTGAGATCTGACAGTATTGAAATAACACTCTCCATGGCCCAAATACTATGAAGATTAATTGGAGCTGCTTTTATTTTGAAACATTACTATCCCTATAAGAACCAAAGGTAAAATGACCTTTAAGGTATCATGTGTTTGTACAATCTACCTTTTTTGATCCTGCAATGTTTCCATATTAGGGAAACAAATGAGTGTCAATTAACTAGTTATTTAAATAGCCATTGATTTCAAACATTGTGTTGCTATTCTACCTCCCATCTTGATAAAGCACTTTGGTGTGAAACGCTTTGCAAGAGTGAAATACAGATTTTCCTGGCCAGGAGAACTCAGCACGATGCTTCTTTACACAAGAATTTATGACATGTGAGTTATTATTTTATCTCTGTTTTCAGTTCTATTGTGTGGTGTGTGTTGTATTTGTCCACTGCTCCTCTATTTACTGTATCTTTATCCGATATAGTGTTGCTTCAACAGGACTTAGTATACTGGCTTGCCTTCCGTGGCATAACTATAGGGGTCGCAGGGGTCGCAGCCGCGACTGGGCCCGTCACTCCGGCTGCCCCCTGAGACCCCTCCTCTTGGCGCCGCAATCTCCCTCCGGCGCTTTAGTAATGCAGAGCGCTGGGAGATGACATCATCTCCCAGCGCTCTGCATTACAGAAGAGGACAGCGCGGGAGCACGTCGCACTAGCCCGCCTCTCCTGCCAATCCACTGGACCACCAGGGATTGGGAGGTAGGAAATGAGGACATTGTGGAGGGCCCGGGGGCCAATGTGTTCGGGGGTTGTGGGTGCCCATGGCACTTCTTGCACCAGGGCCGGACCGTTCTAGTTACGCCTCTGCCTGCCTTACACCAGATTTAGATATAACTCAAGTGTTATCCAATTATTTATATAATATTTTGAAGCTCCTTCACTAGTGAGGTACATAGGTGTTGTGCTCTTTTGGTGTTGTGCCTCAGTAAATACTCTTTTGGCAATCTACACCTTTATCTTTTAGCCCTTTTTCAGAGTTCGTCACAGTACCTTCCATTTATTATTATGCATATTTTAATTTTGTCGTTTTGTTGCCTGTTTTTTCTTTTTAGTACTTATGTTTTAATACACGTATTATTTTTTTTTTTACATTACACCCTTTTGGAGTTTTTTTATTTTATTATATATACATTGGGTAGATCCTGACCTAGTTTTTTTTACTTTAAGGTCGGCCAATATTGAAGAGGGGTCAGTGCTAGGCTCACAGTCTATATTATATCCTATATAATAATTCGCTAGGATGTTTGTCAGAAGCCGTCATTCACAGTAGAGACTGCCCGCGCTGCAGTCATGCACAGTATAGACTGCCTGAACACGCCACGGTTGATATGGAGCGGGTCCCTCTGAATTCGGACAGGAGTCCCCTCTGCGCACCTTCCTGGGACCGCTTGGTGAGCAGAGGCGCTCCGGGCATCGGCCAAGGCTGCTGGGTGGCACTGTGGCCCGTGTACACGGGCTTTTAAACTAGTATATATATATATAAAACCTATGTGATCTATTAAACACCTCTCGGCAGTGGGAGTCGTCACCAGGATAAACGGTACAATATATATTTTTTACATATTAAGTGTTATTGTCCATTTAACCCCTTAAGGACCGGCACGCGCACGCGCGGCCGACACTTGAGGACCACGGGGCTTTTTCTTTTTTTGTTAAACTTCTGGGTCAGGACATCCAGTGCGGCGTGCAGCCGCGCCGGGAGCCCTGAACTCCTTGACGTGCCAGGACCGTCACTGGTCCTTAAGTGCCGGACCGCCGTGACAGTTCTGGCATGTCAATGGTCCTTAAGGGGTTAACCCTTTCAGTGCCAGAGGGGTGCGCAACACATTGCTTTGCTATGCGATGGGTACCCTTCTGGCACTAAAAGGGTTAAGCTGCAGTAAAATAACATTTCAATGTTTATATTTTTAGATATATATTTTTTTTACCGGAGATCCTATTTTAACCATTTGGGAGCCAGAGAAGTATCTCTCTGGCACGCATAGGATTAAAGAGTGTGGAAAGTCCTTTCACAGCAGAATGCTTTGTCTCTAGATACTGAACAGTCAAGAACCATGCAGTCATTCTGGACATTGCACAGCGCCTGGTGGTTACCTTGGTAGGCAGGCTACAGGAACAAATACATTTAAAAGCATTTTGGATCCAGAGGGGATTGGAAAACACAAGTCTCTGTAGGCTACAAAGGATGGAAGAAACATTGGAACAGGTGAGTAATTTTAATTTTTTTTCACCATGTAGATGAAACAAATAGGCAACATCTCAGTGAAATTTTATTAAGAAAAAATCATATTTTGTAGGGTGCTTCCTTTTAAGTAAAACAAGGGTAACCTCACTGCTAGCAGTTGTTTTATTCAAAAGTTGTAACAGTTCAAAGTGATGGAGCTGTTAATATCACATTTTATGGAGGACTGCCCTCGGTGTCTCATCTTGCCCACTGAATGCAATAATATAACTGTCTGGACTCCAGAGAACCTATAGGAGAGCTGCTGGAGCACGACATGGCACTGTTACTGTAAACAATCAACTGTTTAACCTTTAATAACTTTGCAGTGACATATCTACCAGCAGCAGTAGAGTATGCTTGTTCTATTCAGCAGGAAAAGTCCTGCAGAACGTGTTTGTTTCCATAGTAAATGTTAACTACTCGTTTAAGGCTACTTGCATGAGTTCTTGTAATGTTGATTAACCCTTTAAGTGCCAGAGAGCCATCCAATGCATTGGATACCTCTCTGGCATTCAAAGGGTTAAAAATGGAAGGCGTTACAGTACGTTATAATCAGTGAAACACTGTAACTGTGTTGTATAGGTTTTAATACGTATTCATTTCCAAGTGTTCTAAGCTGATGCACTTGGGAGAATTAGAACTGAGCACAAATGCAAATTCCCTAAATTCCTGTTGTTTTAAATGGAACTGTTAACCCCTCGATTACTAGAAATCTCTACTTACATTTTAACTCCTTGAACTCTAGAGAAGTCTCCAAAGATAGAATGGAGACTTTTTGAGCAATCAAGCAGTTAACTGTTCCTTTTAAAACTATGGAACACTTGTGCAGCTGGTCAATCTAGAATACCCGGAACCTCATTGAGGTGCTCTGCAGGGGACAAATTAATATTCCGATTGATTTAAATGAGACTTTCAACCCCTTGAGTGCTATTCAAGGGGTTAACATCCTTGTTTAAATCAAAGCAGAGTTTTAATTGTTCCATACCTCCCCAGTGTCCCTATTTAGGAGAGACAGTCCCTCTTTTAGGAAAAATCCTCTTTCCCACCCTGATGTCCCTGTGTTTAGGAGATCCGACTGTGTGGTGTGAATATAAGTGTATCACCCTGGTGTCCCTGTGTTTAGGAGATCAGACTGTGTGGTGTGTATATAAGTGTATCACCCTGGTGTCCCTGTGTTTAGGAGATCAGTCTGTGTGGTGTGTATAGAAGTGTATCACCCTGGTGTCCCTGTGTTTAGGAGATCAGACTGTGTGATGTGTATATAAGTGTATCACCCTGGTGTCCCTGTGTTTAGGAGATCAGACTGTGTGGTGTGTATAGAAGTGTATCACCCTGGTGTCCCTGTGTCTAGGAGATCAGACTGTGTGGTGTGTATAGAAGTGTATCACCCTGTTGTTCCTGTGTTTAGGAGATCAGACTGTGTGGTGTGTATATAAGTGTATCACCCTGGTGTCCCTGTGTTTAGGAGATCAGACTGTGTGATGTGTGTATATAAGTGTATCACCCTGGTGTCCCTGTGTTTAGGAGATCAGACTGTGTGGTGTGTATATAAGTGTATCACCCTGGTGTTCCTGTGTTTAGGAGATCAGACTGTGTGGTGTGTATATAAGTGTATCACCCTGGTGTCCCTGTGTTTAGGAGATCAGACCGTGTGGTGTGTATGTAAGTGTATCACCCTGTTGTCCCTGTGTTTAGGAGATCAGACTGTGGTGTGTATAGAAGTGTATCACCCTGGTGTCCCTTTGTTTAGGAGATCAGACTGTGTGGTGTGTATATAAGTGTATCACCCTGGTGTCCCTGTGTTTAGGAAATCAGACTGTGTGGTGTGTATAGAAGTGTATCACCCTGGTCCCTGTGTTTAGGAAATTAGACTGTGTGGTGTGTATATAAGTGTATCGCCCTGGTGTCTCTGTGTTTAGGAGATCAGACTGTGTGGTGTGTATATAAGTGTATCACCCTGGTGTCCCTGTGTTTAGGAGATCACACTGTGTGGTGTGTATATAAGTTTATCACCCTGGTGTCCCTGTGTTTAGGAGATCAGACTGTGTGGTGTGAATATAAGTGTATCACCCTGGTGTCCCTGTGTTTAGGAGATCACACTGTGTGGTGTGTATATAAGTTTATCACCCTGGTGTCCCTGTGTTTAGGAGATCAGACTATGTGGTGTGAATATAAGTGTAACACCCTGGTGTCCCTGTGTTTAGGAGATCAGATTGTATGGTGTGTATATAAGTGTATCACCCTGGTGTCCCTGTGTTTAGGAGATCTGACTGTGTGGTGTGTATAGAAGTGTATCACACTGCTGTCCCTGTGTTTAGGAGATCAGACTGTGTGGTGTGTATAGAAGTGTATCACCCTGATGTCCCTGTGTTTAGGAGATCACACTGTGTGCTGTGTATATAAGTGTATCACCCTGGTGTCCCTGTGTTTAGGAAATCAGACTGTGTGGTGTGTATATAAGTGTATCACCCTGGTGTCCCTGTGTTTAGGAAATCAGACTGTGTGGTGTGTGTATATAAGTGTATCACCCTGGTGTCCCTGTGTTTAGGAGATCAGACTGTGTGGTGTGTATAGAAGTGTATCACCCTGGTGTCCCTGTGTTTAGGAGTTCAGACTGTGTGGTGTGTATATAAGTGTATCACCCTGGTGTCCCTGTGTTTAGGAGAGCAGACTGTGTGGTGTTTATATTAGTGTATCACCCTGATGTCCCTGTGTTTAGGAGATCAGATTGTGTGGTGTTTATATAAGTGTATCACCCTGATGTCCCTGTGTTTAGGAGATCAGATTGTGTGGTGTGTGTATAGAAGTGTATCAAATTGTTCCACAGCGATAAAACTCACATTAATGTTTGTATAAATATCAGTATATGTATTTATTAGTGATGATCGAGCACCCCGATGCTCGGGTGTTCGGGTGCTCTGGCCGAGCGCCCCCGGAGGCTCGAGTGCTCGGCCGAGCACCCAAGCCCCATTGAAGTCAATGGGAGGACTCGAGCATTACACCAGGCACCCCCTGCTCTGATGAGGGGAGAGTGCCTGGTTCATAGGAAAAGGTCAGAAAATGATGGAAACACCACAGAAATGGTTCAGGGACAGCATAGGGAGGATGTCTGGATGCATCTTGGACTCCAACGTCGCTGCTGGGAACAATGTTTCGCCCGTAGTACGCCATTTTTACAGACTGACCGTAAAACACACAAAAAGGAAGATAAAAACGACTTTAGGCGAAAAATTGTTACCAAACAGTATTTGCTGTATATTTACTTGTATATCATCTGCAAATTCTGCAAAAAATTTCATCGATTTTTCGGAACTGGGGCCATGATTAAGAGGGAAACGTGCGCAGCGTAAAGCAGGTGTTCAACGTGGTTATGGCCCGGGTAAGGTACAGCATTCAGGAACGGAGGCAGCAGCTACCACAGGTTTTACAACATGTCTATTTGCCCTTGTTAAGTCCAAAATTTATAGTCGGAACAGTGGGGTCTGATCCATTGAGTAAAAGTGACGAAGTGACTTAGTGGATGAAGCCAAGAACTACCTTCTGCTCTGTCGAACACCCCAGCCCTATTTAATTCAATGGGAGGACCTGAGGCACTCCGATACAACCTGTATATCACAAAATGGAGGGCCTCATTCACATTGTGGTACAATAGTTCAGGTAGTGGTCCAACACTCATAAAGCCTATGCACTAAGTGAAAGGGCTGCCAAAAATTAGACTGCAATGTCACTCCAATACACCCTTTAATACACATAAAGGAGGGCATCATACACACCCTTGAAAAATTAGGATTAATGGCCTGCTGGTGACCCTCTAAAACATTATGGGTGAGGGTCTGCTGCGGAGCTGACCATCCTAAACATTATATGCGAAGGCCCGCTAGTGAGCTGACGCTATAAAACATTATATGAGAGGGCCCGCTAGAGAGCTGACCCAATAAAACATTATATGAGAGGGCCCGCTAGAGAGCTGACCCAATAAAACATTATATGATAAGGCCCGCTGGTGAGCTGACCTATACAAAAATTGTCAAACAGGGCCCGCTGGTGAGCTGGCCCTATATAAAAATTATATCACTGGGCCCGCTGGTGAGCTGGCCCTATATAAAAATTGTATCACAGGGCCCGCTGGTGAGCTGGCCCTATATAAAAATTGTATCACAGGGCCCGCTGGTGAGCTGGCCCTATATAAAAATTGTATCACAGGGCCCGCTGGTGAGCTGGCCCTATATAAAAATTGTATCAGAGGGCATATGGAAGAGGAGGAGGACGATGAGAAGATTAAGAGTCAACCATATACCCATTTTTTGGGTGGAAGGGGTGAATGGGAATACAGAGTATTTCCATCATTGTAAATAACATATATAAAGTGACTTTGTGTTCCCCCGGGGCTTTCCTCCAGTGGAGTGGAGAAGTCAGGGGAAATCCAGGCCTTGTTCATTTTTATAAGTGTCAACCTATCAGCATTTTCGGTGGAAAGGCGGATACGCTTATCTGTTATGATGCCACCAGCAGCACTAAATACCCGCTCAGACAGAACGCTGGCGGCAGGGCAGGCCAGCACCTCCAAGGCGTAGAGTGCCAGTTCATACCACGTGTCCAGCTTGGACACCCAGTAGTTGTAAGGCACAGAGGGATCATTGAGGACGCTGACACGGTCTGCTACGTACTCCTTCACCATCTTCCAAAACTTTTCCCTCCTTGTGACATTAGGCTGCGCATCAGGGTGAGGGTGCTGGCGGGGTGTCATGAAGGTGTCCCACGCCTTGGAGAGTGTTGCCCTGCCTTTGTCGGAACTGCTGTGTGCTCCCCTTTTCTCCCCTTCTCGGTTGGCCAAGGTAGCACGTACTCTGCCGCCAGTGTTGTCAGATGGAAAATTTTGGAGCAATTTTTCGACAAGAACCTTCTGGTATTGCACCATTTTGCTTTTGCTGCCACCGGAGGAATGAGAGATGAGAAATTCTCTTTGTAGCGGGGGTCCAGAAGGGTGAACACCCAGTAATCCGTGTTGTCTAAAATGCGTATAACGCGTGGGTCACGGGAAAGGCAGCCTAACATAAAGTCAGCCATGTGTGCCAGAGTACCAACAGGCAAGATTTCGCTGTCCTCACCAGGAGGATGACTCTCAATCTCCTCATCCTCTTCCTCCTCTTCTGCCCACCCACGCTGAAGAGATGGAACTAAAGTTCCATGGCTACCCTCTGTAGCGGAGGCAACCGTGTCTTCCTCCTCCTCCTCCTCCTCCTCCGCCTCCTCCAATTGTCGCTGAGAAGACGAAGTGAGGGTGCTCTGGCTATCACCTTGTGTAAGCTCTTCCTCCCCCATTTCCACCTCTTCCACATGCAAAGCGTCGGTTTTAATTGTGAGTAGCGAGCGTTTCAGTAGACACAGAAGTGGGATGGTTACACTGATAATAGCGTTATCGCCGCTCACCATCTGTGTCGATTCCTCAAAATTGCGTAAAACCTCACAGAGGTCTGACATCCATTCCCACTCCTCACTTCTGATTACAGGAAGTTGAACGGATAGGCGACGACCGTGTAACAGCTGGTACTCCACTACTGCCCTCTGCTGCTCACAAAGCCGGGCCAACATGTGGAAGGTGGAGTTCCAGCGCATGCTCACGTCACACAGCAGCCGGTGAGCTGCCAATTGTAAGCGCTGCTGCAGCTTCAACAGGCCGGCTGAAGCTGTTGATGACTTACGGAAATGTGCACACACGCGGCGCACCTTGGTCAAGAGATCATGCAGATTGGGGTAGGTTTTTAGAAATCGCTGAACCACTAAATTAAATACATGCGCTAGGCATGGTACGTGTGTGAGCTTGCCGAGCTCCAAAGCCGCCACCAAGTTACGCCCATTATCACACACAACCATGCCTGGTTGCAGGTTGAGTGGCGAGAGCCACTGCTCGGTCTGGTGACTAATCCCCTGCAACAGCTCTGAGGCCGTGTGCTGTTTGTCCCCAAGGCAGATCAGCTTCAGCACGGCCTGTTGACGCTTCCCCACTGCAGTGCTACACTGCTTCCAGCTACCGGCTGATGGGTGAGTGGCGCTGTGCGCAGAGAATTCGGAGGTGGAAACAGAGAAGGAGGAGCCAATAACGTAGGTGCTGGCGGAAACCCTGATGGAGGTAGGGCCCGCAATCCTCGGCGTGGGTAGCACCTGTGCCATCCCAGGGTCCGAGTCGCTCCCAGCCTCCACGACATTCACCCAGTGTGCCGTCAGGGAAATGTAGCGTCCCTGGCCACAAGCACTTGTCCATGTGTCAGTCGTTAAGTGGACCTTCCCAGTAACTGCGTTGGTCAGGGCACGGGTGATGTTACGGGACACATGGTGGTGTAAGGCGGGGACGGCACACCGGGAAAAGTAGTGGCGGCTGGGGACTGCGTACCGAATCATCCTCCTCATTTCTTGATCCCACCACATACTCAGTCATTGACAACTGTGTATCATCCTCCTCATCAAGGTCTTGAGACAGTAATAGTGGTTGATTTGATGGCAACTGTGTCTCATCATCATCATCCACTTCCTTTGACCTTAAATGCCGTTCCCCTCTGTCATCTTCTTGTGATTGGGTACCCTCTAGAGGTTGTGAATCAGGGCACAAGATCTCATGTTCCTCTGCAAGCGTGCTTGGAGAGAGGTTCAAATGAAGGATTGGTGATGAGACGAGCTCCTCACTATATCCCAGTGTGGGATCACTTCTTTGGCCAGACCCTCTATGGTGGGAGGAAGGATGATCAGGGTGAGGATTGTGTTGACCAGACTCTTGGCTACTGAGAGTGGACTTGGTGGAAGACAGGGTGGTGCTTAACCGACTGGAAGCAGTATCAGCTGAAATCCAACCGACCACCTGTTCGCAGTGGTCTGACCTCGAGAGTGATGTCCTGCGACGACCTGTAAACTGAGACATGAAGCTAGGTATGGTGGATGTCTTTCTTTCTTGTGCTCTGGCACCAGGCACAGTTTCTACGCGTCCTGACCCGCGCCCTGAACTATCAGGATCACGTCCACTTCCCCGTCCCTTTTTACCCGCCTTCTTCATATTACACGGAATATGTGCTGCTAATCTGCGGCTAGGCACAGTGAACGGAATATGTGACGTTTATTTTTTAAACTTTGCACACTAAACAGAATGTGCTGCTAATCTGCAACTTTGCACACTAAACAGAATGTGCTGCTAATCTGCGGCTAGGCACAGTGAACGGAATATGTGACGTTTATTTTTTAAACTTTGCATACTAAACAGAATGTGCTGCTAATCTGCGGCTAGGCACAGTGAACGGAATATGTGACGTTTATTTTTTAAACTTTGCACACTAAACAGAATGTGCTGCTAATCTGCAACTTTGCACACTAAACAGAATGTGCTGCTAATCTGCGGCTAGGCACAGTGAACGGAATATGTGACGTTTATTTTTTAAACTTTGCACACTAAACAAAATGTGCTGCTAATCTGCGGCTAGGCACAGTGAACGGAATATGTGACGTTTATTTTTTAAACTTTGCACACTAAACAGAATGTGCTGCTAATCTGCAACTTTGCACACTAAACAGAATGTGCTGCTAATCTGCGGCTAGGCACAGTGAACGGAATATGTGACGTTTATTTTTTAAACTTTGCACACTAAACAGAATGTGCTGCTAATCTGCAACTTTGCACACTAAACAGAATGTGCTGCTAATCTGCAACTTTGCACACTAAACAGAATGTGCTGCTAATCTGCAACTTTCCACACTAAACAGCATGTGCTGCTAATCTGCAACTTTGCACACTAAACAGAATGTGCTGCTTATCTGCGGCTAGGCACAGTGAGCGGAATATGTGACTTTTATTTTTTAAACTTTGCACACTAAACAGAATGTGCTGCTAATCTGCAACTTTGCACACTAAACAGAATGTGCTGCTAATCTGCGGCTAGGCACAGTGAACGGAATATGTGACGTTTATTTTTTAAACTTTGCACACTAAACAAAATGTGCTGCTAATCTGCGGCTAGGCACAGTGAACGGAATATGTGACGTTTATTTTTTAAACTTTGCACACTAAACAGAATGTGCTGCTAATCTGCAACTTTGCACACTAAACAGAATGTGCTGCTAATCTGCGGCTAGGCACAGTGAACGGAATATGTGACGTTTATTTTTTAAACTTTGCACACTAAACAAAATGTGCTGCTAATCTGCGGCTAGGCACAGTGAACGGAATATGTGACGTTTATTTTTTAAACTTTGCACACTAAACAGAATGTGCTGCTAATCTGCGGCTAGGCACAGTGAACGGAATATGTGACGTTTATTTTTTAAACTTTGCACACTAAACAGAATGTGCTGCTAATCTGCAACTTTGCACACTAAACAGAATGTGCTGCTAATCTGCAACTTTGCACACTAAACAGAATGTGCTGCTAATCTGCAACTTTGCACACTAAACAGAATGTGCTGCTAATCTGCGGCTAGGCACAGTGAACGGAATATGTGACGTTTTTTTTTTAAATTTGTGTCCCCCCAAACAAAATATAACTGCTGCCCCCACACACAACAGTCCTAAAAAGGACTTTTGGGTCTTTAAAGAGTTCAAAAACACTTTTATTCTCCCTACACTGACTTTCCCTTCCTATCCTCATCTCTCCCTGGCTAAGACTGAGCCGAACTCGCTGGTCAGGTGCTATACAGCACCCGATCACGGGTTCTGGCCAGCCAATCAGTGTAATGCCAGCAGCCAACATGGCTGCTGGAATTACACTGATGTCAGAGCCTCCCCGCACGTTTATTGGCTGCGCAGCAGCCGCGAAACGTGCGGGGAGGAGACCCGAACATGGCGGGCGAGCACATGCGGTACTCGTACGAGTACCGCCATGTGCCGAGCAGAGCGATGCTCGAGCCGAACCGAGCTTCGGCCGAGCATGCTCGCTCATCACTAGTATTTATAAATTAGTCTGTGTAAATAAAATACTTTGGTCTTGTTATAAGTCATTTATTAGGTTACACAAGGAGGTGTCAATAGGTCATGTAATAGCCTAAAAATTATCAGTAATGCCCTACTCACTGGCCACATCCCCAGCAACACCCCCTAAAAGAAAGACGTCCCTCTTTGGCAATCTGAAATGTTGGGAGGTATGTTGTTCCCTATGGTGCAGTTGGTTTGCCTGAGAATTGCTCCTATTGCCTTTGTGCGTATGGCACCAACATAATGAAATATTCCTTTTTACAGAGTCATCTCCAACCTTATTAATCCTAAAAACAGAAACAGGGGCACTTTTATAAGATGCAAATAACAAAGGTAACATTCAGATACTCCCATAAAATGATCCACTGGTTGTTTAGTCAATCCATTGGCAAAGCGCATCAAGGGTTAAAGGGATAGTAATACTTCATTTTAACTTTATTTTATTTTGTAGGCATTAAAAAAACACGAAGAATGATATAAGTCTTATCTCTCAAACCTTTATGGTTTGAGAGATATTCACAAGTAAACTTTCCCCTCCCGCCCCTTTTACCTAGTGTAAGCCATCTCTTCTCAGATGTGGAATGCAGTCCATAGACCAGACAGATAACAGAAGGGGACAATCTTCTTCCTATGAGAACAATGAAAGCCCTGCCCCCCTTGACAAGTTTTTCAGGTTTTTCCCTTATCTTAATTGAAGATTGTCCCTCTCTGCAATCTACCTGGGCATCTCCCTTCTGATCTGGCTGAACGGGGGGGATACTTTGTTTGTGAATATCTCATAAACCATAAAGGTTTGGGAGATAAGACTTATATCATTCTTCATGTTTTTTTAATGCCTACAAAATAAACTAAAGATAAAACGAAGTATTACTATCCCTTTAACGTGTGTACAGGAGCCTCTGGTGTATATGCTTGACAGCCTTTTGAGAAAACAATTAGCCAAAGGAGCATATATCAAATTATTTATTTTAAAAAATCCAATAAAAAGGTTACAAATAACACATCTAACGCGTTTCGGTCTATACGAGCCTTTCCTCAGAGATATCTGTGCATAGTGAATCGGTTGATTGACTAAACAACCGGTGGATCTTTTCATGTGAATTTCTATACGTTACATTTATTATTCGATTTCTATAAAAACTCCCTGTTTCTGTGTTTGTGGTTCTGGCTTCTCTCTCCTTTTCTTTTTTTGGAGGAGTGTTGACCAGAGAGAAGTTGACTTTAACCCTTTGAGTGCCAGAGGGGTACTCAAAGGGTTAAGAGGTCTGAGCGGTGGGTAGCTTGATACCCCCCACAAGCATGATTTGCCACTGAAATCAGAATAATGTGGCATCGTGAGAAATATTCTGTTTGCATCGAGTTCCATCATTCAGAGACATATTAAAGGAGCAGTAAACTTTTTTATATGAAAATGTATACATTATAGAGCTTTTCCTGCTGAGTAAAACAAGGTCACTCCCACCGCTGTCAGTTGTTTTATTCAGAAGTTACAAAAGTTCAAATAATCAGGAAGTGAATTTACTGTGTAATTACTTCCTGATAGTTCTAACTGACAGGAAGTGACTCAGCAGTTTTGTATCACATTCTATGTTGAACTGTAAGTCACTGACTTTTCTCTCCATTAGAATGTAACAGGGGAACTAATTGGAATTGGACCACTAGAGGGCACTGCTAATGTAAAAAAAAAACATGGGTTTCAGCTGTAATAACTCTGGAAATATAAATCTCTCAGTAGTGGGAGTACCCTTATTTTACTCAATAGGAAAAGCCCTACAATATATATTTTTTTATAAAAAAAATCTTTTACTGCTCCTTTAACCCTATGAACGCCTCTCTTTGTGCTTTGTATGTTTCTGCTTCCAGCCTTATAAGCCATTTGACTGTTAGAAAGATCCTCAACGTATCGCATTTCACTGATGTTCTGAGAAGGATCGGAGCAGTTTTGGTGCAGGCCAGCTACACAAATGGGAACAAATAAAAATTCCCTAAATTCGTATTGCTTTAAATTGGAATTTTAACTTCTTAATTGGTAGAGAGATCTTCAACTCACCATTGGAGACCTCACTAGCATTCAGAGTGTTAAGGAAACACTAACTGGTGTAGTATTCACTTAAATACACCGCACTTCACAGCGGAATCTGCAGAGCACAGCAAGGATCCTCCCAGTGTTGCGACAAGCTTCTTTCAAAAGTTATTAAAGAGTTAACTTGCATTTCTGTAATAACTTGAGTCCAAGTTGTTTTGTTGCCAGATTGAGCTGTTGCTATAGCCATCTATGGAAAGCCCGTGCGTGTGAAACTCAGGAGTAGCGGTACGGTTGCAAAAATCTCATGCTCAAACTCTCAAAAGCTTGCCCTGTAATAGCTTTTTCCTGAAGCATCTCCCAGCAGTCCTCTTGTTTTACTCGGCAGAAAAAGCCCTGCAATATAATAAAGGGTCTACTGCCCCCTTTTACACTTTAACCTTTTGAGTGCAAGGGAGAATGCATTGGATATCTCCCTGGCATTCAAAGGGTTAAGTGCCATAGGGGTGTAAAATGCATTGAAAGGGTTAAAGGGATAGTAATACTTGAAAATAATTTTATTTTATATTGTAGCCCTTAAAAAAACATTAAAAAATATATGTCTTATCTCCCAAACCTTTATGATTTTGGAGATATTCACAAGTAAAATAAAGTTCCCTTTTTCTGGCTGTTTTAGCCAAGTCTGCCATCTAGTGGACAGATTTGGAATCCGGTCCACAGATCAACCATCAGCTCTTTAGCAGTGCCTAGATCACGATCTTTAAAAAGAACTACTTAATAGGAACTGTCTACAAAGTGTGCCTGGCTTGAAAGCACACTTTGTAGACCATTCCAATGAAGAAATGATTTTTAAAGATCGTGATCTCGGCACTTCTGGAGAGCCACGGCCGGTCTGCAGACCGGATTCCAAATCTGAGAGGTAGAACGGTGACGTCACTCTGGGGGAAAACATTTTTCATGTTTTTTTAAGGGCTACAATATAAAATCAAATTGCTTTCAAGTATTACTATCCCTTTAAAAACCCAGATAACGCAATCACATTTTAGAATATGGTAATCGTAAAATATGGGGGGAGATTCACTAAGTGGAGATAACCTCTCCAGTGATATCACTTCTCCAGTTCCTATTTTATTCTATAGAATCTATGCACTAACATCTCCAAAGCTGAAGAGATCTTAGTGCATTGGCTCTATAGACTAACATAGGAACTGGAGAAGTGATATTACTGGAGAAGTCATCTCCACTTTATGACCTCTTTATCACCATTTAGTGAATCTCCCTCATGGTGTAGTTGGTTTACTGCAGAATTGCTCCATTTCTTCTTACATCAGATTCATTGTATATTTTAGCCTTTCAAATACTTTGCAATGCATTGAAGACGTCTCTAACATCCAAGGTGCTAAATTGCTATTAATACTTTATATGCTTTAACCTGTAACTCTTTCTTTCTGTAGAGCATTGAATCAGACTTTTGCCAGAATGCCGATACGTTTCTTGGAACCATCCAGAGAACCATCTTCCCAGTGACATTTCTCTTCATTGTGTTGGTGGGATTATCATTAAATCTGTCTGTTATATGGATCTTGATTTCCCGGATCAAGAGATGGAATAGGAGCACCATTTTCCTCTGTAATTTAGTTGTGGCGGACATCACTTGGATACTCTGCCTACCCTGTCTGATTTACTATCATTTCAATAATCTCCACTGGATCTTTGGAGATGCAGTTTGCAAGACCACAAGGACTCTGTATCACGGTTGCTATTACTGCAGCATCTACTTTGTCACCTGCATGAGTATCGATAGATACTTGGCTATTGTCCATCCTCTCAAGTCTCTAAGACTGCTGAAGAAGCACCAATCTCTTGCCATCTGCTTCACCATTTGGACAACTACTTTTCTAAGCAGTTTGCCTGTAACTTTCGTTGCTGGAACTGAGACCTGCGAAAGCAATAAAACAATCTGTTCTCTCTATGTCTTCTCCCAAAAAACTTACATAACCCTTCCTTTCTCTTTATTTTCCACATTTTTTGGGTGTCTGCTACCTTTTGCCTCCATATGTTATTGTTACTGTAGTAGTGTTGATCAGCTTCGAAGGATAGAACTCCACCGGCTGAAGATGAGGGATCTCTTGACCAAGCTTATGTGTTCTGCTCTGGTCATTTTTGCCCTTCTGTACTTACCATATCACGCGTCAAGGAATTCTTGCATAATCCTAAGAACTGTCTGGCCAAATGTACCCAAAGCTATTGAGACTGCAGATGCCTTGTTCTTCATAGAGATGGCGGTGTGCAGTTTGAACACTTGCATCAATCCTCTGTTTTGCTTCCTTGCTGGGGGGGATTTCCGAAAACAAGTCTGCAGAATTTTCAGTTCTTTCCAACCCATCAAAAGATGGAGGAAGAGGTGGGGAAGGTCAGCTGTGTCTCCAATTTAAATCAACTTGTCCAAACCAGTGACATTGCTAGTTAATCCCTAAGGGGGCTGAAGCCCTGGGTCTCAAGATTAAAGACCGAAATCTGCTTGCCAATCTGGGACATGTAATGGCGAAATACTCTACTGATCTCACCTATGAAGATATGAAGGAAGAAGAATGGAAGGTGGAATGTGCGTCCGATTTCAAGGAATCAGATTGTGTTGCTAGCCTTGAGTATTTAATGGTGTAATACTCTGCTTATGGCCTAGTGATAATTATGTAATACTCTCTGATCTCCATAATAATAATGAAATACTTTGCTGAACTCAAGAATAATAATTATGTAATGCTCTGATGATCTTTTATTTTATTTTTTATTTATTTAGAAACATGTTTTACCAGGAAGAATACATTGAGATTTCTCCCTTTTTCATGTATGTCCAATAATAATGAAATAATACTGTGCTGCTCCCTAATAATGAGGTACTCTTCTGATCTCACTAACAGTAATGATGTAATATTCAGCTCTCCTCTCTAATAATAATGATGTAATACTTTTCTGATCATTCTAACAGTAATGATGCAATACTCTTCTGAAATTAATAAGAATAATGGTGAACACACTAGGGATCTTTCTAATAATAATTATGAAATAGTCTGCTGAACTAACAATAATGGTGGATCTACTGACCTCACTAATAGTGATGGTGTAATATTCTGCTTATCTTGCAAATAATAATGGTGGTATACTCCGCTGTACCTTGTTTTACTCAGCAGTAAAATATTTACAGTTTAATTCTCCTTTAACTCACAACTGGTAAAGACAATATAATATATATATATATATATATATATATACTAGTTGAACAGCCCGTTACACAGGCCACAGTGCCTCTGGCAGCCGGTTGCGGGGCAGTCACGCGCAGTAGAGACTGCCCTCGCCACTGCTGATACAGAGCTTGACGCTCCTTTGGAGCGCCCAGCTCTGTATCAGCCGCGGCACGGGCAGTCTCTACTGCGCATGACTGCCGCACGCGCAGCAGTGTCTACTGCGCATGTCGGGCGTTACACACAATTTAGCGAATTATTATATAGGATATATATATATATATATATACTAGCAGTTTGGGACGGCGTTGCCCGTCATGTTATGCAGGAAATGTTTCTTTTTTTTTAAATAAATGTTATGATAGTGAATTATAGCGTAGGGTGTACGTGTCAGAAAGGTACACACAGTGATAGACAGAGACACATGCAACACACACATATACACACACATGCACTGACAACACAAACAGTGACACACAGCTGCAAATCAGAACATAAATACATACAGTGTGAGCAGTGTAAGTAACATACCTCCCAACATTTCATATGGCCAAAGAGGGACACTTGTGTTTTCGGTGGTGTTACTGGGGGCGTGGCTGGTGGTGTATTTTAGAGAATTTTTAACCCTTTGAGTGCCAGGGGGTAAGCAATGCATTGCATCCCCTCTGGCATTGAAATGGTTAAGTTACTCTTTCTGTAAGTGAATGATTTAGAAGAAGATGAAAGTATTTTTTTTACACAGACTAATTTAACAGATATATACAGAAGTTTATTCCCACATTACTGTGGGTTTTATTGATGTGGAGCAATCTGATACACTGGTATATACACCACACAATGTGATCTCCTAAATAGAGGAGCAGAGGGATTTGGGTGTCAAACAGGGACTGTCCCTCCTATACTGTATAGTGCCAGTCCTTATACACAGACACATGCAGACTGTATACTATACAGCAGAGGTTCTCAGCCCATGCCCTCAGTGGCCACTAACAGGCCAGGACTTAGGAATTTCACTGCTAGAACACAAGTGTGTTGATCAGAGGCTCAGTCATATTGATTAACTCACCTGTGCTCTTAAAAGGAAATTCTAAAATCCTGGCCTGTTAATAGCCACTGAGGGCACAGATTGAGAACCACTGCTATACAGTGCCAGACCATTGTAGAGAATTTTTAACCCTTTGAGTGCCAGGGGGTAAGCAATGCATTGCATCTCCTCTGGCACTGAAATGGTTAAGTTACTCTTTCTGTAAGTGAATGATTTAGAAGAAGATGAAAGTATTTTTTTACACAGACTAATTTAACAGATATATACAGAAGTTTATACCCACATTACCGTGGGTTTTACTGATGTGGAGCAATCTGATACACTTGTACATTAGGCTGACCAGACCTCACCTTTAACCAGTGACACATATGAAAAATGCATACTGCAGGGCTGCTTTGATTTTGGTGCACTCCTGAAATATGCTTATTTCCTATGTGTCCCCGGTTAAAGGTGAGGTCTGGTCAGCCTACTGTATATACACCACACCGTGTGATCTCCTAAATAGAGGAGCAGAGGGATTTGGGTGTCAAACAGGGACTGTCCCTCCTATACTGTATAGTGCCAGTCCTTATACACAGACTGTATACTATACAATGCCAGACCATATATAAATAGTTTGTCATACATGCTATACAGTGAGCTATGTACAGCATGGAGATGATTGCAGGAACTGGCACCTCTACTTACAGACAGACTGACAAACAACCTGCTCTCTTTCTCTCTCTTTGTGCAATATATAAATACAGTCACATCCATGTCTCTGCCATTTACCAGCTCAGCTGAAGCCTTGCTCTGCACTGCCTGATCACCTCTCTGCCGTTGTTTCCACTTTCTCAGCAAGCCAGTATCCTCCTGCTGATTGTTTAGAAATCAGCTCACTTGTAGTAATTAGCAGAGCTGTGTAGGCTCAAAGACAGGGAATGAAGAAGCTGCATAATACAGATTGGACCATGGCCTTCCAGCTGTAGCTTGAACATTGTTCCCATCATCCTCAGCGTGCGTGTGTGTATGTGTCTGCTAGTGTGTGTGTGGGAGGGCATGTGCATGTGTCTGTGGTGTAGGAGTGTGTGGCAGCCATTTTTTTTTTCAGCCTTAGATAGTGGTGGGCGGGCTGGATAGTGGGGGCAGGCCAAAAATCACACTCCCACAGAATCACCCAATGGCAGCAGTAATCCTTTTTACTGCCGCCCCTGGGTGTGTTTTGCCAGGCACAAAGTCTTCTTTTATATATATAGATAGATATATATATATAGTGGTAGATACAATGTTAAACAAAAATTTGACACACCAGTCAAGCCATAAGTCTTGCTTTTCCCACAGAAATCTCTCATTTGCAATGTTGTTACTACTGCAAGGGATTCTGGGTAGGCATATGCAAATAAGTTTAACAAGGAATCACCTTTTTGCCTCGAGTTCCACTTTATACATGAATTCCTTAGAGTATGTGTATGCTGAGCAACAGCTTTAAGACACAACTCAGGAAGAGATGCAAAGCCAGTGACCCACTCATGGACAGCAGTCTCTACTGCGCGTGACTGCGTCGTTACACACGTTTTAGCGAATTATTATATAAGGATATATAGATATATATAAATATACAGGACTCAAAATTTCCACTCGCCACTAGGCAATGGCGAGTGATAATTTAGCCCTGGTGAGTAGAAATTCAGCCCTGGTGGGTATGTTATGGCTTGCAGTGGCGAGTAACTTTTCAGGTCTGGCTAGTAGCAAAGGACTTCAAATTATAAGCCCTGTATATATATGTATATGTCTGGCACTCACGTAACTCACTGTTGTCTATTCACGCATAAACACCGGGTGCAGTATAAATAACACATGAATATAAGTAGAAAATACACTCATTGTTTGTGTCAAGGTCCCGTGTAGCGGACCGAAACATCGCCGATCCCTTATCCTGTCTGTATTGTTTGTTATCATGGTGTAATTTTCATGCAACCTTAAAATGAATGAATCATTTGATATACACAAATCCGTGAGTGCGTTTTCTACAGACATGCATATATATATAGTTTAACACCTTGAATGCTAGTGAGGTCTACAACGCATTGCATCTAGCTATCTAAGGAGTTACTGTGTAAGTAAATGTTATAGTATAATGCATAATATGAAGCCTCCGTGGTTGCCATAAAATTAGTTTGTCATGTACATAAGGTTGGTGAGTAAATGAGTAAGCTATCATATCTGTATTGAGCTAAAAGCACGTCTTGAATCCTTAGTAAACAAGGTAAAAGGCAAATTTGTTACTGTTTACTGTTACCTAATATAAAAGGTTATCCTTGATTTCTCTTTTTATACTTTAAAGCATGGTAAGATGTGTATATTGTTTCATTCACTTTATCAAAATCACAGATGATACAAATATTTGCTTAATCTGCAGATAGGATTCACTCTAAATAAATTTCCCTCTCTCCCATCACACAGTCTGAAAAATTACATTATCATGAAATTAATATTCACAGTAACTGACAACTGTTATTGCTTTTACATATAATAGGATTTATTGAGAGAAGAGTTTGCAGAATCAGCACTCTCGGGACTATTTCAAGTTTTAGTCAAATGTATTAAAGGGATAGTAAATAGTGTTGAGCGAGCATGCTCGGCCGATGCTCGGATCGGCTCGAGCATCGCTCTGCTCGGCACATGGCGGTACTCGTACGAGTACCGCCATGTGCTCGCCCGGCATGTTCGGGTGGCGGGGATCTGTGCCGAAGGAGGAACAGATCTGAAGACGCTCCGCTGGACCACCAGGGACTGGAGGTAGGGGGCATTGCGGAGATGAAGGGGGTATAGCGGAGATGAAGGGGGACATTGCGGAGATGAAGGGGGTATAGCGGAGATGAAGGGGGCATAGCGGAGATGAAGGGGGACATTGCGGAGATGAAGGGGGACATTGTGGAAGAGGGGCATAGCGGAGATGAAGGGGGACATTGTGGAAGAGGGGCATAGCGGAGATGAAGGGGGACATTGTGGAAGAGGGGCATAGCGGAGATGAAGGGGGCATAGCGGAGATGAAGGGGGACATTGCGGAGATGAAGGGGGCATTGCGGAGATGAAGGGGGCATAGCGGAGATGAAGGGGGACATTGTGGAAGAGGGGCATAGCGGAGATGAAGGGGGACATTGTGGAAGAGGGGCATAGCGGAGATGAAGGGGGACATTGTGGAAGAGGGGCATAGCGGAGATGAAGGGGGACATTGTGGAAGAGGGGCATAGCGGAGATGAAGGGGGACATTGTGGAAGAGGGGCATAGCGGAGATGAAGGGGGCATAGCGGAGATGAAGGGGGACATTGCGGAGATGAAGGGGGCATTGCGGAGATGAAGGGGGCATTGCGGAGATGAAGGGGGACATTGCGGAGATGAAGGGGGTATAGCGGAGATGAAGGGGGCATAGCGGAGATGAAGGGGGACATTGCAGAGATGAAGGGGGCATTGCGGAGATGAAGGGGGTATAGCGGAGATGAAGGGGGCATAGCGGAGATGAAGGGGGACATTGCGGAGATGAAGGGTGACATTGCGGAGATGAAGGGGGACATTGCGGAGATGAAGGGGGTATAGCGGAGATGAAGGGGGCATAGCGGAGATGAAGGGGGACATTGCGGAGATGAAGGGTGACATTGCGGAGATGAAGGGGGACATTGCGGAGATGAAGGGGGTATAGCGGAGATGAAGGGGGCATAGCGGAGATGAAGGGGGACATTGCGGAGATGAAGGGGGCATTGCGGAGATGAAGGGGGTATAGCGGAGATGAAGGGGGACATTGCGGAGATGAAGGGGGCATAGCGGAGATGAAGGGGGACATTGCGGAGATGAAGGGGGTATAGCGGAGATGAAGGGGGCATAGCGGAGATGAAGGGGGACATTGCGGAGATGAAGGGGGTATAGCGGAGATGAAGGGGGCATAGCGGAGATGAAGGGGGACATTGCGGAGATGAAGGGGGCATTGCGGAGATGAAGGGGGTATAGCGGAGATGAAGGGGGACATTGCGGAGATGAAGGGGGCATTGCGGAGATGAAGGGGGACATTGCGGAAGAGGGGCATTGTGGAGATGAAGGGGGGCATTGACCAGGCACCCTCCCCTCATCAGAGCAGGGGGTGCCTGGTGTAATGCTCGTGTCGCCCCATTCAATTCAATGGGGCTCGGGTGCTCGGCCGAGCACTCGAGCCTCCGGCGGTGCTCGGTCAGAGCACCCGAGCATCGGGGTGCTCGCTCAACACTAATAGTAATACTTCATTTTATCTAATTTTGTAGGCATTAGAAAAACATGAAGAACGATATGTCTTATCTCTCAAACCTTTATGGTTTGAGAGATATTCACAAGCAAAGTATCACCCTCCCGCCCCTTTTACCTAGTGTAAGCCATCTCTTCTCAGATGTGAAATGAAGTCCATAGACCAGACAGATAACAGCAGGGGACAATCTTCTTCCTATGAGAACAATGAAAGCCCTGCCCCCCTTGACAAGTTATTCAGGTTTTTCCCTTATCTTAATTGAAGATTGTTCCTCTCTGCAATCTACCTGGGCACCTCCCTTCTGATCTGGCTGAGCAGTGTTACATCAGTAAAAGGGGCGGGAGGGGGATACTTTGTCATTGAATTACTCTTGAACTACAACTCTGACAGAATTGAAATAACACTCTCCAAAGTCCAAATACTATGATGATTAATTAGAGCTGCTTTTATTATGAAACATTACTATCCCTTTAAAGGGATAGTAACACTTTATACATATAAATACATATTATATAGTTTTTTCTACCATGTACAACAAAGGTACTCCCACTGCTGACATGTTTTATTCAAAACTTATTGCAGCTCAAACTTGAATTTTCTAGGTGCAATATTTCAATGGCCTGAAATGTGACAGTGGTGCTGTTGCTACACCATTCTAAGGAGGATTATGGTCAATTGACCAGAGCTGTCCATAGGTTGGTGTAGCAACAGCACCACTGTACAATTTCAGTCTGATGAGATATTGCATCCAGAAATTTCAAGTTTGAGCTACAATAACCTTTGAAAAAAACACCTCTCATTAGTGGGAGTACCCTTGTTTTACTTAGGAGCTTAAACCTTAAAAAATATATATATTTTTACATAGTATGTATTACTATTCCTTTAATTTGGAAAGGACAGCCTTTAGATACTCACTAAGATGTTTCTCAAGATAATGATAAAGATCCTAGTGAGGATCTCAAAGTTGAGCTGCGAGTGATGATTCTACAATCTCTACAATCCTTTCATGATCCTGGCAGCCAGGCCGGTATGTATATAAATAGTTGTATCACAATGATATGATGTCTGCAGCAGGCATTCAAAGGTCTTTCTGCAAAAAGAACATTTTATTATAGAACAAAATGTAGAAATTTCTATCCACTAATGGGTGTTTATCAAGACAGCAATATATATATATATATATATATATATATATATATCCTATAACATAAAGTGGTAGAATGCATAGCTCCCTGTGAGCGTAACCGCACATGAGCAGTAGAGACTGGCCAAACGTGCTGAGCTCACCGCCTGTCTCTGCTCCCGGCTCCGGAGTATATATATGGGCTTTCATACTGATATATGTATATATGTGCTGAGCACATGCGCAGTAGAGACTGGACGAACGTGCTGATCACATGCGCAGTAGAGACCTGCCGAACGTGCTGAGCACATGCGCAGTAGAGGCCTGCCGAACGTGCTGATCACATGCGCAGTAGAGACTGGCCGAACGTGCTGATCACATGCTCAGTAGAGACTGGGCCGAACGTGATGAGCACATGCGCAGTAGAGACTGGCCGAACGTGCTGATCACATGAGCAGTATAGACTGGCCGAACGTGCTGATCACATGAGCAGCAGAGACTGGCCGAACGTGCTGAGCACATGCGCAGCAGAGACTGGCCGAACGTGCTGAGCTCACCACCTGTCTCTGCTTCCGGCTCCAGAGTATATATAGGCTTTCATACTGATATATGTATATATGTGCTGAGCACATGCGCAGTAGAGACTGGCCGAACGTGCTGATCACATGCGCAGTAGAGACTGGCCGAACATGCTGATCACATGCGCAGTAGAGACTGGCCGAACGTGCTGATCACATGAGCAGTAGAGACTGGCCGAACGTGCTGATCACATGAGCAGTAGAGACTGGCCGAACGTGCTGATCACATGCGCAGTAGAGACTGGCCAAACGTGCTGAGCACATGAGCAGTAGAGACTGGCCGAACGTGCTGATCACATGCGCAGTAGAGACTGGCCGAACGTGCTGAGCACATGAGCAGTAGAGACTGGCCGAACGTGCTGATCACATGCGCAGTAGAGACTGGCCGAACGTGCTGATCACATGAGCAGTAGAGACTGGCCGAACGTGCTGATCACATGAGCAGTAGAGACTGGCCAAACGTGCTGATCACATGCGCAGTAGAGACTGGCCGAACGTGCTGATCACATGCGCAGTAGAGACTGGCCAAACGTGCTGAGCACATGCGCAGTAGAGACTGGCCAAACGTGCTGATCACATGCGCAGTAGAGACTGGCCGAACGTGCTGATCACATGAGCAGTAGAGACTGGCCGAACGTGCTGATCACATGCGTAGTAGAGACTGGCCGAACGTGCTGATCACATGCGCAGTAGAGACTGGCCGAACGTGCTGATCACATGAGCAGTAGAGACTGGCCGAACGTGCTGAGCACATGCGCAGTAGAGACTGGCCAAACGTGCTGATCACATGCGCAGTAGAGACTGGCCGAACGTGCTGAGCACATGTGCAGTAGAGACTGGCCGAACGTGCTGATCACATGCGCAGCAGAGACTGGCCGAACGTGCTGAGCACATGCACAGTAGAGACTGGCCGAACGTGCTGAGCACATGCACAGTAGAGACTTGCCGAATGTGCTGAGCACATGCGCAGTAGAGACTGGCCGAACGTGCTGATCACATGAGCAGTAGAGACTGGCCGAACGTGCTGAGCACATGCACAGTAGAGACTTGCCGAATGTGCTGAGCACATGCGCAGTAGAGACTGGCCGAACGTGCTGATCACATGCGCAGTAGAGACTGGCCGAACGTGCTGATCACATGAGCAGTAGAGACTGGCCGAACGTGCTGAGCACATGCGCAGTAGAGACTGGCCAAACGTGCTGATCACATGCGCAGTAGAGACTGGCCGAACGTGCTGAGCACATGCGCAGTAGAGACTGGCCGAACGTGCTGATCACATGCGCAGCAGAGACTGGCCGAACGTGCTGAGCACATGCACAGCAGAGACTGGCCGAACGTGCTGAGCACATGCACAGTAGAGACTGGCCGAATGTGCTGAGCACATGCGCAGTAGAGACTGGCCGAACGTGCTGATCACATGCGCAGTAGAGACTAGCCGAAAGCGCTGAGCACATGCGCAGTAGAGACTGGCCGAACGTGCTGAGCACATGCGCAGCACAGACTGGCCAAACGTGCTGAGCACATGCACAGTAGAGACTGGCCGAACGTGCTGAGCACATGCACAGTAGAGACTGGCCAAACGTGCTGAGCACATGAGCAGTAGAGACTGGCCGAACGTGGCTGATCACATGCGCAGTAGAGACTGGCCGAACGTGCTGATCACATGCGCAGTAGAGACTGGCCGAACGTGCTGATCACATGAGCAGTAGAGACTGGCCGAACGTGCTGAGCACATGCGCAGTAGAGACTGGCCGAACGTGCTGATCACATGAGCAGTAGAGACTGGCCGAACGTGCTGAGCACATGCGCAGTAGAGACTGGCCGAACGTGCTGATCACATGCGCAGTAGAGACTGGCCGAACGTGCTGATCACATGAGCAGTAGAGACTGGCCGAACGTGCTGATCACATGAGCAGTAGAGACTGGCCGAACGTGCTGAGAACATGAGCAGTAGAGACTGGCCGAACGTGCTGATCACATGAGCAGTAGAGACTGGCCGAACGTGCTGAGCACATGCGCAGTAGAGACTGGCCCAACGTGCTGATCACATGCGCAGTAGAGACTGGCCGAACGTGCTGAGCACATGTGCAGTAGAGACTGGCCGAACGTGCTGATCACATGCGCAGCAGAGACTGGCCGAACGTGCTGAGCACATGCACAGTAGAGACTGGCCGAATGTGCTGAGCACATGCGCAGTAGAGACTGGCCGAACCTGCTGATCACATGCGCAGTAGAGACTGGCCGAACGTGCTGATCACATGCGCAGTAGAGACTGGCCGAAAGCGCTGAGCACATGCGCAGTAGAGACTGGCCGAACGTGCTGAGCACATGCACAGTAGAGACTGGCCGAACATCCTGAGCACATGCGCAATACAGACTGGCCGAACCTGCTGAGCACATGCGCAGTAGAGACTGGCCGAACGTGCTGAGCACATGCGCAGTAGAGACTGGCCGAACCTGCTGAGCACATGCGCAGTAGAGACTGGCCCAACGTGCTGATCACATGCGCAGTAGAGACTGGCCGAACGTGCTGATCACATGAGCAGTAGAGACTGGCCGAACGTGCTGATCACATGAGCAGTAGAGACTGGCCGAACGTGCTGATCACATGCGCAGTAGAGACTGGCCGAACGTGCTGATCACATGAGCAGTAGAGACTGGCCGAACGTGCTGATCACATGAGCAGTAGAGACTGGCCGAACGTGCTGATCACATGCGCAGTAGAGACTGGCCGAACGTGCTGAGCACATGTGCAGTAGAGACTGGCCGAACGTGCTGAGCTCACCGCCTGTCTCTGCTCCCGGCTCCAGAGTATATACGGGCTTTCATACTGATATATATATATACATATTTGTTTTTTACATACTGGTAAAATCTCAGGTATAATACGCACCTGTGTTTAATATGCAGGTGTAAATTATACCCAAGATTTCAGGGGAAAACTCGAGTGCTTATGTATAATATGCACCCTTGTTTCCCCCCCCCAACTCAATCTTCCAGCTTCCCCTCCTGTTCCTCGCCCCATCTGAGGTCATCTGTGATAGCTGCACAGTGGGTGGCATGCTTGCATTTGTCAAAGGGCATTACAATTAGCTTCAATTAAAGGGTTAGTAATGTCAAAAAAAAGTTTTTTGCATTTAGAAGAGCTTAAAAAGCTGAGCTAAATGTAAAAAAATGTATCTCTCAAACTGCTATGGTTTAAGAGATACAGGCATTTAAAGTTTGATCTCTCCTACTGACAGCTGTAAAGCTGTCAGCAGGAGATCTGTGTCGGTCGACTCGGAGGCTCTGCAGCAGAGCCGCAATCGGGTTATTGACAACAAATCCCTTCAATGGAATGGTCTAAAATGTGTGCTTTCAAACCAGACACGTTTTAGACCATTCCAATGAAGGGATTTGTTGTCAATAACACGATTGCGGCTCTGCTGCAGAGCCTCCGAGTCGACCGACATATTTCCTGCTGACAGCTTTACAGCTGTCAGCAGGAGACATTGAAATTTAAATGCCTGTATCTCTCAAACCATAGCGGTTTGAGAGATACTTTTTTTGCATTTAGCTCAACTTTTTAACCTCTTCTAAATGAAATTACTAACCCTTTAACCCTTTGAGTGCCAGAGGGGTACGCAATGCATTGCTTTGCAATGCGTTGCGTACCCCTCTGGCACTCAAAGGGTTAAAAGGTCCACCCAGGGCAATGCAGGAGGCGGGTGACAAATGCAAGCATGCAACCCACTGTGCAGATATCATTGAGGGGTGTACAAGCCTTTATTCACAATGCCTTGCTCACCCCTCTGATCCCCTTTGAATGCCAGAGAGGTATCTAATGCAGCAGGTGCTCTGGACTGATTAGTCAAAATTTGAAATATTTGGCTGTTAGCACAAGGCAGTTTGTTCACCAAAGGGCTGGAGAGCGGTACAAGAATGAGTTTCTGCAGGCAACAGTGAAGCATGGTGGAGATTCCTTTCAAGTTTGGGGCTGTATTTCTTCAAAAGGAGTTGGGTATTTGGTCACAATTAATGGCCTCCTCAATTCTTAGAAGTACAGCAGATATTTATCCATCATGCAGTACCATCAGGGAGGCATCTGATTGGCTCCAAATGTATTCTGCAGCACGACAATGACCCCAAACATACAGCCAAAGTAATTAAGAACTATATTTGGCGTAAAGAAGAACAAGGAGTCCTGGAAGTGATGGTATGGGCCCTACAGAGCCCTGATCTCAACATCGAGTCTGTCCGGGATTACATGAAGAGAGAGAAGCAACTGAGGTGCCTAAATCCACAGAAGAACTGTGGTTAGTTCTCCAAGATGTCTGGAACAACCTACCTGCCGAGTTCCTTACAAACGGTGTGCAAGTGTGCCTAGAAGAACTGATGCTGTTTTGAAGGCAAAGGGTGGTCACACCAAATATTGATTTGATTTAGATTTTTATTCTGTTCACTCACTATGCATTTTGTTAATTGATAAAAATAAACTAATAACATGTCTATTTTTGAAAGCATTATTACTTTACAGCATTTTTTCACACCTGCCTAAAACTTTTGCACAGTACTATATATATATATATATATATATATATATATATATATATATATATATATTTTCCAATCTTGATAAAGACCCACGTCAGGGTCGAAACGTCGGTTTAATAAATCAGCACTTTTTGCAATTTGAAGAAGTCCTGTGAGTGCATTTCTGTTCATCGTCTACTGTATCTACTGTATCCTACTTCTGCTGGAGACTGGCACCCAGGCAGGTTACTCAGTTTCTACAGAGAGTGCTCCAATCAAAATTATTGAACCCCGCCATTGCAAATCAGGTTTTTTGTCAAAATTTACAGACTTTCAGCTGTTTGCAATGAACAAATCTAACAAAAGCAATTGAAATAGCTCAACACAATGAATGCTTCAAGTGGTTTCCCCAAATACAACTGAAAATGCAACTTATAATGACTTCTCTAGTCACTCAAAATGATTCAACCTCTTCATGGCAAGCATCTTTAGTACTTAGTAGAGGGAATGTCCCTCCTATACCCCTAATATCTCCTAAAGAGGGACACTTGGGAGGTATGGACCCCTAATATCTCCTAAAGAGGGACATTTGGGAGATATGGACCCCTAATATCTCCTAAAGAGGGACACTTGGGAGGTATGGACCCCTAATATCTCCTAAAGAGGGATACTTGGGAGGGATGGACCCCTAATATCTACCAAAGAGGGACACTTGGGAGGTATGTACCCCTAATATCTCCTAAAGAGGGACACTTGGGAGGTATGGACTCCTAATATCTCCTAAAGAGGGACACTTGGGAGGTATGGACTCTTAATATCTCTTAAGGAGGGACACTTGGGAGGAATGGACCCTAAAGAGGGACACTTGAGAGGTAGGTATCCGTAATATCTCATAAAGAGGGACACTTGGAAGGTTTAGACCTAATATCTCATAAATAGGGTCGCTTGGGAGATACTGTACCCCTAATATCTCCTAAAGAGGGACACTTGGGAGTGATAAACTGCTAATATCTCCTAAAGAGGGACACTTGGGAGGTATGGATCCCTAATATCTCCTAAAGAGGGACACTTGGGAGGTATGGAACCCTAATATCTCCTAAAGAGGGGAACGTGGGAGGCATGTACCCCTAATATCTCCTAAAGAGGGACACTTGGGAGTGATAAACCCCTAATATCTCCTAAAGAGGGACACTTGGGAGGTATGGATCCCTAATATCTCCTAAAGAGGGACACTTGGGAGGAATGGAACACTAATATCTCCTAAAGAGGAACACTTGGGAGTGATAAACCCCTAATATCTCCTAAAGAGGGACACTTGGGAGGTATGGATCCCTAATATCTTCTAAAGAGGGACACTTGGGAGGTATGGAACCCTAATATCTCCTAAAGAGGGGAACGTGGGAGGCATGTACCCCTAATATCTCCTAAAGAGGGACACTTGGGAGGCATGTGCCCCTAATATCTCCTAAAAAGGGACACTTGGAAGGTATGGATGCCTAATATCTCCTAAAGAGGGATACTTGGGGGTATGGACCCCTAATTTCTCCTAAAAAGGGACACTTGGGGGGTATGGACCCCTAATATCTCCTGAAGAGGGACACTTGGGGGGTATGGACTGCTCTAATATCTCCTAAAGAGGGACACTTGGGGGGTATGGACCTCTAATATCTCCTAAAGAGGGATACTTGGGAGGTATGGACTCCAAATATCTCCTAAAGAGGGACATTTGGGAGGCATGTACACCTAATATCTCCTAAAGAGGGACATGTGGGCAGTATGCTCAGAGTGATAATGGCCAGAAAGCTATATTTGCAGTATGTGCATTTTCACCACTTTATCAATGAAGTGTCCTCAGAATATGCACCTGTCGTTTCTCCAATTATTGTTAAAATCATATAAAAATAACGTTATGTTTAAAGATGATGGTGGTTTTCTAGTGGGAGCTGTTCTTGTGATGGGGACATCTGCTGGTGGAAAAGGAAACTGAAAAAGGTTATCATTTAAATGAGATAGTTTATCCCTCTGAGTGGATTCTATAGCCAGTATTCAGGAAAGCTAAAAATTAGTAATTGTGGAGCAAACCAACAGCACCATAGTGGAAAAAAATAAAGATTCCCATAATTCTCATTGATTTAAATTGGGATTTTAACTCATAGAATGCTCGAGAGATCTGCATCGCATTGCACAGCAATATGTTGGAGACCTCTCTAGCAGACAAGGAGTTAAAAACACCAATTAAACACCCATTAAATTAAATATTTGTCCCCTATGATGCTGCTGGATCCAGAAATGACTTACCTGGAAATCTTCTTGCCCCCAAGCATCTGGAGGTCCGCTAAGGTCTGGAGGCGGGACTATCCAAATGATGTCATTTCTCTCATTAAATGGGTGGTGCTTGGTTGGACTGACTGGGATTAGTAGGTAGGGAGGCGGGGTTTGCCCTTAAAATGGGAGGAGAGTAGGAAGAACAGGGCAAACATTGAATAGAACTGACAGTGAAGTGGGAGGAGTTACAAGGCAGCTCAGTGGGGAACTAATCGTCTTGGCAACGTAGACACACATCACCATATGCACCAAGAATTAAGCATACAATGGGAGGGGGAGGAGAAGCTCCTCATTAGCATACAGAGTTGTCAAACTGCTGGAGATGTGGAAAGGATGACCTCCCCTTACACATCACCAGCACTGCAACAACCCTGAAGCCTGAGACCATTCTCTCTGCTTCCCCACTTGTCCACTGGGGGGAGCAAAGAAGATCTGCTCATACTTCAGCTCCACAAACAGCATCTCTCCTAGTGACGTAGGGATGTGCATTGCATATTCCTATGGCACTGAAAGGGTTAAAAGCTGCACTTTCAACAACAATTTTCTTTGTTTTTAAAGGGACAGTAATGTCCCAAAAAATGATTTCATAATTAAATGATTTCATAATTTGTAGATCTGAAAATAATAAACTAAGTGCAACAAACCCTATCTCTCAAACCGCTATGGTGTGAGAGATATAGGGATTCAAAGTTCCCCCCTCCTTCCCCTTCTCCTGATGTCAGCTGTAAAAGCTGACAGCAGGAGAATCAAGTCATACGACTCGAGGAGGCTCTGCAGCAGAGCCGAGATCTTGTTATCTATAAAGAATTAATTCATTGGAAAGGTCTACAAAGTGTGCCTGGTTTGCAAGCACACTTTGTGGACTTTTGCAGTGAAGTAATTATTTGCGTTGCATACCCCTCTGGCACTCAAAGGGTTAAGGTGGATGGAACTGGGAGAAAGTAAGGCAGGGATTGGCCAGAAAATGGGTAAAAAAGTAGGCTGAGAGTTGGCAGAACAGGCAGATAGTGGACAAGTTACTGGAGGAACAACCCCAACTGGAGATTCACCCTCTGTTGCCAGAGACCCACTAATTAACCCTGAAAAGCAGAGTCTCTGTGGAAGATCCGCACCATTCCTGTGTAAGCTTTTATAAGTATTGTCACTGTCTGATTAATGCCTGTTCAGCTTGGACGTTGCCAGATCTAAGTTAGCTCATTTATTGCCATCAACAAGAACACCTCTTCAGAAACACTATCTGACCTCTGGTTAGGGTGACCACGTGTCCCGGATTGCCTAAGACAGTCCCGGATTTTAAATGTGTGTCCCTCGTCCTGGCAGCCCCCTTCTGGGTCAATACAAAGTCCTTGAATAAAAACTGCAGAGCACAGAGATTTAAATACTATAAAAAGAACTGTCCATTGCCTGCTGTGACAGGAAGTGATGCATCTGCTGGGCTACAGCAAAATGGCTTCCAGAGTTCTAAACACTAGACAGTAAGCCTAGCCTTGATCCTGACATTAAACAGGAACTGCAGCACAGTTTTGTTGTAGTGCAATGCTATTCTCAGCCTTTGGGTGTGATGTACATTATCTTGTCACAGCAGTCAATGGGCAGTTTTCCCTTTAGTATTTGATCACACTATGGTGCACTGGAGAAAGAGCTGGTTGTGCACTGATGTCCAGTGATGTATAGTGACCCCCTCCCACACATATCTGCACTAGAGCTGAAGACAAGTACTCTGATGCTCTCATCTCCACCGTGTCCCTGATTGGCTGAATGGAAGGTGGTCACCCTAACCTCTGGCAGTTTACAGATATTACTACACTATCACTTCTGAGACTCTAGCCAAGTTTCCTTATACAGACGGATACTGCCTTGGTGCATTGACCTTAGATAACCTGATCTTGCTTAATGGCTGAGTTCATGTTACCAAGAATAGTCATGTATGTAAATCCCTTGAGTGATGGAAACATTTCCATAGCATTGCTTCAGGAGACTTCTCTAGCAAACAAGGGACATTCACAGAAGATTTTTTTTGTCCTATTTTAATGACACTAAGAGTTGTCTTAATTACAATGTAGCAAGGATTTTTTTGTCCTATTTTAATGACACTAAGAGTTGTCTTAATTACAATGTAGCAAGGATTTTTTTACTATTTGGTGAATATCAAATATGTGCAGACTATCTGATAGATATAAATGAACACCAATAATTAACCCTTTCTAAGCAATGTGTTGCTCGCTCCTCTGATGCTTTACAGGTTAAAACTACAGATGCAAAGAAGAAACAGTATTAAAGACAAGCCCTTTAAGTGGTTATTGAACTGCAGCCTCCACCATCCTCAAACCACTCATGTCTCTCTCGTTCTCTCTTTGGGTCTTATTCATGAAGCTAAATAGGAGCAATTCTGGAGGAAATCAACTGCGCCACACAGGAGACATAAAATGTTCTCACTGATATAAATTGGGCTTTAAAGGGATAGTAATACTTAAGTATTTCTAATCCCTATAGTAAATTCCTATTTAAAATAAACGTATTGCCCCCATTGTCATCTCTCAAACCTTTATGGTTTGAGAGATAATCGCTCCTAAAGTTGCCCTCTCTCTCCCCCTTCCCCGAATTCAGCGTTGTAGCTGCCTGAAGGGAAATTCTGTTATAGATCATCAGGCGGCTCAGCAGCTTGCAAACCAATCACACATAGAAGACCATTTCAGTGAAAGTTTTCTTTTTTATTAACGAGATCTTGGCTGTGCTGGAGAGCCGCCTGAAAGTCGTACAACTGGCTTCCCTTCAGTCAGCTAGAACACTGACTATGGGGAAGGGGGAGGAGGAGGGCAACTTTAGGAGCGATTATCTCTCAAACCATAAAGGATTGAGAGATGACACTGGGGGCAATACATTTATTTATAGCAGGACTTTAATATAGGGATTAGTAATACTTTATTATTACTATCCCCCATATTGTAGGTATTTGCAAAATAAGTTAATAGCCCCCAGGTTCATCTCGCAAACCTTTATGGTTTGAGAGATAACCAAAGGTAAAGTTCCCCCCTCCCTCCCCCTTCCCTGAAGTCATCGTTGTACTGACTGCAGGGATATCCGGTCTGACTTTCATTATGCGGCTCTGCATCAGAGCCGCGATCGAGTTAGTGACAAATAATTATTTCACTGAAATGGTCTTCTACATGTGTTTGGTTTGTGCTTGGTTTGCAAGCACACGTAGAAGACCGTTTCAGTGAAATAATTATTTGTCACTAACGCGATAGCGGCTCTGATGCAGAGCCGCATGATGAAAGTCAGACTGGATATCCCTGCAGTCAGCACAACGCTGACTTCAGGGAAGGGGGAGGGAGGGAGGGGGGGAATTTGACCTTGGTTTATCTCTCAAACCATAAAGGTTTGAGAGATGAACCTGGGGGCTGTTAACTTCTTTTGCAAATACCTACAATATGAGGGATAGTAATAATAAAGTATTACTATCCCTTTAAACTCAAAGTTACGCCCTTCACAACAACCTTTTCCTGTTTATCCAGCATCCTTACCAAGCCCTGCCCCATATTATTGACTTGCTCCAAGATTTGGGGTGTAATTCTGGCCTCCACATCAAGTATTCTAAGTCCCAAGCTCTCACCGACGGGCACTCCGGATGGACAGCTCAGAGCTTCTTATCCCTTTCTTTGGGCTCCCCATTCTGTCAAATTTCTGGGTATACTTTTACTGAAATTCTTGTACTCCATCTATGACATCAATTACAGATCCATGATAGCTAAGATACTTGGCGAGTTGGAGGCCTGGAGATCCTTACCTTTGTCCTTTACAGGTAAACTTAATGTTATCAAAATGATCAGCTTCCCCTGGCGTAAGTATAGATTTCAAATGCTTCCCCTTCTTCTCACCAAATCTGACATTACCACCTTGAAAAAGGGCCTTTCAACAATTTATATGGAAAGGGTAAAAATCTAGAATTAATTTGAACAAGTTGTCTAGACTCCTGACCCAGGCAGGCATAAATTTACCTATTCTTAAATTCTACAACATGTCCACCTTACTTAGGGTGGCCATTGACTGGATACAGGACGCAGACATCTACTCATGTACAGCCCGAGGTGGTAGCCTGATCTCGCCCTTACATTTGCAATATGTTTTACATGCTCCAGACTCTAGACTTCCACCTGCAGCAAGACATAATCTCTTAATTCGGGATGTTGACAGGGCTTGGCAGCACATCCACCACTTATTTTATAAAAGTAAGTACCATTCCATATACTTGCCCTTTATGCGAGACCTAGACTTCCAGCATGGAGAGGCTCACCGCTGCTTCAAGGAATGGCTCACTAGAGGCATTGAGTCGATATGTGATCTTATAGATCCCTCCACGTTCCAAGTTAAAGATTTTCAATCCCTAAAAACTCAGTATGGTATTTCAAATAATCATTTCTTCGTACATCTACAGGTACAACATTCCCTTAAAACTACTTTGGGGCCCTCCCTAGCTAAATGCACTGATACGTCTTGGGTGAAGTATATCGCCTCGACCGCACAAGTCCAATGCCCAGCGCCTGCCATTTACCATGTTTGAAGAGCTGAGATGGAGGAGCTCTTGCAAGTAGACCAAACTGGCACCAGCACCTGGCTCTGCCACTTTCCAGACTTGACACTTTTGGATATTTTGCGTGGCTTTCATAGACACCTCAAGGCAAACTTTTCAGCCTCTCTCCATGTTCCACTGTATATGTTGACCCACTCAGCATATATAGATCTTAAGAGAGCGTCCCATATGAAAACTGACTGTTGTCCCAAATGCTCAACTCCAGGACCCTATCGGCTTCATGTGGTCCTGTAGAGTTGTTGGAGGGTTCTGGTCTGAGATGCTGACAGACATTTTTAAATTGCTGAAGGTACATCTGGGAGAGATACCTCAGGAGATTTTGTCGGGTGTCCCCCACCAGACGTCTTCTTTAAGTAGGGCTCAGATGCGCCTTTATACTGTGTTGGCCCTCACTCGCTTACAATGGCGTACTATGGTGCCCAGTATGACCCAGACAGAATGGTTGCACTCCTTCCAGAATCTGGAATACAAAGGCTTGGCTTCCTGGAATATGTGGAAACCATTCAAAGCCTCTCTCCTTCCTGAACAGGCCACGCAATACAAACCATTCAAAGCCTCTCTCCCTCCCGAACAGGCCATGCAATACAAACCATTCAAAGCCTCTCTCCCTCCTGAACAGGCCATGCAATACAAACCATTCAAAGCCTCTCTCCCTCCCGAACAGGCCACGCAATACAAACCATTCAAAGCCTCTCTCCCTCCTGAACAGGCCACGCAATACAAACCATTCAAAGCCTCTCTCCTTCCTGAACAGGCCACGCAATACAAACCATTCAAAGCCTCTCTCCTTCCTGAACAGGCCACGCAATACAAACCATTCAAAGCCTCTCTCCTTCCTGAACAGGCCACGCAATACAAACCATTCAAAGCCTCTCTCCCTCCTGAACAGGCCACGCAATACAAACCATTCAAAGCCTCTCTCCTTCCTGAACAGGCCACGCAATACAAACCATTCAAAGCCTCTCTCCTTCCTGAACAGGCCACGCAATACAAACCATTCAAAGCCTCTCTCCTTCCTGAACAGGCCATGCAATACAAACCATTCAAAGCCTATCTCCCTCCCGAACAGGCCACGCAATACAAACCATTCAAAGCCTCTCTCCCTCCCGAACAGGCCATGCAATACAAACCATTCAAAGCCTCTCTCCTTCCTGAACAGGCCACGCAATACAAACCATTCAAAGTCTCTCTCCCTCCCAAACAGGCCACGCAATACAAACCATTCAAAGCCTCTCTCCCTCCCGAACAGGCCACGCAATACAAACCATTCAAAGCCTCCCGAACAGGCCACGCAATACAAACCATTCAAAGCCTCCCGAACAGGCCATGCAATACAAAAAAGCTTTTGAAAACATGTCATGGGCCCTCTCCAGAACCCTGTGAAGACCTTTCACTCCCCTCCAGTGCTACCTCTTCCTCCGATAAGATATTGTATAGCTGGCCTATGCATATCTAGGGTATAGTCCTTCTGCTGACACTAGTCTTGTACAGTGGACCCCTCCCCCCCGTACTCGTTTCTTGTTTCCATCTTCTTCTATCCCCCCCAGTAGATTTTCCTAAACTTCCTTTCCCCTTCTTCATCCCCTTATTCTTGTCCCCTCCTCTCCCTACTTCTGCGTCTCCTGATCCTCCTTTCTCCCCTCCCCAGTCCCCCTGGATATTTGCATTTGTCCCCAACTCCCCCTTTTTCTTTCTCCCTCTCCTTAACTCTCTGTCCTTTTTAGGCTGGGTAGATGGGTCAATGCTGCTAGACCAGCTGGTTACTTTTCATGTGTATTCTGTATATTAATAATTAACCATGGACCAGCACCTACTGCATCCTTTGTCTGGATACTTTTGTTCCAATGTGATTATTCTGCTTGTTAAGATTGGACACCTACCAGTGATACACGTTGGGGTTATATTTTCACCCCATTTTCCATGCCTTTTTGATGTTTCTCTTTGTTGTTCTACTTATGGTTTTAAACCTTTTAATAAAGATATATGCCTTGGACAACTCTCTGTTATTGGAAATTTGCAGAATTGTAATTTCTCTTCTATCCACCCCCCCCCCCCATTCCTCTCTCCAACCCGTTTCTTTCTCTCTCTCTCTCTCTCATCTCTCTCTCATCTCTAATCCTCTCACCCCTCCCTCTCTGAACTCAGTTTCCTTAATGTCAAAATTTATTGGCGCTTCTAGGTTCAAGAGGTTTGATCAGAAGAGCATCTCTCTCAACAGAATCAAAATAAGAACAAGTGAGTTTCCATCTGTGGTAGTACAGCCCAGTAAACAGACACAAACAACCTTATCACTACTGAGTGTATCAAATAAGTAATTAATCATCTTTAATTTTATTAATGCTATCTGCCTCCTCTTCTGTGTAAACCATGGAGTGCAATATGGAAAGGAAGACACTGACATTTATTTTGGTCAATGTACAAGGACACAAGTTGTCATCCTGCCTCTGTCTACAGTTTGTAGATGTCTGTGCACTTCAAGATCTTTGACAGTGATGTATTCTTTTAATACTTGCAATATCTCATTACAAACCATTGATCAACAAGGTTGGCTAAGGTGAAACAAATATTTTACTCTACTGGAAAATATGAAGAAAAATAGAGTGAAATGCAAATATTTCAAATTTATCTCAATCTCTTGGATGCTAGAGAGATTTGCTTCTCTGATCGATTCGGAGGATCTGGAAGAAAATCGGATTCTCTCCAAATTGATCTGAAATGGATCATGGATTTCCAAAGGGAAGGGAACAAGGGAGCACAGGAATAGAAATGTTGGTCAGCAGGGGGTAGGAGCAAGGGGTAGGCGGGTATGAGAATAGAGAAATGGGGTGAGAGCAAGAGTAGGCCAAGTAGAAGAAAGGAAAGTGATCCAAGATAAAGAAACGTCATTCTCTGAAGATATATGAATAGAAAGATGCCATGTGCCAATTATTCTGATTGGTAGCACCCCGCCTTGATAAAGTGAGATATCTCTACAAATCAAGAGAAAATGAGAAAAAAAAATAAAAAAACACAAAATGTATAGATTGAATGCTGCTTTTACAGTTTATAATTGTCTATTTTAAAGGCACATACAAGCAGCATGCAATCTGTGTAGAAATAATATAACCATATGTTGCCTTTGAGAAAAAACAAAAAACCCAAAATAAGAACAGAGGAGATGTATCCTCACCTCAATATGGCATCAACTCATAAAAATCAAAATCCTTATTCATTAATCCAGCTATGATTTGCTGGCAGTGCAGGTGTTTTGAAACAAAAATAAAAACAATTTAGAATTTAGCCTACCTGACTGCACGTCGTAGATTTTAGAGGCTTTTCCTTAAAAATTAAAAATAAAAAAATCACAAAAATGTAAGGTCCTCTATTACAGCTGAAACAAAATTGGTAATTGCAACAGCCATTTCTGGTCACATTTCTCTAATTGTCAGTTGTATTTTTTTTTTACTGAAAAACAAAATTGTAGCAGAAATGTTAGATATATAAAAAGATTTTAAGGAAGGTTTACCTGGAGAGATTCATGTTGATTTACCCAACACTTTGGATAGCTAATTTTAAAGCGGAACTATCACCTAAAACCAAATTTTTCCCATGTGTTTTAATGTTTAACCCGACATTAGTGCTGTGTGTGTGTTCTTCAAGTCACCTGGTAGTGGAGATATTTGCCCTGCAAAATCGGGCACTTCTGCGTTCTGCGGTACCCTGTACCATCTCAGGACTTCCCAGCTGCCCTAGGGAGCGCATTCACGCTGTCCTTCGAAGCTGGATTTCTGTGATGTAGCGTTACAGCAAACTCCGTTTACAATGCTACTGATGTTGTATATAGTTGTATTACAGGTTGCAACCTCAGTAGCATTGTAAACGGAGTTCGCTGTAACCCCACATCACAGAAATCCGGCTTCGAAGGGGAGTGTGAACGCGCTCCCTGGAGCAGCTGGGAAGTCCTGAGATGTCATGGAGTCCCGCAGAACACGGAAGTGCCCGATTTTGCAGGGCAAATATCTCCACTACCAGGCGACTTGAAGAACACACACACACAGCACTAATGTCGGGTTAAACATTAAGACACATGGGAAAAATTTGGTTTTAGGTGATATTTCCGTTTTAATGTGGCCAATTCCTCCATGAATAATTTTCTTTCATTTTTAAGTTGGAGATTTTCTTTTTCAAGACTCTCTTTCTCTGACTTTAAAACATTGTATGGGATTCTGGGGGAGAAGGAGGAATTTTGTTGCCTGCACATCCATTGTTTCTTTTCTGACCCTTTTTATCTGCTGGAATGCTTTTACAGTTTCCTGCTATGTGTCCAATCTTGTAACATGCAAAGCATCTAAACACATTCAGGGCCGGATTTACATCTCAGGAGCCTGTAAGCACAGAAATTTAAAGCGCTCCCCCCATTGGTCATCTCCACTGGACACCTCCACAATGTCCACATTGCCCCCATCATCTCTTTATTGCCCTCACATTGCCCCATCAGCTCCAACTTGCCCCCATCAGCTCCACATTTCCCCCATCATCTCCATATTTTCCTCACATTGCCCCCCATCAGCTCCAACTTGCCCCCCATCAGCTCCAAGCCACCTCACATTACCCTCCATCAGCTCCACAATGCCCCCACCATCTCCAAATTGCCCCCCCATCAGCTCCATGCTACCCTCACATTGCCCTCCATCAGCTCCACATTGCCCCCACCATCTCCAAATTGCCCCCCATCAGGTCCAAATTGCCCCCGCCATCTCCAAGTTGCCTCCCTATCAGCTCCAACTTGCCCCCCATCAGCTCCAAATTTCTCCCACCATCTCCATGTTGCCCTCACATTGCCTGCCTCCCTCCCATTGTCCGTTTCCTACCTCCCTGGCAGGAGGTCTGTTGTCTGTGCCTCCTTTGGTACAGTCAGTCCTGTAGTTGCTGAAGCTCCCGCGCGGTCTCCTATTCAGGAATGCAGAGCGCTGGGAGATGATGTCATCTCCCAGCGCTCTGCATTCCTACAGAGCTGACGAGGGAGCTCAGCACTTACAGGACTGTGCCAAAGGAGGCACAGACAACAGATCTCCTGCCAGGGAGGTGCAATGTGAGTGGGTGCCGGTGCAGCCAGCGCGGTGGCCATTTTTTTTTTTTTTAATCTTTTCATCTTTTCAACGAATTAAAAAAAAAAGTATCCCATTGGCAGGCGCTCCTCAGTGGCGTGCGCCTGTAGGCAAGTGCCTACTTTGCCTTATGGCAAATCCGGCCCTGAACACATTACTATTTTTACAAAGCCTAGGAACATTTACACATCTCTCCCTTCCTTGTGAAGGGACTTCTACTTTAGACACTCTTGTATGGCCAGATTTACACCTCCTTACAATTGCCTCAGCCCTTTTTAGACAGTTGAATACCAAAGCAATACTATTTTGAGCAGAAACAGTTAAACCCACTACTTCACAAATTTCTGGTAATACATTCTTCAGCAATGCCTTCTTATATATTTCATCATTCTTATTGGCCTGTACACCAGTTGGGAGTGTTAGTTTATATAACATAAATAATCTATTACTAAACTCCTGTACAGATTCTCCCATCCTCTGCGCACAGTTACCAAATGCAGAATGATAATCATATTCCTCTGAACCCAGTGATTTCCATGTCTCTCCCAGAAGTTGCTGCTTTGTTCTAAGGTGTTCAAACACCTCAGAGGACAGACTTGATCTTAAAGACTTATCTAGACTAGACATATTCACATCAAATGTGTCTGCCTCACTTAAATTTCTGAGTGTGTTTCCAAACTGATCAATTTTTATAGTTACTTCTATAGGATCATCAGTAAATGCTATGCATCATAGATCTTTACTCAAAGCAGCAAGTTCAGTACGGGAAAGAGATTTGGAAACACTGGTTTCAGACACCAATGATCCCTGTGAGTCTATCTTTTTCTCAATGGACACTGGCGCCATTTTCACAGCAGGCATTCCACATTCATTGTTTCTTTCATTATTTCCAAATATATCCAAATCCATTCAACACACACCATACTTTCACCACAATTTGGAACATTAAATGCAGCAACAACAGCTTTCCTCTTACCTAAATGCTCTTTTACCTGTTAATTTCTGACCTACAATGAGAATAATCAGCCTCTTTAGTGCTGGAGGATGCCAGAGCTCTAATGGCGCCATGGGCATCCCTCAGCCTCTCCCAAAGCTGCCCATTCTCAGTATGGAGTACTTCGTTTTCAGCCATTGTCTGCTGGTTTGCCAAAAGAAAAGTTTAAACAGCACTCGTTCAATCACCATCTCAAAATCCAATGGCAATGTAAAAACAATGACCCTTTATTCCAACATTTAAAATTGGCGACACAGATTACTAAGGAGGTGACAGACAAAAAAACACAAACAGGACCGCCAAAATAAGGTCTAAACCAGGCTCTCTCTGATGTGCTAATTTAATTTAGTTTAATTTAATTAGCACATCAGAACAAGTGCTGTTGCAACCTTTTCTTCTGGCAAACTTGCAAATACAGGCTGGAGACCCTGCAGCGACGGAGCACCGGGACTCATCGTCTGTTTTCATCCCTCTATGGGGGGTAAGTTTACTTTCTATTATTTCCTGAGTGTTATATATGCAGCGTGAACAATACTGTAGATTACAGGTATGGAAAAGATGGAATTAAATTGGATACCAGTAAATTATAGGATGACAGTCTCCTGACACCCTCCAGCACAAATCTTGGTTTCTGGTCTTTTATCTGCTGGGCTCACATCTGGATTCTCAAGGACAGGTCTTCTTCCCAGAATTCACTTCTCTCATGCTGCTCTCCTCTGCCCTCCTCATGCTCTTCATCCCAGGATGTACTTCTCTCATGCTGCTCTCCTCTGCCTTCCTCATGCTCTTTTTCCCAGGATGCTCTTCTCTCATGCTGCTCTCCTCTGCCCTCCTCATGCTCTTCTTCCCAGGATACTTTTCTCTCATGCTGCTCTCCTCTGCCCTCCTCCTGCTCTTCTCCTTTACTGCTCTGATTCCACCCCAAAAATACTCCTCCTTTATACAATCTTTCCTATCACTGGTTAGCTCAGCTGACTTTTCTCACCAGACCCACTTGCAAATTCCTGCTGGCTTCAAAGAGATATTATTGATGGGGAAAAGGTTCCGGAAAACAGGTTTATCAGAAGCATTTGGTTACTTATCTGAACTCTTTATTTAGTTGAAAAAACAAAAAGAAACAAAAGACTGTTTGGTCATTTGTTCTCACTCCTTCTATATTTAACTGAGAAGGACCTTTCTTTGATTTCTCAAACACCTAACCAAGGAAGAGCACCTGCCAATTCCTTTGAAGCAACCTTTATTCATTTCATGCTTTGTTCCCCTGGAAGGCTGAAATTGCCTTGAATTCTTAATTAAGGAAACAGTATATATATATATATATATATATATATAGACACACACACACATACATACACATGTCTATATCCACATAGATAAAGACATGTATGCATACATAAACACACACATATATATCTCCACAGACAAACCCCTGTTATAAGTCATATTTGATCCATTTTGACTTTCTTACATAAGTTTATTTTTATCAGTTAACAAAATTCAAAGTGAGTGAACAGAAGAAGAATCTAAATCAAATCAATATTTGGTGTGACCCAGGAAGGTGCACAGAGAGGGCTACGGTCTGAATTCGGAGATCCAAGTTCCATTATCAGCCGTGGCGCGGGCAGTCTCTACTGCGCATAACGGCTTCTGACAAACATACTTTTAGCGAATTATTTTGTAGGATATGTTTGAACGAACGTTCTCCCACTATTTGAATTTCAAATGTATTATTTTATATTTTCTTGCGATAAATATATTAATTTTCCTGTTTTTATCAAATACTACACTTAGTACCATTTTTCTGTTTTCTTTCCCTTTTGTTGCGCTGACTCACACTGTATCTCCTATGTTCCTAACAACTCACGCACGGATCTGAGTTTTTTTGGAACAAGCAGCAATCAAAAGAGATTACAGACTGTACATTGTTGCAGGGTACCTCCATAACAGCAGTACATATACAAAAAAACATATACAAAACATATACATATACATATACAAAACATATACAAAAAAACCTTTTACAAAAAACCTTTACAATCTGATATAAGTGGTACAAGAGTATTTACACACTTAAATTTTCTTTGAAGTTAGGTCATTCAGAGACAATAGTCAAGCACTGGTATTTTTTAATTTTACTTTCCTCTCCAGTACAATAATGACCCTTTCCCCTCCAGACTTTACAATATAAGAGCAGTGACCCCCCCCTTTCTGATAGTACAGTATAAGAGCAATGACCCCTCCCCCTCCGCTGCTTCAGACAGTACATAATGGAACAATGACCCTCCCTCCTCCAGACAGTACAATACAAGAACAGTAACCGCCCCCCCTCCAGACAGTACAATATACGCACAGCGAACCCCCTCCTTCACAGAGTTAGATTAAGCCTCCATGGGGCTCTAGGCAGGATTCCAAATTGGGGCCCCCCTGCCGGTTTGCCCCTCCCCAGACTTTCTTGATTTGCCCATTGGTTTTGTGAGTAGAGCGATTAGTACCTACTTAATAAAAGACAAAATTAATGATTTAACCCCATAGGCACCTCCTTATATCCAAGGGGTTAAATATACTAAAACAGTGTGCAACAGATCTTTGAACTGAAATGGGGCTACACTAGTGACACCACAGAGCTTACAACTGAAATGGGGCTACACTAGTGATACCACAGAGATTGCAACTGAAATGGGGCTACACTAGTGATACCACAGATCTTACAACTGAAATGGATCAACACTAGTGATACCACAGAGCTCACAACTGAAATGGAGCTACACTAGTGATACCACAGAGCTTACAACTGAAATGGGGCTACACTAGTGATACCACAGAGATTGCAACTGAAATGGGGCTACACCACTGATACCATACAGTTTACAACTGAAATGACGCTACACCAGTGATACAAATAACTTACAATTGAAATGGCGCTACACTACTAATTACACATAGCTTACAATTAAAATGGGGCTATCATTGATACCATAAAGCTTTACAATTTAAATGAGCCACGTCACTGATACTAATCAGCTTACAATTAAAATGGGGCTACCAGTGATACCACACAGGTTACAATTGAAATGGGGCCACACAGCTAACAATGACAAGGGCAAAAGGAGGGACAAAGGAAAGAGGAAGGGAATAATGGGGGGGACCTCCAATCTATTTCTCCCACTTTCTCTGCCCCTACTCAGTTCTCCACTCGTTTTCTACCCCCTACTCTGTTCTCCTCTTTTTCTGCCCCATACTCTGTTCTCCACTTTTTTCTGCCCCATACTCTGTTCTCCACTCTTTTTTTCCTGCCCCTAGTCTGTTCTCCCTTTTTCTGCCCCTAGTCTGTTCTTCTCTCTTTTTCTGAACCTAGTCTGTTCTCCACTCTTTCCCTGTTCCCTAGATTGTTTCTCCTTCTTTTTCTGGGTTCACTTTTGAATGGTCGCAGCCAGAAGAGCGTGCGGCCATTAAACTGTTTCAGCAGGTCGCCTGTCTAAAAAGCGTGACGTGACAATCTCGCAGTGCATGACAGTGCGAGATTGTCACATTGCCTAGTCAATCGGTGTGTTAAGCACACGGAGGCAGCTGGAGCGCATTCATGTGTTGAAGAAAAAAACGTTTTTTTCTATTCATGCGATGGCTTCAATAACAATAGGCTGAGGCTGCCAGATTAAATAGTATCCTTTTTTAGTGCTGAATTAAAGTTTATAAGTCTTGTCAGAAGGAATATTATTGCAGCCACAAGTCTTTTGCATTTGCATTGACACGGAGGCAGCTGGAGCGCCTCCATGTGCTGAAGAAAAAAAGCGTTGTTTTTTTTTATCAGAAGCCCTTCATCGTTTTAAGGAGTCTGGTGCCCCTGGGTCTTAATGCATGGGATGCAATGGAATGAGATCCCCTCAATCTGCTCTCCATCTGCCTCCGTTTTTTTCTTAAGCACACGGATACGCTCCAGTTGCCTACGTATGCTTAACGAGCCCATTGACTAGGCGACGTGACAATCTCGTGCTGTCATACACTGCGAGATTATCATGTCGTGCTTTTTAGACAGGCGACCTGCTGTAACAGTTGAATGGTCGCACGCTCTTCTTTGTGCAACCATTCAGAAGATACCCTTTTTCTGTTCCCTAGTCTTTTTCACTACGTGCACTCTGACCCTACCTATTATTAATAAAACATATTAACTCTTTATTAGGAGACAATTAAAATCCAGTTGTTCTAATGTGAATAAGAAAAAAATAAAAAAAACTCAGTCTCTGAGTGAATAGATCACAGAAAAAAAATGTAATTTAATAAATGGAGATATATGAGTAAATACAGGTTTATCTGACCACTGTCTGATCAATTGTGGAATAAAGGGAGGCATTCAATATATCAGGGCACTATAAGGATAATATGACTGATAATTATTTTCTTCCTTTGTCCCCTAGGACATTGAGGGCCTCCCTTTATTCCACAATTGATCGGGGATCCCCTCGCTTTTTCAGCATAATCTGACGCAATAGTGGACAGATAGATTTTGCCTTCATACTACAGCTGGAATAATGTGTGTGTGCATAAATCAGACTCAGCTAGTGGTCAGATAAACTTGCCTTTACTCATTTATTAAATTATATATTTTCAGTGATCTATTCACTATGAGTTTTTAGATTTTTTTTCTAATACACATTAGAACACATGGATTTTAATTGTATCCTAATAAAGGTAATATGTTTTATTCATAATAGGCAGAGTGCACCAAGTCCAACATTTTTCACTTTTCTTTGTCCCTAGTAAATTTACTAATGTTATGGTAGCATCTGAGAAGGGACATCATCCTGCTGATTTTTCATTAAGTAGTGTACAAGCCCGTGTACATGGGCCAAGGTCCGGGTGATGTTACCCCTTTGAGTATCAGAGGGGTACGCAACGCATTGCTTTGCAATGCGTTGCCTACCCCTCTGGCACTCAAAGGGTTAAGTGGCCGGTCCTGCTGTGCATCCTGCCGCCAACACAGTCATTCATTGTAGAGACTGTCCGAAAGCACAGAATGCTCCCAGCACAGAACTCTCAGCATTCCACACAGAATGCTCCCAGCACAGAACTCCCAGCATTCTGCACAGAATGCTCCCAGCACAGAACTCCCAGCATTCCTACACCTCCCAACATTCTGTGCTCCCAGCATTCCTACACCTCACAAACATCCTAGCAAATTATTATATAGGATTGTACTAGTAACCCTTAAAATATAGGGTACAGTTACTTCCCCAATGAAACATGGGGGTACAGTTATATATCTTTGTAACTTTTGATATACAAATACAACTGACAGTGTAATTTCACACTTTGACCCTAGTCTGTTTCCCCGTTTCTCCCTAGTCTGTTTCTCCTTTTTCTGCCTCCTAAATGCCTACCTTTGCTGGCTCTGGAGGGGGCAGACCTCTAACAGCCTCTCCTGTGCAGTCCCAGAGTGCCGGGAGATGACGTTATATCCCGGCGCTCTGCATTACTGAGGACGTCGAGTTGTGAGGAAGATCATAGATGCACACAGATCTCAGCTTGCTGATAGGGAGATCAGTCTGACCTTCTCACCGCCCAAGCTTTTTGTTGTGGGGCTGGTTCGGCTTTGCGGGCCCCCTAACTTGACCGGACCCTAGCAGGCTCCTTACCCATGATCCGGCTCTGTCCTTCAGACAGTACAATAGAAGAGCAGCAATCCCACCTCCAGACAGTACAATATACGAGCAGTGAACCCCCTCCTTCAGACAGTGCAGTATAAGAGTAGCAACCCCCATAGACAGCGCTGAATAACAGCAGTGCCCTACTGACCAGTTCCACTTACTTTGTGGATTAGTAGTAGTAGTTACAGGTGCAGTGTACTGGGTGTCATTAATTTCCCCAGATTCAGCTCTGTCCTACAAAGTAAGAGCCCAGCAAGAGGAGAGGAGCTGTGAGATTGGGGTCAGTGGGATCCGCTAGGGGCAATTATATTTCCCATCAGAGCTATTAACCATTTCAGTGCTTGACAGGTCTGGCTCTCAAGGTTCCACGTGCCACTTCCAGCCCAAATTCTTTAACCGTTTGAATGCTAGGGAGGTCAGTACTTCACTTTGAGAACTCTCTAGCATCCAAGGGGTTAAAGTAACCAGACAGCAGTTTTTAATGTGCTCATTCCCTAGTGGTCACTGCTAGCACCCAAAGGGTCAAATACAAAGGCCGCAGTGTCACCTTGTTTACTCCCCAGTAATCCACTGGATGACAGCATCCAGAATAACCAGCTCGCCACTTTGAACCCTTTGAGTGTCAGAGAGGTATGCAACGCATTGCTTTGCAATGCGTTGCATACCCCTCTGGCACTCAAACGGTTAACACTTGCCTGTAAAGCCCCCTGACCTCAACTCCATCAAACACCTTTGGGGTAAACTGGAACACTGACTGGGAGCCAGGCCTAATCCCCCTGCAGCAACAAAGGAGGACAAACTCCATATTTATCCTCATGATTTTGGAATGAGATGTTCAACAAGCAGGTGTCCACACACGTTTGGTCATGTTCTTCATATTCCAGAGGTTCTCCTGCAAGTAAAACAAGGGCACGCCTGCTGATGGGAGATGATTCATTCAACAATTATTACAACCAGAATCTACTTGTTTTCTTGACTCTTTTATTTTATGAATAGATTTTTATTCAATTAGCACAAAGAGAAATATTGGTGAACATTACAAGTTGGCACACAGTGTACAGGGTTGAAGATACACTCAGGGCCGGATTTGCATCTCAGGAGTCTGTAGGCACAGAAATCTGAAGTGTCCCCCCCATTGGCCATTTCCACAATGCTCCAAATCTCCACATTACCCCCATCAGCTCCACATTGCCCCATCAATTCCACATTGCCCCATCAGCTCCACATCCACATTGCCCCCATCAGCTCCACATTGCCCTCATATTGCCCCATCATCTCATCATTGCCCCCATCAGCTCCACATTGCTCCATCATCTCAACATTGCCCCCATTAACTCCATTTTGCCCCCATCAACTCTACATTGCCCCCATATTGCCCCATCAACTCCACATTGCCCCCATCTGCTCCACATTGCTTGCCTCCATCATCCCCATATTGCCCTCACATTGCCCCCATCATCTCCACATTAAGCCTCATATTTCCTACCTCCCTGGTAGTCCAGTGGCAGGAGAGATCTGTGCTTTGGCATGGACCTGTAGCTGCTGGAGCTCCCGCTTGGTCTTCTCTTTAGTAATACAGACCGCTGGGAGATAATGTCATGATGATGTCATCTCCCAGCGCTCTGTATTACTAAAGAGCCGGGGGAGCTCAGCAGCTATAGGTCTGTGCCAAACAAGGCACAGACCTTACATGCAGCGGACTGCGCTACGCAGCGCGGCACGCCACTTAAAAAAAAAAATATTGATTTCTATGGCAGGCGCCCCTCTGTAGGGTGCGCCTGCAGGCAGATGCCTACTCTGCCTTATGGAAATTCCGGCCCTGGATACAATGAATTGCACAGCAAAACAGTGGAGTTCATGTGCTGTGGCAGAGCCAGACAGAAGTGTCAGGTAAATGGGAGATCAAGATAAGAGAAGTCAAATAGCTCGCACCTGAATCCCTTATGGGAACATGCCAACTGAGACAAGATTTTAATTATAAGGCTAGAGAACAGGAAAGGAGACCAAGGGAGAGAAGGAAAGCGGAAAGGGAAGAGGAGAAAAGAGAAGAATAGAGGTAAAGGATGAAGTGGGGGGGGCATGCATCGGCACCCGGGGGACCCCTATGTAGAATGTGGATGCAGAGCTGGACGCTCCGAAGGAGCGTTCAGCTCTGTGTCAGCTGCGGCGCGGGCAGTCTCTACTGTGCATGACTGCGGCGTTACACATGTTTTAGCAAATTATTATATAGGATTGTATAACATTCTGTAAGGCTACCATCCAGTCTATTCTGGGGTAGATAGGTGACCTGATCTAACTCAGCACTTGTAATCTCAGCATTTAACACCCTCTTACCCCATTGTATGTCTCCTTTTACCCATTTAGACTGTAAGCTCCTTGGGGCAGGGACCTCTCTCCCATTGTTTCTGTGAATGTTGCACTTATTTCATCCCCTCTTATTTATTGTAACATATGTCTATTGTAAGGCGCTGCGTACACTGTGTGGCGCCATATAAATAAAGATACATACATACATACATGTGGAGAGGGCAGTTTGAACACAAATGTGTTACAGCAACATGTCACAGTTATCAAACCAAATAGTCATGATCTGTGTTAAAGGGGCAGGGTCACGCCCTTTGAGCACCCATGTCATCTTGGTGAGTAGGAATTGATCCTCAACTTTAGCAGCCCAGGCCTTGAGTGAGGAGGCGTGTGGTCTTCCAACCAAGGGGAATAAGTGCTTTAGCTATGTTCTCTTTTTTTCCTTTAATTAAAAAATGGAGTCCACCTTAGCATCCATGAGGTTAATAATCTGTGCTATGATCCAAACTCATGATTAAGTAATGCATGGTTCTCCATATGTTACTGAACTACTGATTGAAGTAACATCCTTGATGAGGTTGAAAAACACATCTGTTCATCAAGTCCAACCTTTGCCATAACACCACTGTTGATCCTGAGGAAGGTAAACAACAACATTTTTTAAGAGGTTTCCAATTACACCCCAAGCGGGTATAAAATTTGTTCCTGACAATAAAAAGAAATTGGATATTACCCTGGATCAACATTAAACTTGTGCTGAAACCAGCTGTTATCATACTCTATATTGTTCTGGACTTAAATCTGCCCACTACTGTTCTGAAAATATCCACAGTATCTGCAAACACAACCTCTTGAGACAAAGAATTGCACATCCTTACTACCCTTACTGTATAAAAACCCTTCTTTACCTTTAGTCTAAATAGCATGTCCACCAATCTAAATGAATGACCCATGCCCCCCAGTTTTGTTAGACTACTGCTCCCTCCAACAGCGATTTAAAGATGATCTGAAAGAGTCACAGGTTGCCCAGTCCCCTCTGATCGTTTTATCTCTGCGTCTAAGAAACTGTAATGCTGAGTTGAACCACAAGAGGGAAACCTTATCAAGCGTTGGAAAGATTTGCATCCTCTGACAAAGGCTCAGTCATAATAAAATCTCAGAGGTGTACGTGTGTGTGTGTGAGAGAGAGAGAGAGAGAGATGTCATTGACTCGTAGGATAAATAACCTACACCCCTGCTAATCTTTTAGGTCAAACAATCAATTTGTATCAATCTCATTTTGATGTTCCCTGCAATTTGTGGAAACAAACCTTTCCTGGTATGCTACCTTTTCAGGGATCAGCCAGCCAAATGTATATTAGTGACGTCATGTTAAGATAATGCAAGAAAATGACGTCACACAATTAACTACTTGTCTAACTGCTGATTAATATATATATATATATTTTTTTCTATCTGTCTATATATGTGTGTGAGACAGATGGACAGATAGATAGACAGATAGATAGATAGATAGATAGATAGATAGATAGATAGATAGATAATCATGCATTTAATCCTAGAATACATAAAATAATTATACATATATTAAAAAGATCAGAGATTTGAAACATTTAATTTGGGTGATCTATTAAGAGGAAACGGAAAATGTATTTGACAAACACAAAGCATAAGAGGACACATCAAGAGTATAACTGATTAAAATGAGTTTTAACCCCTTGAATTCGAGGGTTTAAATCACTTGGAATTGGGAATCTCTTTACATCAGACTAATGAGGGGTTTTGCACTAAGCAGAGGTGTCTATATAAATTTTTCCAGGAAGGGGCAAAGCCATAATATGACCCCCAGGGCCAGCCCATCCAGCCCCTTTGTTTGAATGGAGGGGGTACTTGTAGGGGGGGGGGCAAGTGCCCCCCTTCCCCCCCACTCCGGCACTCATAGCACTAAAGT